>JBAJHX010000039.1:2279036-2299691 GCA_037176925.1 Amniataba percoides
AATTTATGTGTTGTGCGTAAATGTTATGTGATGATCAGAACACCAGCCTGCTGAACAGTAAGAAGAAGATGGAGTCAGATTTAGCTCAGCTGCAGTCAGAGATGGAGGACACCGTCCAGGAGGCGAGAAACGCCGACGACAAGGCCAGAAAAGCCATCATGGATGTAAGTTAGTCATTTTAAAGACCAGCTAGCAGGTTCCTGCAGGTTAAATTTCACAGTGAAATCACATTTGCGTTCAGGCCGCCATGATGGCTGAGGAGCTGAAGAAGGAGCAGGACACCAGCGCTCACCTGGAGAGGATGAAGAAGAACCTGGAGGTGACGGTGAAAGACCTGCAGCAGCGCCTGGACGAGGCCGAGCAGATGGCTCTGAAGGGAGGGAAGAAAGAGCTGCAGAAGCTGGAGACCAGGGTATGAATCAAAGAAGCAGAAAAGCTTTCTGTGGGGGGAAAATAGAGCAAAAAGTGCTTTAAAATGACTTTATTTTTAAGGTCCGAGAGCTGGAAAACGAATTGGAGGCAGAGCAGAAGCGCAGCGGCGAGGCCATGAAAGGTGTGCGGAAATACGAGAGGAAAATGAAAGAGCTCACTTATCAGGTAAAAAGTACATCCTGTTATATAATGTGCTGGGTTCTGAATAGGAAATATGCAAAAGTGAGAAGTGTGAGAGTAACGCCTCCAATGATTTAGGGTGAGGAGGAGAAGAAGAACGTGGCAAGACTCCAGGATCTGGTCAACAAGCTGCAGCTGAAAGTGAAAGCGTACAAGCGGCAGTGTGAGGAGGCGGTGAGTTAAAAATACACGAATACCGTGTGAACTCCGTGAGCACTTAAAATAAAAGTCTCCTTTTCCATATTGTTATTTTTCTGTGACACGCAGGAGGAACAAACCAGCATCCACTTGGCTAAATTTCGGAAAGTGCAGCACGAGTTGGAGGAGGCCGAGGAGCGAGCCGACATCGCCGAGTCCCAGCTGAACAAACTACGAGCAAAGAGCCGCGATGTTGCCGGAAAAGCCGAATGATAATCTACACTGGTACAAGAGGCCAATTATTGCAGATTTATTTCATTTATTTTTTAATTTTAAAAGTTTTAAAATGGTTTATTTAGATTACAACCAGCAGTATAAAGGAGCATTTAGTCTTTTAGCTGATCTGAAATAAATTAAAATTTGGTAGAAATGTTCAGGCACTAACTGAGTTAAAATCTTTAAGTTTCAGCACTAAATATGTAAATACCTGATCAGATGTACGACAATGTGAAACAGCGTCCCATCGTGTGTTTTTAAGGGGCATTTCACTGACTTTTTGCAGGTCACGTTACTTGTTATGACCTTGTTGGCTTAGGGAAATGCTCTCTAAGATATAATAACCCAGATTATGTCTTAGTGATGTCACCAGGGGTTTTTGTATTTTGGATTAGTGTACAAATTATTTGATGAGCATCATGGGACAAAAAGGATCTGGTGATTCTGGATGATTCATACAAGAGAGTCAAAATCTGGATGAGTGTTTTTTCTTATGCGTCCTTAAATTTTATGGAAATTACATGTTCAGTCACTGGAATTCCCTTTAAACTGCTAAATCAATACTTCTTTTATTGATTAAACAATAAACATCTTGCAACAGCAGGGACGTCTGTACCAAGACATTTCATCCACATGTGCTCAATCTCAGTGGTCTGTAGTTCTTGAGATGCATGACTAAAAATATGTATATTTTAAAAAATAATCTGTTTTCCACTGCAAGCAAAGTAAATGAATATAAATTCTGTTGTATTACTGTAACATGACCCAGCTGTAAATCCCTCATTTTCCCTCATCTATCTCACATTATCTCACTGCTGTGAACAATTATTAAGCTCTGTCACCATCTGTGTCTTTGTAAAGATAGACCGACTAGTCAGAGGGGGAGCATTTTAAAAATGTTCAAAACAAAGTTTCTTGCACAGTGTGTATAATACAGCATCTGCTCCCCGTTCTGTGTTGTTAAGCCGGGGATCAGTCGGGACCGAGCTGAATAAACAGTGACGGCTCAACATGTTCCAGGAATAGTTTCTACACACACTTATTTAAACACTGACCTGAACTAAAACCTCATTCTTACAACACACAGAAAAATACTTTAAAGAAGAACTTCAACGTGAATAAATAATATTAATATATCTGTAATTAATCCAACAGATTGAGCACAATCGCATAATGAAGAGGATCTTTCAGTCAGTGATAAAATAATAATTATTAAACCCACTAGATTTTTTTATTAGCTAGAGAAGTTCATTTTTTAGTTAATAAATGAGCCAACATATCATTATTTTGTATGTAAATGGTTTTAGATCAATAAAAAATCTATGTATTATTATTATATATGTGGGTTGAATAAATAATGAATAAATAAGTCAACATTAGTCTCGTCTTGTACCTGCAATAAAAATTGATCACCAAAAGATGGAGACACTTTATTCATGTTCAACTTTATTCTTAAACATTATTTAGCACCTTGAGCCAATAAAGAGCATAAAACATGATGTTCATCTCTCATGAGAAGCCGTTTTATTATTAACATCCTCAATCTGAGAAGATTTAAAAAAAATAATAAACTAAAAGCAAAACAGAAAAGCGGAAATATTTCAGACTGTACAGCTGAAGTCTGATATGATTGATAATATAGGTGATTATCAGAAAAGATAAAGTAAACATTTATATATTCCTAAAGGGAAGTTAACAATGTGTCCTGCAGTATATAAAGTCCATAAAATGAGCTCCACCTTTACAGCTGTGACATTAAAGTGATGAACGTGTTAATTAATCAATAATTATAATCACCTGCATAATCAGCAAAATTAGTACTTTTACTTCTGATACTTTAAATGCATTTTTATGCAAATACTTCAAAAGTATTTTACTTGTAACAGAGTATTTTTACACTGAAGTATTAATACTTTCACTAATGATCACTTTGTCCACCACTGGCAGTTCGCTCATATTAAGAATAAGTCACAACTTCCTTTACTCAGAGAAGTCACAGTCGATTTAATGAGTTAAAACATTAAACCTCAAAACACTAAAATGCCACCACACTGTTGATTTAGACTAAAAAGTGATAATGAAAATCTACTTATTTACACTGCAGCCATTCGCCAGTTCAGCTGTTAAAATCACATCGACATCGACTAGAAAGAGATGAAAGGCAGAATAACACGGGCCTGACATTCAGGGCATTGTGGGAAAGCCTTTGAGTTAAAATGGACCACATGAAAATCCACCTTTTTCTCTGCTGTCAGCGGCGCAGTAATCAGCAGCAGCTGGTATGTTCATGACATTTGTAGAAATCCCTGTGAAGCAGGGTTAGAGTTACTGCGGTGACTTTCAGCAGAGGAGGGTGACCAGCAAGTGGCGAGGTAACCTCCAGACGAAGAGAAAGTACAAAGAGGAGGACGGGGAGGCGCTGCAGGAGCTGACAGCTTGTTGTTTGCAGAGTGGACAAACACAGAGCACCAACACACACTGTGCAGAGGCACAGGCGTGTTTATTATAAGCAATATATCATATTTGAAATGTTTTTATGCAAAGCACACTCTAATATTCAGATTTGCACACAGAACATGCAGTATAAAAACACTCAAAATGAAGAACTCAGGCAAATAATGAAAATACTTTGATAATATGACATGCACATCCATCCTGCAGAAAGACCTTTTTCACAGAAGACATTTTGACTTGTCATAGCAGGAAACAAA
This sequence comes from Amniataba percoides, assembly GCA_037176925.1. Taxonomy (NCBI): domain Eukaryota; kingdom Metazoa; phylum Chordata; class Actinopteri; order Centrarchiformes; family Terapontidae; genus Amniataba; species Amniataba percoides. Next base: position 2,282,774 of record JBAJHX010000039.1, read on the forward strand.
AGTGTAAGTCTGAAGTCTGAACTTTTATGAGCCAAAGTGTGTTAATGTTAGCACAAAGAGTTCAACCTGTGTCACATTCAACACTGTGGTTTAGGTTCAAACTGCATGTTGGCATCGGTTTGCTCTGAGTGCTTCGGTTCATCCACATCTTAATTATGATTTATCATTAACAAGCAAATTGATATAATTAGAATTTAATGTAGAAGATTAAATATTATATTTGCTGCAGAAGCAGTGTGTATGTGTGTGGTTGTGTGTGTGTTTAATTATGCATGTATGGAATATGAGCATAACTGAACATCTCAAATATTGATAGAAGAGATTCAGCTCCAGAATTGCTGTAATTGATCTTAAATAAATTATAGGTCAGCTGCTTCTGAAATGACCAACCACTTAATCCTTCAGTCAACTGACAGAATGTTAATTGACAGTTTTGATGCTTAATTGATAATAATAATCTATTTATCGATCAAACGCATCAAATGTTTGCACCTCAGTTTAGAAGATTTCTTGCTTTTGTCTGCTTTATGTTATTATTCATTAATATATTTGGGTTTAAGCCTGTTGGTCAGGCTGTTTGTTCGGACATGAGAATATTGATTTTCTAACTATTATCAAGGAAGCAAATAAGTATTCTTCCTAATTACTGAATTAGTCCTTTAATGTATGATTTGTTACTTATGTACTCACTTGTAAACATCCACTCTGCCTTCCTGCTTGATATTAAGAGATGATGTGATGTATTTTCAAGATGACGAGCTGCTGTTCACACTCCGACATGATGAGAGCTCATGTTACGAAGCCGTGCTGCCGTGCTTATTCTAAAAGTGGTGCAGAGCAGCCGTCATGTGTTGCTGCCCGCCTGTGAAGTTCACGCAGCCTTAAGTTTAGCGCCAGCGGACAGCGTGACGTGTTAATTTGCAAACAAAGCAGACAAACCAGACAAGGTGGTCGCTAACCTTGGCAAAGAACGTACCGAGAAAACAGGCATGAGATCTGCTGGAATAACAACAAAACCATTTAAATATAAAGACAGAAAGAGAAATTTGATGCTAATTTATAGATATGCCACCAAGTTCAGTGTCTGCTTCACTAATTGTTTCGTTATCTGCCTCTTTAATTGCTGGTGTCCCACAGGGCTCGATTCTTGGCCCATTTCTGATCCAACTTTATTTTATTTGGTTATCTAATTGTTATGTGATAATGTTCAGCTATTTGTGCCATCTGATTAACATGACTTTACAAAGCTGAGAAAAAAATATGGTTAGTGTGCTTAAGTAACTGAGATAGATGAAAATAGATGATTGTGTCCATTATGTGATTGTGTTTGATAAGATTATTTGATTATGGTTATAGCAACTGTGCTATTTGTAGGATAAAAATGATTTTATTGGCCCCCAGTCAAGTTTAAAATGTCTGATTGCTTGATAGAGATAATATGTTGAGACTAAAACTTATAAAGAATGGGACAAATGTTTTTTTTCTGCATTTATTACTTTATTTTGTAGGTTTTTTACAGTATAAAACAGCTTATTGGGTGACACCTCTCGAGACTGAGTTGATTTAGTCCATATAAAATGAACTGTAAGGAAAACAAGAATTGACATTTGCAGTGCTCAAAGGGTTAAAAGATAATGAAAGATTTTCAAAGAAATGTTATATGCAGGTGTAGCTGCTGTTTATGGGATGCAGTGTAGAGAATCAATGACATGTTTATCAGGCAGTAACACACACGGCTGCAAACAAAGGTCAGCTTGTATTTTATTTCTGTGAAATATTCACTTTAGTCTATTTCATTCCTGTACATGCATGAACTGTACTAAACCTTGAAAACTTAAAGAATAAATGATAAGAAAGAATCTGATTTGTGCATTGGCCAAAAAGCAGAAACATCCTCCAAAAAGAGGAATGTCGACATTGCACTGACATCTGTTTTGCGTTTAATCCAGTTAATCCGAGCAAGGTGCCTTGGAGGCGAACGAGCAGGTGGTCCAGGATGAACATGAAGGTCACGATGCATCACGGAGACTCTGGGTAGTTTGTGGTTTATAACCATTAGTACAATTACAATTACCTTAAATCAACATTATCATACAGAATACAGTGATTTTTAAATTCATTACGAGCTGCAGCCCCACCGAGCAGCAAACACAACGCCAGGGTTAAGTAGCTAATGACAGTTCCTCACAGTATGGGAGGCATGTAAAAATAGTGCTTGGGGATCATCACCTGTCGCTGCCGACATGTTCCTATTACCACTAGAAGAGCCTGTGCCATATTTAAGTGTCGAGCAGAGATCGATAATGCGACTTGATTGACATTTGAATGGAGTCACATTGCCAAGTTTGGAGCATCCGGTTTACTTCAGCAGCACATTCATCTTGATAAAAGGAGCCTCAACCTCCCGCTGGTCTTCACTTAGAGACCTGACGTTGGTAGGATCAATCCTCTTCCCCTCTGGCATCTCACAACATTGGTGGCTTTCTTCTAAATCATTTTGTCTTATTTTCATCTACAGCAGTGGACTATCTCTGATTCATCTTTACAGGGGTGTGTAAACCCGGTAAGTGAGATACAGAAGAGTACAGATTTGATTAGAAATCTCTTGAAAATTTTGAAAAGTTGCCTCACTTGCTTGTTTTTTGCGCCTTCAGAAATTAACATGAGCAGTGATGCCGAAATGGCCCAGTACGGGCCGGCGGCCATCTTTCTCCGCAAACCCGAGAAAGAGAGAATTGAGGCTCAAAACCGCCCGTTTGATGCCAGAACAGCCTGTTTTGTGCCGGATGTGAAGGAGCTGTACATTAAAGGTATTATCCAGAAGAAAGAAGGTGGCCAAGTCACCGTGAAGACCGAAGCTGACGAGGTAAATACTTCTGTGGTTTATTTCATTACACTGCACATTGTTGATGGCACCTTGCAGACAATCAGTTTAATTGAATTAATGCACACAAATAATGAACCAATTAAAACAATAAACTCATGTTGTGAAGAAATTAATGGCACCTGAGCCTGGATGGTGCAGCAAAACACTTTTTTTACATTTTACATGTTAAATTTTAAATCCTACTTTGTTCTCGTGCTGTTTCCCAGCTCCTCTTCAATCTCTCATCACTTTATTTTCCAGATTGTAACAGTCAAGGAGGAAGATTGCCATCCCATGAATCCCCCAAAGTACGACAAGATTGAGGACATGGCCATGATGACCCACCTCAACGAGCCCTCTGTGCTGTTTAACCTCAAAGATCGTTACGCAGCCTGGATGATTTATGTGCGTAATGAAGGAGGCGTTTTCATCTCGGGGTGATTCTCGTTGTCTTACCTCACACATCCTTTATATTCTCACCTGCAGACCTACTCCGGGCTCTTCTGTGCCACCGTGAATCCCTACAAGTGGCTGCCGGTGTACGACCCTCAGGTGGTGGCGGCCTACAGAGGGAAGAAGCGCATGGAGGCCCCTCCTCATATTTTCTCTGTGTCTGATAATGCATATCAAAATATGCTTACAGGTAAGAAAGACTGAGTCCTGCATATTTCAAACTGGCCTTTAAGTCAAAACTGAGGACGAAACTCTCACTTAAGTCTTTTTTTTTGTCACCAACAGATCGTGAGAACCAGTCTGTCCTTATCACGTGAGTTGTGTTGCTTATAAATGAAAAATGTTTTATATTTCCATCGATAACAAATATACGTAGTGAGTCTTTGTCTGTGTTTTTTATCTCTTTGTTCACAGCGGAGAATCCGGTGCAGGAAAGACCGTCAACACCAAACGTGTCATCCAGTACTTTGCGACAATCGCAGTGGCTGGTGGCGACAAGAAGGAGCACTCATCTGGAAAAATGCAGGTAATTATTCAACAAGATGTGTGAGCCTGAGAAAAGAAAGAAAACAGCGATTCTGATGAAGCTGGGTGTGTTTTTAAGGGGACGCTGGAGGATCAAATCATTTCAGCAAACCCTCTGCTGGAGGCTTTTGGGAATGCCAAGACTGTGAGGAACGACAACTCCTCTCGCTTTGTAAGTCTCACAAACATAAAAATAATTCCTTTAACTGATTCAAAGTCTTTAAACTTTAATATTTCTTTCATTACTTTCATATTGTGTAGGGTAAATTCATCAGGATTCACTTTGGGACCTCAGGAAAACTGGCCTCCGCTGATATTGAAACCTGTGAGTTTGTTTTCTTCCACATTAATAATCTTCTCTGTGCTTACGCTTACAATCATTATTTGATATGTAATTCAATGCAGATTTGCTGGAAAAGTCAAGAGTGACGTTCCAGCTGAGTGAAGAGAGGAGCTACCACATCTTCTATCAGATAATGACGGGACATAAACCAGAGCTGATCGGTACGGACGTCTTATCCTGCAGGTTTTGAAGGATGAATGTAAAAAAAAAAAAAGTAATTCTTTGTGTTTGTCTTTGCAGAAATGCTTCTCATCACAACAAACCCATATGACTTCCCCATGATAAGTCAGGGGCAGATCACCGTGGCGAGCATCGACGACAAAGAAGAGCTTTTAGCCACAGATGTAAGTCGTATCTGTCACTCTCACTGGCGTTTTTTAACTTCTTCTAACACCGATTTTAATTTAACAGACAGCAACTGATATCTTGGGCTTCACCAACGAAGAAAAATCATCCATCTACAAGCTGACTGGTGCTGTGATGCATTATGGGAACATGAAGTTCAAGCAGAAGCAGCGAGAGGAGCAGGCCGAGCCCGACGGCACCGAGGGTGAGACTTCTCACTTTAGTCTTTTAATAATCCGCGAAGACACGAAGACGATATTGACATAAATATCGTGCTTATCTCTCAGTGGCAGACAAAGTGGCTTTCCTCATGGGTCTGAACTCTGCCGACTTGTTGAAAGGCCTCTGCTACCCCCGAGTCAAAGTGGGGAACGAATATGTCACCAAGGGCCAGACGGTCCCTCAGGTACTGACGGATTTAACAAGCGATACCACATGATGTGGTGCACTAATATAATAGTCCACAGGCTGAAGCATTATTTCCTGCTGTCACACAGACTGTGAGTATCAGGACTCTTTGTTGTTCATTATACTTCTTACAGGATATCATAAAAGGTTACGAAAGGACACTATGGATTGCAATGGAGAGTTATTACTGGTGTCCAGAATAACTCATCTCTATATCCAGAGGTGCAGAATAGGGGCACAAATGGTGCAAATTTACAGGATCCAAAGGTGTGGCGGGGCCCTGAAAATAGCTTGTATTAATCATTTTAAAGTCACGGGGAGCTCAGAGACTGCTGCAGAAACAGAGCTTAGTTTGATGGCAATGAAAATGTCAAAACTTCCTGCAGAGCTTGCAACTTAGATGCATCTGTGAAAAATACAAATGGATGAAAATGGCAACAAGCGAGGATGATTGAGCTTGTCGGGATGAATATGTCTCTTGCTGCTGGCTGACGACAGCAATCCCCCCGACCGCCACCACAGATCACGTCCAGTCTGAACAAAAAACATAAAAATCTGAGCTTTGTGCTTCATGTACTTTTAAAATCTCCTCCTCAGGTCACCAATGCAGTCAGTGCTCTGGCCAAGTCTGTCTATGAGAAGATGTTCTTGTGGATGGTGATAAGAATCAACGAGATGCTCGACACCAAACAACCACGGCAGTTCTTCATTGGAGTGTTGGACATCGCTGGATTTGAAATATTTGATGTGAGTTTGGACACACTGGTGATGGTAGCATGCAGTAAGTATTATGTTAATGTGCTGAAAGTTAATTGTGATTTATCATCACAGTTCAACAGCATGGAGCAACTCTGCATTAATTTCACCAACGAGAAGCTGCAACAGTTTTTCAATCACCACATGTTTGTGCTGGAGCAAGAAGAATATAAGAAAGAGGGGATCGACTGGGAGTTCATCGACTTTGGTATGGACTTAGCAGCCTGCATTGAGCTCATTGAAAAGGTAGGACTAATCTGCTGCACTTTAATATACATTTTACTTCATCATAAGCTCTTTATATAAGGTATTCCTGTGATACATTCAACAGCCAATGGGGATCTTCTCCATCCTCGAAGAGGAGTGTATGTTCCCCAAAGCCTCAGACACCTCTTTTAAGAACAAACTCTACGACCAGCATCTTGGAAAAAATAATGCTTTCCAAAAGCCAAAGGTTGTCAAAGGCAAACCTGAGGCTCACTTCACCCTGCTGCACTACGCCGGCGCCGTCGACTACAACATCAGCGGCTGGCTGGAGAAGAACAAAGATCCTCTGAATGAGTCTGTGGTGCAGCTTTACCAGAAGTCATCAATGAAATTGTTGGCCTACTTGTATGCTTCATTTTCTGGTGCTGAAGCAGGTGTGATATTTGAAATGCTTTGGAGAAAATAATCTGTGTGATGTCTGTGGTGGAAATAATTTTGGGAATCCTTTAAACCTGCAACACTCACCAGACTTTGTATATTGGCCAATATCAAATAATACAAATAAAACTTCTGTTTCTCTTTGCAGAATCAGCTGCAGATGCTGGAGGTGGCAAAGGTGGAAAGAAAGGAGGAAAGAAGAAGGGTGGTTCATTTCAGACAGTGTCTGCAGTTTTCAGGGTACAGAAGTGATAATGATTTATTTTAATGTGACTTTGCTGCTCTGCATTGATCCTGCATGATGGTGTTTATAGTTTCTGTAACGTCCATCAGTCAAATAGTTCGTTTACTGAATGTTAAAGGAGGCAGGCTGTAGGCAGCCTTGGAAGAACAAATCAGAGCAAGAAGCAAAATGTTTATTCTCATTTGTTCATGAGATGAGATTGTGAAAAAAATATAATGACAACCATCTCCTGCAGGAAAATCTCGGGAAACTAATGACCAACTTGAGGAGCACACATCCTCACTTTGTGCGCTGCCTGATTCCAAATGAGATTAAGACCCCAGGTACACATTTACAAGAAACACACAGATCTCTGAATACAAAGGCAGTGTGATTGAAGATAATGTTGAAATGTGCTCCATGTTTCTGCTCTTCATGGTCCCTGCAGGCATCATGGACAATCACCTGGTCATCCACCAGCTGCGCTGTAACGGCGTGCTGGAGGGAATCAGGATCTGCAGGAAAGGTTTCCCCAGCAGGATCCTTTACGCCGACTTCAAGCAGAGGTCAGGATTTATTCCTACCTAAAAGAAATACAACAAAATACTTCACTGTCTAAATGATTCGTGTTTGTGATAACAGATACAGAATCCTAAATGCCAGCGCCATCCCTGAGGGACAGTTCATCGATGGAAAGAAAGCCTCTGAGAAGCTTCTCGGTTCGATTGACATCGACCACACGCAGTACAGATTTGGGTCGACAAAGGTTCGTGTTCAAATGTCTCTCGGGATAAGAGATAATTGATTTTAATGGATCGGATGTGACATGAGGACGTCATATTGTTGTAGGTCTTCTTCAAAGCTGGCTTACTTGGCACTCTGGAGGAGCTACGAGATGAAAAACTGGCATCTCTCGTGACCCAGACTCAAGCGCTGTGTCGCGGTTATCTCATGAGGAAAGAATTCTCCAAATTAATTGCACAAAAGTAAGATCAGCACCAAAAACTCTCCTTATCAACAGTAGAAACTAAACTAATATCAAAGAGAGTGAAAAATGTTGCCGTATATTTTACAGAGATTGCGTTTGGATTCTGCAATATAACCTGCGTTCGTTCATGAATGTGAAACACTGGCCGTGGATGAAGCTCTTCTTTAAGATTAAGCCACTTTTAAAGAGTGCTGAGACTGAAAAGGAGATGGCGACCATGAAAGAAGACTTCGTGAAATGTAAGGAGGACCTGGCAAAGTCAGAGTCCAAGAGAAAAGAGCTCGAAGAAAAGATGGTTTCTCTTTTGCAGGAGAAAAATAATCTGCTCCTGCAAGTACAATCTGTGAGTATCATCGCAAATAAAAACTGATCTTATCAAATCAATGTTCAAACAATCATACATCACTGTTGCTCTCTGCGTTTTTCTCAGGACTCAGAAAATCTTTGCGATGCAGAGGAGAGATGCGAAGGCTTGATTAAGAGCAAAATCCAGCTGGAGGCCAAACTCAAAGAGGTGACAGAGCGGCTGGAGGACGAGGAGGAGGTGACTGCCGAGCTGACCGCCAAGAAGAGGAAGCTGGAGGACGAGTGCTCTGAGCTAAAAAAAGACATCGATGACCTGGAGATAACTCTGGCTAAGGTGGAGAAGGAGAAACATGCCACAGAAAACAAGGTTTGTGATTTGTTTGGCTGGTACCTCCGTGCTTCTTTTTCTTTATGTTAAAGGTCCCGACTGTTCATCTCCTAAAAAATAACTTAACATTTCAATTACATTTTTTAAACTGGATATTATCTTGGGCCATTTGACATAACCTGCTGTCATTCTTATTTGTACTGTGCACTTGCAAATATATTAAGATGAGAAACATACACATTTACATCTGCGCAAGAATTATAGCTGAATTTCACCCATCGGTGGCGCTATAGTGCCATAATTATTTTAAAGGAATTAGTGGTTGCATATTTTTCATTTTTTCAAACTTTATTTCCCAGTAATACCTCTGCAAAGTCACCAAAAAGCCACACAAACAGCGTGATAATTGCTAGAATTAAAATGACAAATTTGCTCTCTGAATGTTTTCTAGTTTCTTGTCAGGTCCACGTGTATGTTTACAATCTATTGCAGGTTAAAAACCTGATGGAGGAGCTGGCAGGTCAGGAGGAAAACATGGGCAAGCTGACCAAAGAGAAGAGAGCCCTCCAAGAGGCTCATCAACAGGCCCTCGATGATCTCCAGGCTGAGGAGGACAAAGTCAACTCTCTCACCAAAGCCAAGTCGAAGCTGGAACAGCAAGTGGATGATGTGAGTTCACAGTAATACTCTCAAACACTGGAGTCACCTGACGTCTTATTTAACTTTGTGCAATTTACTCTCAAGCTTGAGGGTTCACTGGAGCAAGAAAAGAAGGTCCGCATGGATCTCGAAAGAGCCAAGAGGAAGCTCGAGGGGGATCTGAAACTTACTCAGGAATCCCTGATGGACCTGGAAAATGACAAGCAGCAGTCTGAGGAGAGAATAAAGAAGTAAGCTCATGCACCGATCATGTACAGGATGTAAGAGGAGAAAAATCTTTGGTTAACCTGACGTCATGTGTCTTCTTGTTCCTCCAGAAAAGAATTTGAAAACAACCAGCTGCTCAGCAACATTGTGGACGAACAAACAATTAATAACCAGCTGCAAAAGAAGATGAAGGAGCTGCACGTAATAAAACTCAGACCAAAGTCAGACACTTACAAAAAGCCTGAAAAAAACTGTCCCTTCATGTTGGTGTGTGTTCTGTTTGTTTCAAGGCTCGCATTGAAGAGCTGGAGGAGGAAGTGGAGGCCGAACGAGCTGTGCGTGCAAAGATCGAGAAGCAGAGGTCTGACCTCACCAGAGAGATCGAGGAGATCAGCGAGAGGCTGGAGGAGGCCGGAGGAGCCACCTCCGCTCAGATCGAGATGAACAAGAAGCGAGAAGCCGAGTTCATCAAGCTGCGACGCGACCTGGAGGAGTCCACGCTGCACCACGAGGCCACGACCGCCGCGCTGCGCAAGAAGCAGGCGGACAGCATGGCCGAGCTGGGAGAACAGATCGACAACCTCCAGAGAATCAAACAGAAACTGGAAAAGGAGAAGAGCGAAATGAAGATGGAGATTGATGATTTATCCATTAATATGGAAACTGTTGCAAAAGCCAAGGTGCGACTGTTAAATCTGATAATCATGATATTAATATGAGACAGCAGAGCTCACTTGAATTTATGATTTAACGCGTTTGCACACTTTTAAGGTCAACATGGAGAAGATGTGTCGCTCGCTTGAAGATCAACTCATGGAGCTGAAAGCTAAAAATGATGAGAACACGCGGCAGATTATTGATCTCACCAATCAGAGGGCCCGCTTTCAAACTGAGAACGGTAATCCTTCTTCTCCTTTAGCTGAGATTCATTCAGCGAGTCACAGTTTTGGAGGCCAAACTCAAAGACGTTTTAACTGAAACATATTTTCTCGTTCGGCCAGCTGAACTGTCCCGACAAATGGAGGAGAGAGAGAGTCTCATTTCCCAGCTGACGAGAGGAAAACATGGATACACAACACAGATCGACGAGTTAAAAAGACTCATCGAGGAGGAAACAAAGGTAATCAAACATTTGCAAACGCTCACTTTTCTCGTTACTCACTCTTTTTTCTCATGAACCTCCGTGATGTCGTCTTTCCTCCGCAGGCTAAAAACGCTCTGGCTCACAGTTTGCAGTCAGCCCGGCACGACTGCGATCTGATTCGCGAGCAGTTTGAGGAGGAGCAGGAGGCCAAAGCCGAGCTGCAGCGCAGTTTGTCCAAAGCAAACACCGAGGTGGCTCTGTGGAGGAACAAATATGAGACCGATGCCATCCAACGCACCGAAGAGCTGGAGGAAGCAAAGTGATCACACACTGAGATTAGATCAATAGATCAGGCCGATGTTGGCTTTGACTAAATATTAGACATCGCAACAGTCCCTAATATGATTAAAACTTAAAGAGTTCACATTTCACATTTATTTTAATTGATATTACACTGAAAAAATACACATTTGAACATAGTTATCAAGAGCTTTTTGTTATTTTTTTACTTTTTCATATGGGTTTACACACTTCATTTCGTGTGTCCATTATTTCCTAATAATTCTCTAATGAATTCAAATAACACCAGAGGAAGTTTCTGAGAATGTCATTTTTTTAATAACTGATAAGAAAAACAGGGACAGTAACTTCCAATTAATTAAATCTAATTAATTTCCTCATATACAACATGTAAAACGGGAAGATTAATGCTCTGCTTAATAATTAAATAATTATGACTGAATACTTCTTTAAACTTAGCACAACTAATTAAATTCCAAATAACTGCATTTACTAAGACTTAAATTCTTAGTAAATTACAGACCTGTGAAATAAAAGATTACCTTCAAAAACATTGATGTCTGTCATATTAGTTGTGTTTTAATACTGACTATATTTTTAGTACTTTACAAAATAGTATCTTGGTAAAAACTTTAAAAACTTTGTGTCGTATTTCACAGGAAAAAGCTCGCGCAGCGTCTCCAGGAGGCTGAAGAACAAATCGAAGCGGTGAATTCAAAGTGTGCCTCTCTGGAGAAAACTAAACAGCGCCTGCAGAACGAGATGGAGGATCTCATGGTCGACGTGGAAAGGTCCAACAGCTTCGCCGCCACCCTCGACAAGAAGCAGAGAAACTTTGACAAGGTATTTATAAGCCCACATAAAGGTCTTTATATTAGTTTCATTATTACAAGCTAACGACTAAATGAATTCAGATTCTAGCTGAGTGGAAGCAGAAGTACGAGGAGTCTCAGGCAGAGCTCGAGAGCGCTCAGAAAGAATCTCGATCTTTGAGCACTGAGCTTTTCAAACTGAAGAACTCCTACGAAGAAGCTCTGGATCATCTGGAGACGATGAAAAGGGAAAACAAAAACCTGCAACGTGAGTGAGATTTCATTATTGTGAGAAGCTGAAATTACGTTTTAAATCAGCTGTTTAAAAACCTTTCTGTCGCACAGAGGAGATCTCAGACCTGACAGAGCAACTCGGGGAGAGCGGGAAGACGATTCATGAGCTGGAGAAATTCAAGAAGCAGGTTGAAACTGAAAAATACGACATGCAAACTTCACTGGAAGAAGCTGAGGTACAACTGATGACAAACCATCAAATGCATCTTCAGTAAAGACTTCAGCTTTGGTTTAAGTAACCAAATATGCTTCTTAAGGCCTCCCTGGAACAAGAGGAGTCCAAGATCCTTCGCGTGCAGATGGAGCTGAACCAGATGAAGGCTGAAGTTGACCGAAAGGTGGCGGAGAAAGACGAGGAGATCGACCAGCTGAAGAGGAACAACCAGAGAGTGCTGGAGTCGATGCAGGCCACGCTGGACGCCGAGGTCCGGAGCAGGAACGACGCCCTGAGAGTGAAGAAGAAGATGGAGGGCGACCTGAACGAGATGGAGATCCAGCTGAGCCACGCCAACCGGCAGGCGTCCGAGGCCCAGAAACAGCTGAGGAACATTCAGGGGCAACTCAAGGTACTTAGCTTTTAATAAGATAATAAGATAAGGTTTTTGCATATTGTAACGATTAGCAGGCAGGCAGACAAGGCAGGACCCAAATGCAGGACACACAGGCTTCAGAGCAGGTTCAAAAAACTTTAATAAACAAAAGGAGTCCTTTGAAAATTCAAAGCGTCTTTCAAAAAAGCAAAATCCAAAAAGGCACAGGGCTAAACTAAAAACTCACTGGCTGGCAAGATCATCAGCGAAACGAGACTCAAGGAAATCAACAGGAACAGGACTTGACACATGACAAGAAACGAAACGTGAAACGACGATCTGGCAACGAGACAGGGGAGATATGGACTATATATGCACACACAAGAGGTAACAAGAAACAGGTGGGCACAATCAGGGCGAGGCAGACAATCAAAACTAAACACACCAAGCCAAAACATGAAACACTAGACAGACTTGGAACATAACAGGCATGACAAGAAATAACTAAAACCTGACAGATAAGAAAACCTAAACATGACAAGACAACCTGACCCAAGACAAAACCAACAGAACATGGAACAAAACCTGATACATGAAAACCCAGACAGGACCAGAAAAACCCAGACAAGACACGAAACATGACACATGACACAAAACCAGATCAGTTTTACAGGACATAAATGCATTTTTAGGATGCCCAGATCCACCTGGATGACTCTGTGAGAGGACAGGACGACATGAAGGAGCAGGTGACCATGATGGAGCGCAGGACGACGCTGATGCAGGCCGAGATCGAGGAGCTCCGGGCTGTCGTGGAGCAGACGGAGCGAAGCCGCAAACTGGCCGAGCAGGAGCTGGTGGACGCCAGCGAGCGAGCGGGACTCCTGCATTCACAGGTGGGTTGTTTCCCGGGACCCCTCCATCACGCAAACACCTCTGATTTACAGGATTTACACACCTTTTTTTTTTATCTTTGGCAGAACACCAGTCTGCTGAACACCAAAAAGAAGCTCGAGGCGGACGTGACTCAGCTTCACACTGAGATAGAAGACGCCGTTCAGGAGGCCAGGAACGCCGAGGAGAAGGCCAAGAAAGCCATTACTGATGTAAGCTTTTATTTTAGTGAACAAAGACTTGATGAACTTTTTAAAAAAAAATCACTTCATCTCCTGTTGTGGCTCTTTTTCAGGCCGCCATGATGGCTGAAGAGCTGAGGAAGGAGCAGGACACCAGCGCTCACCTGGAGAGGATGAAGAAGAACCTGGAGGTGACGGTGAAAGACCTGCAGCACCGCCTGGACGAGGCTGAAAACTTGGCCATGAAGGGCGGAAAGAAACAGCTTCAGAAACTGGAGGCGAGGGTACGTTTATCCATCTAGTTCCACATTACAGACATCCACCATCAACCATGAGGACTTTCAAATAATAATAATAGAAAGTGCACTAAAAATGACACCTGGATCCTATCAGAGAATATTCAGGCTGCAAGATTATAGTAATATATATTTATTTGTCTGGTAATATCAGAGAATATGAACACTCTGATTTGTGGGTTGTAATCTAAAGTATAACAACATGTTTAAAGTCAAAGAAACAATCCTAAACTGTGTTTTTGTTCTCAGGTACGTGAGCTGGAAACCGAGCTGGAAGCTGAGCAGAAACGCTCCTCAGAGGCCGTCAAAGGAGTCCGGAAATATGAGAGGAAAGTCAAAGAGCTGACCTATCAGGTGAGGCTGCAGCCGCTTTGTTTTGCTGAGTTTTCAAGCTTTTAAGTGTCATGTTGTTTTTGTAAAAATGATCAAATAATGAAGAAAGAATCCAGCAGTTAACTTGACTGAGAGAAGTTTGTCTTCGGCCTTTCAGTCGGAGGAAGACAAGAAAAACAACACCCGACTGCAGGATCTGGTGGACAAGCTCCAGAACAAAATGAAGGCCTACAAGCGACACGCTGAAGAAGCTGTGAGTGGAAACCTATTCTGTGATTGATTAACGAGTCGGATTCACACTTATTGATTAACGATTTGTGTCCAGGAGGAGCAGTCGAACGTGCACATGGCCCGACTCAGGAAGGCTCAGCACGACCTGGAGGAGGCTGAAGAGAGAGCGGACACAGCCGAATCTCTGGCCAACAAGATGCGAGCAAAGAAGGTACAGAGTGACTTTTATTGATGTTCAGTATCCAAATCTGGGTCACTAATAATTAGCAGCTCGTGTGATTTTATATTAGTTAATAACAGCTTTAATTAATAACAAATCAAATACAGCAAATAATCATTTTTCCCATAAATATACAAAACAGAGGTTTCAAGTATGTAGAAAAAAAAGGTTTTCCGTCAGTTTGTTTTTACTTTTTTTGATCAAAGCTGATAGAAATTCAACTTTTTAATAAAATAATCTGTTTTTGCATCTTTTACAGGCACAAGAAGGTCAGGGCGAGTAGCTGGGTGTTCACCTCTCCAATCCAAAAGTGCACGATTCAAGTGTTTGAGAGAAAATTAGACATATGAGCTCATAGTTTATCATATCATATTAATATCAGAGCATGCATCATTCATATCAGAGAATCTCACTCGAATACATTAAGCCATCATCCAAATAAGTAAACATTTTCATTCATGTGTTTTTAATGACAGAATGAATCCAGCAGAGATGGAAGTGGTATTTCTCATTTGCTGTAATATTAACAGTAGAATATTTACAGCTCCAAATAATGAAGTGACTTTAAATTTCTTGAGATAAATTGGAAAATAATGATGTAGTTTTAATTAGAGCATAAATTAAAATAAAGAACAACTGTTTTCAGGAATACTATTTTGAATTATTCTCCACTTGATGTTGTTGTTTGCAAGTTATACATTAATTATCTGTTAAATTTCTGACAACTGGAGTCTCTGAGCTCCCCCATGTTAAGCTTTCCTTTATATGTAATGTCTCCATCACCACATTGCTTCTCTCATTTGATTCAAACAAGTATGTTTTCAAATCTGCGTCACAATTTTCACATTTCTTTAGTTGCTTTCGCGGTCGTAGTTTCTTGTTTCTGCTTTTCTTTTTAGTTTTAGAAAAGTAATAAATGTTTGTAAAAAGTTAATTTGTCCTGAGTTTGCTTCATCACATTTCACTCACAAAAGGAGTGAAATTCTGTGTAATTACTGCCATAAATAATTAGTAAGTTCACAGAATATCATTTATAATATCTCTGTTTCTATATTAATACAGTATCAAAGAGGCGTTTAGTGAAATTTTATTGAAATTAAGGCAACATACATCCACTACTACAATGCAAACAATGTCTGGTGCTAATCATCATTTTGCACCACTTTATTTTTAAAGCCACTACATGTAAACTAGAACATTTCTTGTTTTGGCACCCTCTTGTGGTAGTATTAAACTGAGAAGCCCGTAGCAAAGACTCGGGCCATCAAAGTCATTTAAAAGATGTCCTGATCTCACACACTTTTCCACACATAATGGCTTTAAATGAAGACATAAACACATATTGGTTAAGAGTATGTTGTACACTATCTCAGCTTCAGACTTTATCGTCTCCATGGCAGACTACTCTCTGCTGTCTTTTGCCTGGTAAACAAGAAAAGAGACGTTAATAATTGTTGGTATTGATAAGATAAAGTGCACTATGAGATGCTGACTCACCTTCCCCATGTCACGACTCTTGACTTTCATCTTGTTGATCTGCGACTCTGCGATGTCGGCTCGCTCTTCAGCCTCCTCCAGCTCGTGCTGCACTTTCCTCAGCTTCGTCAGATGAGTGTTGGCTTGCTCCTCCTGTCAGACACCAAACAACCGATGAATGAATGAAATTTCAAACAATGTTTGAATCTCAGAGTTTCACAGAAAAACGTCACTCACAGCTTCTTCAGCCTGCCTTTTGTACACTTTGACCTTCAGCTGGAATTTGTCCACCAGCTCCTGAAGCCTCATCATGTTCTTCTTGTCCTCTTCAGACTGAAAAACAATCATTTCACAGCTGATGAAGCTTCACTCCACCTGTGCATGAAGAAGAACAACGTGTGGTGTGAGTTTACCTGATAGGTGAGCTCCTTAATCCGACGCTCAAGCTTGCGAACTCCTTTCACAGCATCTGATCCGTGTCTCTGTTCGGCTTCAATTTCATTCTCCAGCTCCCTCACCTGCATAAATATAAAAGAAAGAAATGTCTTTAATTGATGAAACCAACTCTGATCGTCCTGTCAGATCAATGAGCTGCAACATGCAGGAAAATCAGGAATCTTTCACAGTTTTACAGAACTAAAAAGATATAAACTGATTGATTAATCCAGGAGGATTCACAGGTGATTAAATGACACTACGTTACCCTTGCTTCCAGTTTTTGGAGTTGCTTCTTTCCGCCCTTCATGGCCAAGTTTTCAGCCTCGTCCAGGCGCTGCTGCAGGTCTTTCACCGTCACCTCCAGGTTCTTCTTCATCCTCTCCAGGTGAGCGCTGGTGTCCTGCTCTTTCTTCAACTCCTCGGCCATCATGGCGGCCTGAAAAATGAGGTGAAAGTAGAATTAAATTATTGTTTGAGTACCTGAGAATTAAGTAAAATCAAGAAACCCAGACTTACATCAGTGATGGCCTTTTTGGCTTTCTCTTCCGCATTTCTGGCTGCTTGAACGCTGTCGTCCATCTCACCCTGAACGTGAGAAAGATCGGCCTCCAACTTCTTCCGACTGTTGATCAGGCTGGTATTCTGTCAGAAAATATATATTACACTAAATGATGACTCCAGAATATAATAAATTGTTTTATATAATTGCAGTATGAAAGATAGCTAAATATTTTGCAGTATACTGACTAAAATGTGGATCTGAGTAAATGCAAAA
>JBAJHX010000039.1:2346478-2360128 GCA_037176925.1 Amniataba percoides
ATTTTAGGTCAAGTTGTCACTGAATGCTCTCACATTGGACCATAATATTGGACGAAACGACACATAAATTGATGTTTTTTTTGGATTTTGTTCCTGTTTCTGCAGATGGTGGAGCCCGTCGACCAGCTGCTGCAGAACGTGGATCCGGGCAAAGACAGGGAGCTTTGGGTGAAGGAGAACAAGACCGGCGAGGTCCGACCCGTGGACATGGACATTTAGACCGACCTGACCTGGGATCAGCCGTCCTGTCTGCAGCATTATAACACACAGAGTCCCAGAACACTTCTGATAACACTGATCCAGGGACGGTGCATGTTCAGACTCCCGAGGTCTGAGCGGAGTAACCGGAGGAAAAAGTTCACACCTAACGCAGCCCAGCAAACAGTAAAGGATCAAAGTACCAGCATGTTCCTTCTAAAATTTAACCCCATCATAACAAACATTAGCTTATTGAATGCCATTTAACATATTCTGCTGTTTACCTGTTGTAAAGTTGACACTATTAAAAAAAATTATATGTATTTTGAAACGTTTAGTTTAGCTTAAATCGACACTTTTCCAGTTTAAGTAAACCAACCAACCAAAAAAAAATTAATAAAAAAAGAGTCTGATTATTGATATTACCTTTATTTTAGATACGGATATTGAAGCACATTGGAATGAATATGATATATTTTCATATTTTGCTGGTTCATTTCGGTGGAAAATGCATGTTTCGAATATCTTGCTTCTAACCGTGTGTGGACGGGGAGCTGCACAGTCTGTGGAAACGTGACGGTCGTTTTTTCTTTTGGTGAAGTCTGCATCTCGTAAAGTGGCAGTTTAGCAGTGAGCTTTCTCTCAGATTAACACACACACACGTGGAAAAAAAAGAGAATTTACATGCACAGTGCTGAAATCCAGTAACCTCAATTGACAAACACACAAACAGCGTTTCGGGAACGTGGGTTTGATTTTTCGCGAACACGTGGTCGATCGGTTTTTAGGCCAGGGTCTATTTTGGATCAGTCCGGAGGAAAAAGGTGGTCCAAGTTACACTGAAACACCTTTTAGTGCCTAACGGTTATATACCTGGAATGTCCTTGACATAATCTACTGCATCAGTGTACATTTGTACATACGGGCTCGATGTATTTTGCCGTCAAATGTTAAACAGGCCTCAGATCTTCGGGCCGACGAGGTGTTTGTACTGTCGTTTGTTTTATTTTTGGTAAATGTACAGAGAATATCTTTGAAGGTGGGACGACATGCAGCAGAAAGCAACATTCAATAAATTTCCAAAAGAGAAAGAAGAGCGATAATGATCCGATCTGATCTATTGATTCCACGATTGATGAGGCGTTTTAATCAGAGGCTGCATGTACAGTATGTGTCTGTGTTTACATGTGTGTGTCTGTCCTTGTCTTTACATTTTGTTGTGGCCTATCTGTTCTGGATTTATTTGGATTACTACCGTTCTGTGGCCGTTCTTTTTTTTTTTTTTTATTTCTCAATAGCACGAAGCCAATAAATTTTCAAGTCGTGATCTTCATCCAGACGCCGGGCACAAAAGAAGAACTGCTATTAAAAAAAAATATAAATGCTTACCTGCCTTATCACCGACATTGATGCATCATTTTTGTGTTAAATGAAGTCATCTCTGTTTGAATAGTGAATGGATTCAGCACATTCAGACTTTGCTTTAAACCCGGACGCAGGTTTAAATAGCATATCTGTTGTAGAGGTTTTATCAGTGTGTGTCAATGTTGTGAGCTAAATGTTGATTATTATGTTCCAACTAAATGTTCTTGACGAGAATCGACAAAATTTCACGATGACGTAACCGTTGAGTTTACTGCCCTTCTGTGATTAACATTTTCATAACGTGCATTAAATCCGATGTTTCTGATGTTTTGAGGATGTTTGATCATAGGTGACCTCTGTCCAGACGGTGTACTGTGGAATGCAGTGTCCAAAATAAATCTCCTCTTTGGGAATTAAACATCAGCGTGTGTCGTTATCTAACTGCACGGGGAGGTCAGGAGTTCAGAAATGGGAAGTAATATTTCAGTGGTTCAATCAACTGAGACCTTTGACCTTTAGAGTCAAAGGATCCAGGTCCAGCACAGATGGGAGATCA
Source organism: Amniataba percoides (assembly GCA_037176925.1). NCBI lineage: Eukaryota > Metazoa > Chordata > Actinopteri > Centrarchiformes > Terapontidae > Amniataba > Amniataba percoides. The sequence goes on from JBAJHX010000039.1 coordinate 2,348,598, forward strand.
AAGTAAGGCAGGTGGATTAAACCAAAGCAAAACACGCTTCAGGACAGAAGGATGATAATGGTTGCATAATTTTATATAAAAACTAATAAAAAAATACATGTATATTGATATATGCTCATTTGAAGTACAAATGTTAAAGCAGCTCAGTGGATATTTTTTTTCATGTTGATTTTGGCGACCCCTGTGGTCAAAGGTGGTAATGTTTCATCTCACTCCTCGCTTGACTTCACCGGGAGGAGAGTGGGCCAGTTACAGGAATTAGACAGTTTCATAACCGGTTCAAAACTTGGATGAGTTTTAATGAAGTACTCTGAAAGATGGGAGAGGCAGAGGGAAGGAAAATAGCTGACCTGGGTCTGTGCAACAGCAACGAAATCCACCTAAAAGCATCTAAAGCACCCGTATGTTGGTTGTTTGATCTGTAAAAAGACCAGTGACAAAGACTGTTTGTGGTGGACAACACAGAAAAAGTGGCGCAATACAAAAGAAAGTAAAATGCTCACAAATAAATCCAGGTCTGTTTCTTCTCTGAGGATTTATTCAAGAGCTGGAATTACAATAAACTCAGATTAAAATTAAAGGTCGGATATGAACATGTCCACAGAGTAGAACAAAAAAGTGTAGCAACAGGTTGAACATCCTCCAAGCGATCCTCAAAAAAATAATACCAAGCTTCGTTACAGTTTTTTTGCTCTATTTAATAATCAAGATTTTAAAACAGCAAAGTAAAATATTCCAAAATTTAACATGAAAAACATTTAAAGGTATCTGTTGAGTTTTTTCACCACTAGCTGTCCTGTGGAGGATTTGTTTGCATCTCCTGCACGCACACATTCACTTTCTTGCCATCATTAATATGTTATTCCTCTGATTTAGGTGGCAGTAATGCACCATAAAATGCACCAACGTGCAAAGAAAAAGTTAGCGAGGATTTAGCGACTGTATAAAAATGTGCAGGGTAGTGAGGGGCTGAACGTTGAGTTTTAATGACTTCATGTGAAAAAAAAGTTGAACGAATATTTTTTTGATGAAACAATTTATATTATATAACTATTAATTATAGAGTAAAACTAAAACCAAGAATTTTCATGCACTCCCTTGAAAGTCTTAAAAGTTTTGCAAATGTTTCATGAGATGAGCATCCAACACGGATTCACACAAAGCATTGGAAATCTGCACAGGGTCGCTTTAAGTAGAAAATAAATATTAATACAAAAAAATCATCAAAGTAAGCAAAAGGAATAGTAGCTTTCTTCTACATTTTTATTGATTACCAATCAGTCTATGAAGTAGAAGGCCAATGTTTTCATGAATGTACACTGCTGTAGTTTTCATGCTTAAAATACTTTCCTCTAATTCTTTACACTGATACATCCATTATCACTTAGCTTGTCCAAGAATATTCATAATTTAACTTTTTTTTTTTTAGTTTCAATGAAATTTGAGGTTGTTGCTGTGTGAAGCGTACAAGACATCCAGAGTATTCCTCACCATGCCAAGCCCACATTATCCTAACAAGACACTTCAGCTGTTTGTCTCAACTGACCTTCAGCTCCTAATAGGATTGGCTGCAGCAGGCGGATTGTTAACCCGAGCCTAATTCCTCTCATAAGGAGCTCTGGTCCTGACTTTCTGCACTATTAACATAATGAATGAGCCACAGTGTGAAAAAACATGCTGGTGCCAGACGTGAGAGAGTAAATTGGCCGTCTGGAAAGGCTTGTATGCAAACATGAGCATGTTGAGATGGAGGCGTCAAGATTAAGAGGTCAGGACCCAGAGAGCGGTAAACACAGAAATAGTTAAGGTTTTCATACAGTTTAACAGCTTTATGGTGGCGTTTTTTAACATATTGTGCATTAAAAAAGTGATTGCAAACTCTTTTTATTATTCCAAAAAACTTCTGTGCTTTTAAATTTGTTCAGCCACCTTGAAATCACATGAATTCACCTGAAGTCAGTTCCAGGAAAACAGGAATACTTGGCTTAATTAGCTGAAGATATCAGACTTAGACTACCCTTAATTAGCTGGAGTAAAGTTTGTGTTATTATTCATGCAGTTTTCCCAAAAAATTATACATTCACTGGTAAAACATTGCAATTTGCACAGTAAGGTAAGACGTCATTCTGACCATATATGTAGCATGCAAAAATGCAAAAAATGAGTCCATAAATGAGTAAAATAAAAAAACAGAGAGAGACGTGGGTCAAGCGGACAAGCGGCCAGATCATGTTTGGATGTAAACAGAGAAAAAGTCTTCAAACCACATGAAGGGGCCCTTTTTTAAGCACAGGGACTATTGCTTCTTCTCTTTGAGCTTGTCTTTAATTTTCTGAGGCTCGTCGTACTGTATCAACCGGAGGATGTCCTTGTTGTCCATCACACCCTGAATGAACTCTCCCTCTGAGATTTTATCTGGTAAAAAAATAGAAAAAAAGCAGAACATCATCAACAAACATGGATGCTTATGAAGGAAAAGCTTTAAAGCAGTTGTTAAAATAGATGAGTTACCGTTTTCCTTCTTTCCGAAGAATTCCCAGATTTTTTCCGCCCTCTTCTCCGGTGTGTTTTCATCCTCACGGAGGTTCTTCTGGTCTTCAACAGGAATCATGTTGAATATTGACTGCATGGAAGTAATTTTTGAATTATTCTTAATAGTGCATCCTTAATGGCATCATAATTTACTAATTAAACACAGCAAATAATAACCTAAAGAATATAATAATCCATGTATTTAAAATTTGTTGTAGTTCGCCAAACTTTTGCAGATATCATCTTATCAAATATGACAACATGTTGATCAGCTTTGGTTTGTGTAGCTGTAAAATGAATATTTTGGGGTTTGGGGCAAATTGTCTGACTAGCAATTTGGTAAAATGAAAAATGGGGAAACTCAACATATTCATGATTATTTTTATCAGTGGCTGAGCCTGGTTATTATTCCACTTATAATGATTCAAAACAACTCAAGTAATCCTAAAATATTATGGACTTTTTGATTACATACTTATAATCCCTTTCAGGTCCATAGCAAATGTCTACTTTTGTTTCCACTGCAGAAATTTCACATATATAAGGTGATAAATTATCTGCCAAGTAGAAAATTACGTTATTAAACTAAACTTTGGCTCGGTATACCATCTTATCTTGAGCATTTATTCATGTTTACATGTTGAAAGGCTGTTGAAAAGAGCCTAAATGGAAGTCAAGAGTTTTTTTTTAGAGAAAAAGGCAATTTATGTCTCACATGTAATCAAATGCTTTATATCTTAACACAGTCATCATGATGAAAGATAAAGGTGAAAGTACCCTAACAATCTCTAGGATTTCATTATTGCTGATGGTTCCGTTCCCGTCCACGTCGTACAGGGCAAAGGCCCACTCCAGCTTCTGCAGAGTCTTTCCTCCGGACGTGAGGTGCAGAGCGACAATGTACTCCTTAAAGTCCAAAGTGCCGTCTGCGTTGGTGTCGAAACTCCTGAATACGTGCCGTGCGTACTCCGTGGGGTCTGCGTTTGGGAAGAAGCTGGCGTAGATGCCTTCAAACTGCTCTTTGCTGATCTTCCCGCTGGGACACTCCTTCAGAAAAGACTGGTACCATGTGCAGAGCTCGGCCTCGGAGTATTTCGTGTTGGATTTCAGATCTTCCAGGAGCTCCTTCGACAAAGCGCTGCTCTTTGTATTTCCCATCCTGCAAACTGACTCTCGCCTCGGTCTTCGTGCCTCTCTGTCCTCTCGCTTTCCTGTGTTAACGTTAAAACCTCTGCAGCACTCACTTGGGTTTCTCTGCCTCCTGTTCACCTCTCAAGGTGCCAAACAGGATTATGGTCATCACTACCTAAATCCAGACAGCTGTCTTGAAGATTAAGGGGATAAGCGCGTCACAGCACTATGACACCTTTTTGAAGACACAGTTAAATGCTGGAGGTATAAGCAGAGGATTAAATACAGCAGGTGGCTGAAGCTGTAAAGGTCAACATCTGGGAGAGTCTTTATGCCTTTGGCAGCATTATTGCTCAAACTTTAATCCCATCTGCTGTGGGCTTGATAATTCACTGTGATAAATTAACATGTAATCAAACCTAAAACCCGACATTGTATAAATTTGCTTTTAATGTAGCTACTTCACTCTGCTTATTGTACACCTGCCTCCATTTCCCAAGATCGTTTATTTTTTCTTAATTGAAGTATATATTTGTGTTTAAATGTAGAATGTGTTGCCTTATTGATCCATTCTGGGCCCTTTATTTTTTACCTTATAAACAGATGAAACTTTATCACATTTGGTGCAGGTAGCACCAGTCTCTATGCTGATGATGCAGTTTTATATCGCACAACTCAAACTACTATGTTTCAACACACACTAAAAAACAGTTTTCTAAAATGACACAAACTTATGATCTTTTTAATGGAAATTGTTTGATCAAATGGATTGAAAATGTTATGATGTTCATGAGTATTTTCATTTATCACAGGTTATCTTGGCTTCTTCTATCAGCGCTTTCTAATTCTGTAATGATTTTTTTTTCTGTTTGTTGGTTTTATTTTTTGCCTTTATGATGTAAAAGAGGCTTCTGTTCCTCAATGAATTGTAAATAAAGGTTATATAATAACGCAGGTCTTTATGTAGATCCAGCAGACTGACAGTGAAGGTTTTGCTGAATGTAAGGCATTAGCAGACACTAACGGGGCAGTGAGGGATTCAGGCGATGCCGGCTGGACGCTGGGGGTCGTTGTGAAGCCCTGCGTGGGGTGGACTGCTCCTCTACAATGAGATGAGATTATCTGTGTCTCCAGTGTAATAATCTCAGGCCAGATTACAAGACCATCTGCTGCAGTGGTGCCAAAACCTCAGCAAGTGGAGGCAATTAATGAACTGGGATGAGTGTTTGTGCTGCGTAATAGCAGAGTGTTGGTAAGCTGTAAAGTATTGATGGTGGTTTGCAGGGGATATTTTTTAACTGGGGCATTTAAATAAGATGCTTTTATCAATGGAAATTATCCTTTTATTTTCCAAAATATTTTTTACAGTGTATGTTTTTCCTGCTACTCTGACTGAAAACAGGTGTAGTTGTTTCATTTAGTCTTTTATTTATTTAATATGCTAATAAAAATATGGAGTGTACCTGCAGCTCACCTGTTTGTGAGCCGGCCAAGCTGCTGCTACCAGGATTTATGTTATGTAATAATGACTGACCTTCCCCCAAAAACTACCAGCTGCCAGATAATTTAGCTAATTAAGTTTTTTTGTTCATATTTTTTAGTGTCATCTGTGCAGCACTTCTGTATTTGGATTTAAAATCTTAATATTTTTGCTGTTATATTGGTGGTTTTATGTGTGTTTTGTTTATTTGCATGTGTTTTAATGTCATTGACAGTGAATGAGTATTTTTACTCTACGTATGTTATGATGCCAATACATATATACATTCAATATGACTCTTACTTCTAATGGAGTTTTCTTACAGTTATTGTATTGTTGCTCTTATTTAACTAAAATATATAAGTATCTATTCCAAGTCTGGTTGCATGAATATAAATGTACTTTTCCACAATAAATTTATTTTCTAATTTTGTGGTATCTAAATCACTGAAACAGTCTGAAACTAGGTTGTAAAGGTTGCTAGATCACCAGGTCAAGTCACTGTGTTAGAAGTGGCACTATATTAATGTGTTTAGGATTAAGGTGAGAGGACAACAGTGTTCCCAGTGTGCTGTAAGATAAGATGTTTGTGAGACAGATGTTGTGCCTGGCATCAATATTAATCTGCAGTAATCTATCAGTTCCTCTCATGCTTCAGGGACCAAGAGGCCACTGCTCAAGTCTGACGCGATGGTGAATAAATTGACGCATGGCTCGTTATAATCCTGCAGAATAATGTAGTGCTAACACATATGATGACTGTAAAGGACACATAACACAGATTACTTTAGAATAATTTCATTTGGACTCAAATTAAAGCTGAAACAACAATACTCTTTATTCTGGCCACCGATAATCTGAAAGTCTACATATCTACCTTTGCTAAATCAGATTAGGAAACCCTAAATTGATCTCTAGTCTTTTAAATATCATCACATACTTTTACGTAATAACGCATCATCTAGTTTTTTCATAAAATGCACAAAATGTCGAACATCTCTGTCTCAGAGGAAAAGGCAGAAGTTTAAATCTCACATCTGTCAGTAGAGCTTTCTGGTTTTACAGCTTTTACTCAAAATGAGTTCCCTCCCTGGCAGGTATTTATTATGTAAAAAGGGATGAGTCGAGGAAATATTCACTGTACAACAGGTTTACTACCTCATCAAGTATAATGCAGGACTTGTTCGTCCTGTGTTTACATTTTTATTACATGGAAGCTAATGTTCAGAATAATCTCTTTGTATTCTGGGGAATAAGATGCTGGCTGCAACCCAAAGTACAGTACTGCTGTCAACTTTAAAAATGCATTTACTCGACAATGAATCAACATTTATGGACGTAACTACATTTCCTGCAAAGAAAGCAAAGACTGATGGTTTTTCTGTATGTTCACACACATCAGACACTCACAGCAGTTTATATGGAGCAATTTTCATCAAATACAGACAAAAAACAAGAAAGAAAATATTCATTTTCTGTCATAATCAACTATGTAAATAAGCTCCTATATTCAATTTAATCTGTATGCCATTAATTTGGTTTAAACCACCTTGACAGATGGCAGATTATTTATGGTGTCGACATTTGTTCCTGTTTGAAATGTTGATTTCTATCAGATCTTTCAATCTGACCATGATTGACCCTGGTTGGGGTTGTTATGAATAAAACAAAGCATATTTACATTAGTCGAACAACCAGAGGACTTAAATCAGAATAATCCTGGAGTCTCTTTAAGCTTCGATGTTTTGGTTTGCGTGACCTTTTTCTTTTATTATTCAATGTTTTTTGGATTTGGCTCAGAAGACATGATAAGTATAGCTCAATGCTAACATGCTCATACTCATAATGTTAACATACTGATGGGAAGCAGGTGATGTTTACCATGACCAGGTTTGATTGGTTGTGGAGATATTTCAGTGTAAAAATCAGAGGAGGATCATTCAAACCTGCCAACAGACTTTCCATCCTCAGTGACATTTAATGAATCTTGCTGCTGCACCAAAGTGTCGTGTTTCTTCGATATCCGGTTTGTTTTCTGGTCTTGTCTCATTTTTCATGTCATTATGTCTTGTCATGCAAAGTTTTCATGTCGGTAGTGTTTCATGTTTTCTTGTTGTTGTCATGTCCTGATTATCGCTGTCTCGTCTGTTTCTGTTCTGTCTCATCATGTAAAGTTTCATGTCTGTCACGTTTCTGGTTCCTTGTTCTGGCGTGTCATGTTTTATTTTGAAATCCACTCTCTGTCATGTTTTAGGTCCCTTTACTTCCTGTTTCCCTCCTGTCTGATTGTCTGCCCCGCCCTGATTGTATCCACCTGTTCCTTGTTACCTCTTGTATATATAGTCCTGTCTTCCCTTGCCTTGTTGCCAGATCTTTGCATCATGTTCTGTGTGTCATGTTTCATGTGCGTGGTCAAGAGTCATGTTCCACGTTTGCATGTTGAAGTTTTTCATGCTCCATGTTTCAAGCCATCTTCCACGTCTTTTGATGATCTTGCCGTTAAATTAAGTTTCTTGAGTTCTGCCAGGCTCATGTGATCTTTGGTTAGTATCGCTGATTTATTTTTTCGAGCCAAGCCTTGTTTTTGGACTTCAGTCTTGCAAAACCTTGCCAGTGTCCTGCATTTGGGTCCTACTTTGCCCTGTGAGTGATTTCAATCGTTACACAAAGAGTTAATTCATTTAAAGAGGTCTCAAGAGGTCAAATTATCCAGGGTTTTACAAATGAAGCAAAAAATTTGATTAGAACAAATAAGCTTGATTTCTGGAGCAGAATGAGTTTTTGCCATTTTTGGAGGTCATGGCTTTTGTGCAAACATTAACCATCCCCTGATAATGAATCCTTACAATCTTTGTGATCTCACATCTCAACAGCTTTTCAATTAGTCACCATGACATTTAGTGCAAACATGTTCTTCTTGGGATGTTGGGATGTATCTAATCCAACCATTTCTGAGGTTGGGAATCACTGTTTTAATGCACAGATGCCATTGGATTAATTATCTGATGGCACATTTTCCCCTAACACTGAAATGAAGCATCTCACCTCTTTAGGTCAAATTGAAGGTGAAATGTTTGATCCTAAGAGTCTCAGCTGCAGAACTGTATGATAAATTTAATGATGTGATGGAAGATTACAGAAACCAAAAGACAAATGTAAAGACAGCAGATGTTTTCCTCCAACATCTGTCATCCCCTTCACATACTCCTCTAAGTAATTTGTCTTCATTTGTGCGGTGCGTCCCACATGAACAGACTATTGGACAAGAGGAGATTTGCCCTGCATGCACACACGTTATGTCACAGGTCAGCGACTGTAAAATGGACATTTGGTTTTATGTCTGTGACTGAAATTACTTTCAGATACGCTCACAGAAAAATTAGAGAAATGTAAACTTGTCCTGGATTATAATCTAAGCTCATAATAATCTTTTTTTTCTTTTTTTTTTTTTTTTTGCTAATGTGCTCAAAGGAAGTCTGGAATATAATTTGCCATTTGTAATGGATAATATTCCAGGCAAAGATTTGTAGAAGGGGAGGAGCGACGGGGTTGGACGAGCAGCAGCAGAGAGTGAAAGACTCAAATGAAGCAGAGGAAAGCAATGAGCAAACGGACTGCCATGGGTTTCTATCGTTTCTGTGGAAGCGGAGAGAATGAATCCTTTAATCAAGGTGGCAGCGCTTCATTAGAGCCGGCGGAGGGGTGCACAAAATTCTCACCCAAGGAGCCTCAAACGCAACAAGATTATGAAGATTTGATATATCTGCGGGGAGGCGAAACACGGTGGCTACATATCGAAAGCCAGGATTAGTTGCCTTTTCATTTCGTCTCCTCTGGCCTGGCCTCGACCATGAGGCTTGAGCGCGGGCGGCGGGCTTCTCTGGCGCTCACCCTCAACTTCGTGGCGTTTGCTTTTGCCTTGTCAGCGGTGACCACCAGCTACTGGTGCGAGGGGACCAGGAAGGTGCCCAAACCTTTCTGCACGGGGCCGCCGCTGAAGGTGAAGCAGTGGTTCTGCATCCGCTTCAACAGCTCCAACATCAACGACAGCCGGCTGGTGCAGTACATCTTCGAGACCGGAGAGGAGAAGTTTCTTCTGAGGAAGTTCCACACCGGCATTTTCTTCTCCTGCGAGCAGGCCGCCGACATGAACGGTAGGTCAGACGTCGAGCCCCCCTCAGCTCCAGGGAGGTGTGCAAAAACAGGAAGTGGTGATGGAGGAAGCCAAAAAATATCTGCAGGTCATAAATGTCAACTTGTCTGTTCATTTGTGCTTACACTGAGCATATTTCATTTACAGAAGCAACACAGAATAAACAGAAGTTTATTCATACATCATGCAGAGATATATATCTACAACTTGAACTTTTCCATAATAATGTTTTCAGTGATCTTGACCAAAGATTTTGAATTTCTTCAGGAGCCTATTAAACTGTCAAAATAAGAAGTCATACCTGTAGCAGGACACCATAAAGACAAATGTGAATAAATTCATAGAAAGTCAGTAAAAATGGACTCTGCAGGTTTACTGCTGTGAAACTGCAGTAAGTAAAACGTCCCACATGTTGCATCATAGCATCATAGCAGATACTTTGCCACTTAAATCATCAGATTTATAACAGAATTTAAGTTAAATCTCTCTGTTAATCAGAAGGTAAAGATGTTCTTTAGGCTGTGATTGTACTCAAGTAATCAGCACTACAGAGTAGAAATACTCAATTACAAGTTAAAGCTGTATGATGCCAAGTATAATCTCAAGTATTACTGTCTTGAAATATCAAAAAGTAAAGTTATTATGCAGAACGGTCAATTTCATGCACATGGTCCAGCTGGTAAATAACAGAGGCTAATTTACAATCATTTATTTCATATACTGCTGGGTGGCTTAATCTATGTATTTGTTTGTATATTTTGAGTCAATGATCTGAATCAGAAAAGAAAGTTTAAATTTGCATAAAAAAGGAGTTACTCAAGTAAAGTAGAAGTATCTCAAAACTACAGTACGCGAGTAAATGTACCTCCACCAGTCTCTTGGGGTTTTTGATTGATTGAGTGAATAATTAACAGCAGCTGATATAAAATAGTCGCAGGACAAAGTATTTCTTCAGAGACAGCAGTGATTGTCCTGCAAATAAAACTCCAAGAAAATAAAACTAGAGATATCTTAGCAGTTTCATAATGATGTTTGTCTATATGTTGACGATTACAGTATATACATGATAATCAACCACGAGAATTATTTATCATAAAACTGCTTTAATACACTTTATTTGTAGTAAATATTCATGACTGAATTCATAAGTAATCATAATCAAACATACAGGTTTTTAAGTTTACCGCCCCGAACACATTTGAACAAGAGTTCAGTCACTGCCTGGCTGATTGAACCAGATTTGATTGATGGTGACTGGAAACAGCAGATTCATCGCCAAAATATTTTGTATTCATTCATTTTTTTGTCATTTACTCATTAATCTTGATTGCTCTTCTTCTTGATCTTCAAAATCTCCTTTTTCCGATGGAGCTCTGCCCCCTTTGAACCAACTAAATTGAGCAGTGAGGGAAAAAATGCAAATACGGAGGTCTCTTATGAAAAAAAAACTAAGACTGCCGTTAGTCTGGCAGATTATTTCATGTTTACATGAGATCTTATCGCTCATAGAAAGAAGCTGATTTAGAAAATGTGTTTTGGGGCCTTTAACACAAGCAGATATAACATATCTTAATCGCACTGAATGTTTTGCTAGCGGAGCTCCTTTCAAGTCAGGACGGGATTAAAACGTTTCTCCTCGCGTTGCATGCAAGTCATCCCATTTGGTTTCATAAGCTCTGGTAAGAAGAGTAAAATAAAATGTGTGTGAGTGTTTGCATGCAATTTACAGACAAATAGCTGAATCTACAGATTTTCCTCCAGTGTGACGAGTATATGAAATTCACATTAACACCAAAATGACCATCTCAGAGACGACTGTTCATGTGTTAGCAACCTGATTTCAAATCAATTGAATAATGAAGCATGAAGCCAATTTAAGGTAAAGATAAAGTTTAGTTTGTACAGTATTAAGGCCACTTATTTCAAGAATTAAGTCACATTATTTAGAGAAACAAGGACAGATATTCAGGGGAACTTCCAGGGAAATTATTTGAACTATAAAATAAGCATTATTTAAAGTGTTGATTCAAAAACAACAATATTTTACTGGGTTTTTTTCTTCCGATTGCAGGGTTTGACTGTCGAGACTTCTCTGAGATTGCACCAGAACACGAAAGAGGTTTGTAAAATGATGGAAGTTTACATTTTTAAAGTATGAGTGAAAAGAGAGAGAAATGTTGTGATGTGTCTCTGAACACAGACACCGATGTGCTTCAGCACTAACATAAAACACGT
>JBAJHX010000039.1:2360228-2406472 GCA_037176925.1 Amniataba percoides
AATGGAGTTAAGTGAAGTAGAGGGTTATGTACAGTATATGCATTTATACATGAAGTATCTACAGCATGCTTAGATTTCTATTTAATATGATGATATACATATTAAGACTGTGTATTTTCACTATCATATCTATATAATTTGTAGGTACACTGGGGGTTTAAGTGTTACAGGATTTTTGAGCAGATCGATAAGAAGTTTGAAAAATAGAAATTATTGACTGCATAGGTTCATCTAAACAAATATTTCTACTCTTGTACTGTGAGGTAACTGTACTGCCGACACTTATTTGTAATATCCATCTGATGTGAAATATAGTATTTATTTGGTATTTGTAGTATATTATATATTAGTCAAAACAAAACAGTTGACTAAAACGACCAATGTTTTGGTTAATTTTTGTGTTTTATGATGTATATGTGACATCTTAGGACAAATTTCAGAAAAATATTCATCTCAAATCGATCAAATGCAGCCATGCATGTACTGAACAGCGAGCCTCTGCAGCATCAGCCCAGCAGCTGCTGCCCTGATTTTACAAATCTGTCCGGTCCCAGACGATCAGATTCGGATCTCCAGACCTAAAAGTGTCCGACCTGTCGTACCCACGTGCATGTCTGCCTTCAGACAAGTGGGACACGGTATTATGAGGATGACACAACTCAATTCTGCCCCCCCTCCCTGCCTCTGTTTTCTAGGGGTGCTGTGGTTGTGTATCGTGGCTGAGAGTCTGTACCTCACCCTGCTGTTCACCGGCGGGGCCCTGATGACGCTGGAGCAGTGCCCCTGCTTCAGCATCATGAACAAGCTGAAGCTCAGTGCCTTCGCTGCCTTGTGCACTGCCCTGTCAGGTAACGCCGCAGCTTTCCTTTTCTGTCCATCACTGTGACATGCTGACGGAGGTGTGGGTGTATCTGCTGGGGATGCAAAGGGTCGGGAGGTTCGAGCTATAAGAAGCAAGATTTTCTTAAAAAGACTCATGACTTTGCTGAATTTGGGCAGTGGCTTCATGTCTGCATATGAATGATTTGTTTCTATGTGCATTTCAAATGCTGCCCAAATAATGATTATATTCCTATGAAATTCCTGTTTCCATCTTGAATATTCCCTGAATTTTGCAGCCCTGCGTGTTTCGGAGGACAGCAGCTGATGCCGACCTCCTCCTGCAGCGATAAAGCTGCTTCACATAGAAATCCCAGTTCAGTTATACAAACACGACTCTGCGCTGCTCTGGAGGCAGAAATAATCTCACTGGTCGGCCTCGGTGGGCGGAGCGACAGAGTTTCTGAGACTGATTCACAGTGCAGACGACACAAACATCAGAGAGCTCAGTCAGCTTGTTGATCCACCGAAATGTGAAGTAGACTCATCTTTCTTTGGGTATCTATTAGCCTGGTTCAGGTCCCTGAACGCCTCACGGACCAGCTCAGGGAGGCAGCGGCTCTTTAATAGAGGTGGTTTATTTACTTTGTCTTAACAGTTTAAAACTAAAAACTTCCAAAAGAGCGCTGAAGTTTGTTTTTGAGCGTGTGATGAGCTCACTGTTGAGGTTTTCTGCTCTCCGGCCTCAGTGGGGCAGTAAAGGCCAATTAGTTGGTGCACAACAAGAGATGAAGAAGATGCTAATCTAATTAACTCTGACAAGTGATGAAAGTGACACATTACTTCTCAATTACAATTCAAGGATAAATATTGTACTTCAACGCACCATGTTTATTTGATACCTTCAGCTGCTGGTGAAGATTATGAATACAAGAAGACTTTATTCGTCCTAATTAGTTTTTCACTATGTTGTTAGTATTACACACAGGTCCAAAAGGAGGTGCAAAACACACACATGCACAAACACTACCTACACACATGCATTACTGTACAGGGAGATGTAAAAACGAGGGTCTTCGCTGTTAGACAAAAGTACCTCAAATTTATACTTAAGTACTTGAGTAAATGTACTTAGTTACATTCAGCCATTCGTGCCCACAGGAGGACTTATTGTTGTTGAACAGCTCATGAATAAACATGTGTATCTGCGCTGCGTTAGTGTGTTATAAACCGGTCATTACGTGTTAATATAGTACTTATAAAGGCATGAGAAAAGGAGCAGGGCAGCAGGTCAGGCCGACAGTCAGGCAGTGTCAGCCATCACGCAGAGCAGCTAACTGTACTGCGTCCACTCACTTCCTCGGAGGATTTGCTGGTTTGTGGACTAATCGGATTGGAGCCCGGGCAGCGGGTTTGGGCTGTGCCAAGACCTGCCCAGAGGAGCTCCCTCCTGCCTCCCCCCTCCCCATCCCGGCCTCCCATCCCCCCTGTTGTTACGCGTTAATCCCAAGAAAAGCAGCTGCAGAGAGGCTGACTGCTGCAGCATCCGGCAGTACACCTCACCAGCCTGCACATCACAAATCTTTACTGCCGGGACTCTGCAAAAAAGTTTAATGAATTTACTGTCGGTTAATATTTGCTCCTTAATCATCTGTTTTTTCTATTTATTTTCATTTCATTTTGCTTTTGCATGAAGGCTCATAAAACCGTCTATAATGTCTAAACTGTATTATTCAATGTGGTGACTCAAGTCTGCAAAATTTTTCATGTCTTTCGTATTTTTCTTTGCTTATTGTTGCTAAGTGTTTGTTTTTTGCGATTATAAACTTAGTTTTCTGCAATAACAACCTGCTCAGCATTAAACAGCAGAGAGATGCAGTCAGACAGCAGCAGGTAAACATAGTGGAGCTTTTAGCAGGTAAAGAGACAGACATTTCCCTGAGGAGGTGGTGAAGACCAAAAACAGAGCTAAAAGAGAGACAATATTGGACGTTCACACTGTGGTAGTCTTCTGCTGTTGGTCTGCTGGATGTTTAAATTTCAATAAGGACCTTTTAACATGTTATTGTGGCGTTCACAGCCTCTTTCCAGTGTAGTAAATAATAATATTAAAGGAATAGAAACAGTTATTCCTTTGAAGATTCTTATCTTAATTATTTGCATCTAATTTATCAGAAACTTCATCACAAATGTGTGCTCAGGTGTGAGGACTTCAGCTTTAAAGGGGGGGAAACACTCTTATGTTGAGTGAAAAATGTATAAGAAACACAGATAACTTCACTTTCATCTTTTCAGTGCCTTCAAATGTTGGCAGAGGCAGTAGAGCATCATTTCATTTTGGATTCAGACACAAGAAGCCGAGTGATGTTTATTAGTCTGTGCTGTTTGCGATGCTGCTGGTCCTCGTGGTGTTTTGTTTACTTGCTGCAGAGAGCCGTGTGCTGCAGGACGGCTGGATCATTGCCCTCACTGTAGTTTCATTAGCATCTGTGAGAGAAACTGAACACTTTGCATCTTCCCATCATGCATTATTTTTCAGTCAGCTCTCTATAAATCTAGTTTAGATAAAATAAAGATGGCGATGGTTCGATGAAGATGGCTCTTTATGCATGTTTGGATATTAGATTCATCTTCAATCCACATTACTGAAGTTAAAAAAGAAGGTGAAATGAGTTTTTACATGCAGACTGATTTGCTCCTGCTCTCAGGCCTTTGTGGGATGGTGGCCCACATGATGTTCACCACCATATTCCAGCTGGCTGTCGCCATGGGACCTGAAGACTGGAGGCCCAAGACCTGGGACTACAGCTGGTCTTATGTGTGAGTGAGCAGAGCTTTAAAGTCTAATTAGGTTTATATTAAGAAATCAAAAATATAGCTTTGGTGCTTTGATGTGCGTAGCTATTTGGTCAAAGTTTTCTTCGCCAAAGAGGCACGAGTTTGGACAAATTACATAATTTGACATGATGCACAATTTCACATTTTCCGCACAGATGATTATCTGTCTGAAAATTCTTGTTAATTTGCTTTTTATTTGCTCAGTTGCACATTTAGCTTTGTTTGAGCTGTGTTGTCCTGCTGTTCTCATGTTTGGGAGGTGAATAAGTCTCTTTTATGACAAACTATCAATTAACAAGGAGTGATTTCAGACACAGATCCTGCCAACATGTCCAAACTCTTTAAACTCCACTTAATTGCACTATTCAGTACTTGCTTCTTGTAATTGAACAGTATTTCTACTGTAAATACTTTCAGCTATATGTTTTATTTAGTCATATTACCTTTATTTTAGGTCTATTTTATTTATATATTTTTTATTTTCAAGTTTATGCTGTCTGAAATATTAAGGAGACTCGTTTAAGGAGACTCACCGTCATCGATTACTCCACATAATTGTTGTGCACATGATAATAAATTAAATCTTCTATCTTCATTTAAAGATGATGCACCATATCTGTCTGCAGACTTCAGTCTAACGCTGTTTTCTGGCCTCCTCTCAGCTTAGCGTGGGGCTCTTTTGGCACCTGTATGGGCTCGGCGGTGACGGCGCTCAACAGGTACACGAAGACCATCATAGAGTTCAAATACAAGCGGCGGAACATCGAGAAGAGTCTGATGATCAAGCAGAAGATGCTGGAGCTCGACCTCCCCGAGCAGATGTGGGACATGTACCTGACCGCCGTGCCCGCTGACGCCGAGGCTCAGCTCGAACTGCCCGTCAACGGCCACAAACCGTCCACGGGAACCACGTTTGTGGTCGAAATGGACAACGCAGCAGAGCAACAAGGGGAGGAGTACTGCTGAAGATGGAGTCGCTACCGCTGCCCCGCTTGAATAGTTTTTTCGGGGCTCATTTCCTGGACACTGATTGACTCTTGTTCCTGAATTTTTATTTCTAATACAGGAGAATATTTGTTTGTTTTGTTCCTCGCCGCACATCATCGTGTGTTTCCGGGAGGCCCAGATTTTTTTTTTTTTCTGGAGATAATATAACACGGTCGGCTTTGACACAACACGTATTTCATCAGATCTCACCATGAGATATTATTTGTGGGAGGAGGAGAAGAGGGAGACAATTTCGAGGTCTTCGCACTAATCTTCGGCGAGCTGCAGGATGTGAAGGCTGCCGACGCTTCGTGTCTGTTTCGACGATTCTTTTGTTGGATTCGCCTTTTTTAACGCTGAAGCTAAATTGTTTTGCTCTTTGGGAACGAGGTTTGGTCATCTACTCTGTAAGATGCACAATAGCGGAGCAGAAAATGATCTAAGCGAGAACATTAATTTACCATTTCATCATGGATGGATGTATGGAGATACTGAGCACAGACACATCGGCTCCAGAGGTCAAGCAGGTCAAACGTTTGTTGTTTCAAAGTCAATCAGCGACACAGAACAGCTACAAAGAGATGCAAAAGACACAAAATGACCCAAAAGAAACAATAAATGACCAAAATAGATGCAAAATTATCACAAAGAAATGTAAAACGACCACAACGAGAGTAGAAATGACCCCAAAAAAGACACATATCAAAGACAAACGACCACAGAGATGCAGGATTATAAAAAAGACAAACAAATTGACCTCAAAGAGATACAGAATTGACCACAGACACAAAAATTATGACACAAATTGATCACAAGGAGATGTTAAGTGACGACAAAGAGACACAAAACGACTGCAAACGATGCTGCTGTGGGTGTTTCGTGTCTCTTTCAGTTTGAGTGTCTCGCTGTTGCATGTATGAAGGGTTTAAGCTCGAGGTCGAGGTCCACCATGTATTCCAAAATACATCAACAAAAAGCACATCTTCGTATGTGTCTAGAGCCAAAACTGTGCAGATTCCCATCCTGACTGTTATTCAGGAGGAAACAGGAGCTGTAAGATGAGCCGGAGGTTTGTTGATCATCGCTGAAAATTTACAGTCAATATTCCCTCACAAGGACGCCTGCAAATATACTCGACAGTTTACGATCTGTGTGACATAATATTTGCATATCCTGGATGTTAGAAAACAAGTTTAAGCTTCTTCTTGCGCGCTATTTGGATTAATTTAACAAATTTGTTCTACTCTGTCGTTGATTGTTTAAATAAAATCAACGTTGTGTCCAATTTTAAATCAAGAATTAGCTTTTCAGTCCCTTCATAACAGCTGTTGTTTTTGATTTATGTGAGACTTTCTGATGGGCTCTTGTTGGTGTAATTTAATTTGAGATATAAATCAAACACTGACAGCCAGACTGGAGCTGAGTGGGAGCGGAGGGAAACATGTTTAATGGAGTAAGACTGACATCTGTTGGAACAAAAGCAGATGAGACTGTGATGAGGAAATCTTTGTATTTCTAACACAGAAGAAGCTTTTCTGTATCATTTGATCGTCGCTGTAATGGAGACGCTTAATAAAATAAGATTGTGCTTTTAATTGAAAACTCTCCCAAATTTAATTAAAACTTTGATTATCATGCAGCTCTACACTTCTTCTCCAATTATTATGAATCTCTTTTCACTTACCGGTAAAGAACATTACGGTAGTTTCTAATGAAATGGGTGATATTTTTGCAGTAACCTTAATTATAACATGATCTTGTGACGCGTGAATGGAGCGCACTTTCACTGACTAATCATGCATTTCTGTTGATATAATATGTGAACAGTTGTAACCCAAACTAACTGATCTTGTCAGACGTGCATTTCTAATATCACAAGTCTGTTGACGACTGAAATATCTCAACAATTATTGGATGGTTTGTTGTAAAATTATGCTAAACGGCTGATTCAGAGTGGTCTATTTGTGAGCAAAATCCACAAAAAACACTTTCCAGGGTTTTGTAGCAGAGTGAGATTATTTTAACCTGATTTTAATTTACATCAACTAGAAATATGAAAACATTTCACACATCTGTTTCATGAGACAGGTGAATAACAGACAGACAAAGCATATCAAAAGATGCAAACAAACTCCTGCACACTGTCTGATTTTCAATAATTAATTTATTTGTGATGTTTCTGTGCTCCACCTTCATCACGCAAATGGTTTGTGACCATGAGAAGAAATCTTGATGAGTGTTTAAAGATCCAAAAGACTAAACTGCATTCTCACAAAGACACACAATGAACCTGCAGGGATGCAATAAATGAATAAAATCCTTCATAATAAACAGACCAAGGCCTCAAATGGGCAAACAATAAATCAATAGAGACATATGTTAGTAGCTTGTTTGGTATTCATGTCATCCTACTGCACAAAAACCCTTAAATTTAATACTTTGACATTTTAAAGACTTACTTTTTAAAATATGTAATCATAAGATGGACTCAGAGATATCAGATATCTCTTAGATATAACTTAACCCTAAAAACGCCTCTGCAGGTGTGACTGTCGGCACTTAGTGCAGAAATAATGAGCCCCTTTGAGAGGCTGCTTGTCACACAGCACTTAAAAGACTCCAGCTGACACGCCGGGCCCACGCAGACGAGGACAAAGCCGTCATTTACCTGCTGCTTCAGGTGAACTCGCCCACCTGGAGAGCACAGAGAGCGAGTCCTCTTTGAGGCCGCCAGACCTTTTTCAGCACTAATGAGACGCTCCTGCAGGTGGAGGCTCGGTTATTACACAGCGATGGTGGACGTCCTGCAGAAACGACACAGAGCTGAACTAACTTTTCTCTTCAGATCCAAGAGAAACATCTCACTACATAAATTATCAGCTTATGTGAGGAAATAATCATGTTTTAATAGTCAACTTTTAACTTTACCCAGGCTGAATAATAAATTCAATATTTATTTTTTTCAATATGCAAACATTGATAATTGTTTCAATGTCATGTTCCAACATTGCATAATTAATAAATATTACTAATATGTGAGAAAACATTAATTAAAACACATGTAAAACACAAGATGAAATCTGATATCGAACTATTAATTTACAGATTGCAGGTTGAAATAAACCTAAAACTCCAAAATTTCCTTTGGAGAGTTCGAGTAAATTTACTCATAATATTTACCAGCTATTAAACTGATGTCCCTTTAAAAAATAAAGTGAATTATACTTTACTTTACTGGGTTTGATCAGACAAGTCCAGAGTAAAACAGTCATTATTCGTAACTGAATAATGTAATAATAATCGTTGCTGCAGATTATTCAGATAAAGAAGCTTCACATCCTCCATTTGGCCCCTTTCGTGCTTCACGTCAAGGTTCATGAGGTTGATTTGAGGTAAAAATCGCAGACTGTCCAAACAGACTTAAATCAAGTGATGATAAATTCTTTATAATCTCGTTCAGGGTGTTCCTCGATGTATTTCTTTATATACCAACAGGAGATATGAGCCTTGAGGTTTTCTTCAACCAGGAAGTCCATGGCGGCCTGTAAAATGAACATTAAATAAATAAATTAAATAAAAAAACATCTCTTATGTCTGATGTTTAAAAAGTCTGAAAGGTTTAACTCACCTGTGACAGCTGTGCAGCAACACCTTGACCCCTGAACGTCCTCGGGACAAAGGTTGACATTAGATCCACCTCCTTCTCCCCGGTGAACCTGTAGCACAGCACGGCACAGTCCTGAGCCCCTGAGGAAGGAAATCACAGAAAAAGACCTGAAATAAAATGACCTAAATGACAAAAAGGAGAATAAAACCCCGAAAATGAGCTAATTAAACTAGTAAAATCAGCTTTAATTGTTCAAGTATATACTGAATTAACTCAAGAAGGAACCATTTGTACTGCTTTGTTTCATATGAATGAGTGAGGGACATTCATTTCTGCATGAAGCTCCAAAAAGCCACTTCATAGAGCTCATGACCAGATCACACCAGACTCCCTCTAAAAATACCCTTATTTTGGTGACCAGCTCTTGCTTAATACTACAATGACACAGTAGACAATTTGTCAAAAATGTCTTAAGATACTTTGCGTTTGCTGATAATATTAATGCCGAACTGTTGGGTGAGTTGAAATTAATCATAAAAAAGAGAAGTCATTGTTTTTACTATGCAAAATTTGCATTTGGGTGAGGAAATGTTAAATTCAAATATGTTTAAATGGCGATGCGCAAATCGTTCTCTTCTTAAAAAAAAGAATGATGCTCTTCAATATTGAGCGTATTTGGAATAATTAAAAAGCGTAAAGAAATAGATGTTTATTCTAACTGTAAATTAATCCATTTATAGATATTTGTGTTTCAGCAGGCCGCGGTTCAGTCACCGGGCTTTCCTACAGCAACTGCCCAGCGGCAGAACGCCTCGCCCGGCTTGCTCTGCTTACCCGCCCCGCTGTCCGGAGTGACGGTGAAGCGCTGGTTCTGTCGGTCGTGTTTCACCGTCAAAGAGCCACCGGAGCTCAAAGCACAGACGGCGGGACGGTGAGAGTTCACCCGCAGGTTTAATGCGGAGAGTCTGGAGAATAATTTAAAGGCCATTTAAACAAGAAAAGACAGGAAACTCCAAGAAGCGTGCAGCGGCAGTTCTGCAGACTGACCAGCAGGGGCCGCCACACTCACAGCTGACACACTGCAGGTGACCTCTGCTCGACCTCTGCAGCACACAGGGGTCAATTTGACTTAAATAAAAAATAATAATTAAAAATGTGAATTTTAATGCTCAGACAATAACTAACAATAATTATACAGGCTCATTACATTATGCAGCACAGTGATTTTAACTTTTAGCTCAATGCACTTCTAGTTCAATGTTTTGATTAAAGTTCTGTTTATTGTAAAATAATCGACTGGGAAATGATCTTTAAGTAGATATTTTTAAATAGCTATTTATTCATAATTAATTGAATCTTCAGTTGGATATCATTTTGTATTACTTGCTAAAGTGTTCAATAATTTACCTTTAAAAATCAATTAAATGCAAGTATTTCTCTACTATGTTAACATACTATTCAGAAATATGGAGAGAATACATTTCCTACAATTACTTTAATTTTATAAATTGATTTATTTGAATAATTTATGTGTTTAAAATAAGATAGATTACATTAAATGTGGAAATTATGGAGCATTTTCTTTCAGTGTGTGATATCCTTAAACTGTTGCATTGAAAGTCAGAAAATAACAAATAAATGATAGAAATTAATAATACAACAGATTAAAATAAGTATATAAACTTATGCAAAGCAAGGATTTATGTTACAGTAATTTTATTTGTCATGTTAAATGTTCTCAAGGCCACAAATACAAGAACAGACGCAACATTTTCCTTTTAATTGACTATTTTAATGTAAATTCTGCACTCTCATTATCATTTTATGTACTTTAACCTGAACGATGTGCAGAAAACATGAAGTATGATTCACATTTTTGCACAGTAATTTACTCATAATTTTAAGACGATGTTCCTGTATCTTAAATGGAGCTAAAAAATTTAACAGGAGAGAACAAAACAAAACATACAAACAACAGATCAACATTGTTTTTAAGTTTCCTGCAGATATGAATTAATTTCCATCCTTTCCTCTCATTGGGTTATAAATAAGTCTTATCATCAGTGTTTGACAGCAGCTCTACATCTGCTCGACAGCAGCGGCGTTGTTCACTCCTGCAGCCATCACGGCGAAGAACACGTTGGGGAACAGGGACCTGGCGTAGAGCGCCACCTTGGGGAGCGACGGAGCGATCACCACCTCTTTCCTCTTGTTGTTCAAAGTTTTCACAATCTCAGTCGCGGCCTCGTCTGGAGAAACGCCGAGAGGTTTCTTTGTGTTCAACGCTGCAGGAAAATAATGCAGTTTTATTAATAACACTGAAAGTAAATCAAAGTTTATGTTTTATACTGAAATAGCTGTGTGCAAGTTTCAGTGACTTCTTTATATTATACACAGTTATATAGATTAAACGATCCAACGCCATATTAAGTAACTGCAGCCACATTAAAGTAGTAGTAATGCATGAATAAAGCTTCAATAATACTCTAATAAACGTTCATGTAGTGACATTTTTATTGGTACCATTTTACACACTGAGTACTTTAACTTTTACTACCTTAAGTAAATCTATATCTACATTTTCTGTTGTATTATCGAGACTATTACTCCATCAAAAGATCTCTATATTTTTTTTTGTAATTTACTAAATTACTGAATCATTCAGACATAATACATTTATAGAAGAATATACATATTATATGATTTTTGCTTGTGCAAATATAAAAAAATCTCAGCTTTCTTTTTGTTTTATTTGTTCCTGGTAGAGATAATCTGATATCAGGTCATATGAGGGCATAAATCTGTTATTCTACTTTAGTTTAATGTTTTTATTTCCAGGTTTTACTCACACGAGGAGGCGTCTGAGACTTCAGTCTCGGATGAAGGCTGGCTGATGAAGGTGTGGTTGATGGTGCTGACGGAGATGCCGTACTCCTCCACTTCGGCTCTCAGGGAGTCAAAGAAGGCCTGAACCGCGTGTTTGGAGGCTGCGTCTGGAAAAGAAAAACACCCGAATGACCTCAGTGCTCACAACAATGCCTTCATACTGCAGCCAAACACACACATCGTAACCTTTAACTCTTCCTGAAAGATCAATGCATGTGACAGTGGGCTGATTTTCTGTTGGTTTTGTTTTTCATGCACATTAGGATCATTGTTTTTACTTTATAAATATCATATGAAATTCTAATATCTAATTTTGCATTTATTGTTTTTTGCACAACAGCTAGAGGTGAAAGAAGTATTCAAATCCTTTATGTAAATAACACCACAGTGAAAATATTCTACCAAATCCTGCATTTAGTGAAAAATCAGAGTTAAAAAAGATTATTTCCCCTCTATAAACTCACATGCGGAGCGGAAAGGCACAGCCATCTTTCCGTGGATGCTGTTGACCAGCAGCAGGTGACCGGTTCTCCTGGAGATCATGGAGGGCAGCACACCTGAAACACAAACGTTCAACACACTGCAAAGCGAGAAGAAGCGAGCGACAGAAGAAATGTGACGACACGACGGGACTCCTTCAGGCTGAAATCTTAAATTCTGTGAGTTTTTCATCGCCTACCTTTGGCCAGCGTGGCCGGTCCGAAGTAGTTGTTGTCCATCAGCAACTTGTCCATCTCCAGAGAGAGACTCTGAGCGGGACCTTTGACCTTCAAGCTGCTGTTGAGGATGAGCACGTCCAGGCAGCCGTAACAGTCCAGGATCTCCACGATGGCCTCGGGCAGCATGTCCATGTCTCCGAAGTCCAGCAGCACCAGTTTAGGAGGAAACGTCTGCAGGAGGGGAGAGTACATGAAGTACTGAGTAAGTCTATTTTATGATTCTTCAACTACACCACATTTATTTATCAAACATTTACATTTACAGACACATGCTAAGGTAAAGATAAGTCCACATTCAGGAAATTCACTTGTTAAATATGACAAGAAGTACAAAGCATGAATAGAAAAACATAGAAGGCACCAAGTTTAAAGCACCATCAGATGAATTCATTTACATTTTGCCTGTTTGGTGACCTTGAGACTTATTTATTCATTTATCTAGAAGAATATATGGATTATATTTACCTTACTTTTGACTTTATATGCAGACGTAGTGCTTTGATGTAATTTCTAAAGTCTGTTAATATTAATTTATTTCATTTCCTGTTAATTATTTGCAGGTGATACTTATAATAGATTTGTGATTCGAGTATTTCTGTGTTTGCTTTTAATTTTACTATATTGGCACATTTGGTTATGTCATTTATCATCATTATTTCTATTTATGCATTTACTTATCTGTTCATTTCCAAGCAGGACCTGATTTTAAACACGACAGACCGAATTATATTTGAATTAAAGACGATAAATACAAAACATTGTCAAAGATTAAAGCAGTGGTTTCCAATCTCAGATGGTTTCATTTAAGCAGTCTGACACCCAGAAAGGTGAAATGATCTAATTATTCATAGGAAAGGTATCAAGAATGCAAATCAGTACATTCATGACCCCTCAAATCCATCAGGTGTCCCTTTGGAGGGGCCTGAACCATAGATTGGGAGCCACTGGACTAAACTACTACTTCCTGGTTTACTCACCACCGTCGGGTCCGAGGCGTTTGCCAAATCATCCGCGAGCTCCTCAAGTTTCTCCCAACTTTTCCCGCAGAGGATGAGCCTCGCGCCGCCTTTGTGAAACACACCTGCACATTCTTCATCGACAAAGAAAAGAAAAAAAGGTTAAAACGACTTTAAAAGTGCTTCGATGATCAGTCTGTCAGCTGCCGTTACCTTTTCCGAGTCCGGACAAAGAGTCGGTGATGACCACCACCTTATTGCGGACTGATGTTTTGGACAGCAAGCTGACGATGGCGCCGTAGAGGTAGAAAAATCCGGCGGTCAGCACGACGACACACGGCACCAGGAGCACGGTGGTGGTCCACGTCGGGTCCATGTCCCGAAAAATACGCTGGAAAATTATTTAATTCTTTATTAATGTGCAGGATTGGAATAAAACAGAGTATATTTTTGCACTTAAACAAAATGGTCAACATTTTGGGAAATTCATTTATTCTGTTTGATTTGGAAAGTTAGATGAGAAGGCGCTTAGCTTAGCTTAGCATAAACAATGGAAATAGATGGAAACAGTTAGCCTGGTTCAGTTGAACTAATCCAACATCCCTGAATCTCATTAATCTTATATATATTTAGTTGATCTCTACAAAACATATAGCTGTTTTTATTTAGTATTTATGCTAAGCTACGCTAACTGGCTGCTCAAATGGTGTCAATCTTTTTGTCTAAATATTGGGAATTTCCCAAAATGTCAAACTCCTCCTTTAAAAAAATTAAAGTACAATGCAGCATGTTGATGGTTCATCATGGAGCTCATGGTTTGCTAACGCGTTGTCGAGGTTAAAGCAGGTTCAAAGGTCTGAACATGCTCTCGAGATGGAAAATGATTTTCTCTGATGCGGATGAGATGAGGTGGGATGTCGAAGATCTCGTGGATCTACATGAAAAAGGAGCGGTTCATACCCAGAAGCTCTCCGGCTCCGTAACATTGGGATCCATCTCAACCTCTACAACCATTTTTTATCTATCTATTCTTACAGTTCTGAAATAAAAACAGAGAAGACATTTTTAACCACGTTCTTACATTAGCAATCAAAGCAAAATGATAAAAACAAACTATTAACATCTCTATGTGGATTTAGAAATACACTGTAAGTTTATATTCATTTACAATATACAGACAGTTATAGAGAGTCATGAGGGAAAATCCTGAATCTCAAAACTGAAACAGGAAATCCGTCACCTGATTTGACCTATCTGAAATTTTAAAACTTATTTTAAGTTCTTCAGATCTCAGCTTTATAATTTCAATTTTGATTTTATATTTCAAACACAAGTGGATTACTGAACAGGGCCTAGAAAGCTCCTGTTCAGGAGGCCTGAAAGGTCAGAGGGTCACAAGGCCAGAGCATCTGTTTTAAAGTCTCTGCTGACATTTTGTTGTTGGAATATCAAATAACCAAGATGATGAACAAAGCAGCTGCAATAAGACCACAAAGAGACACAAAACAACCACAAAGAGACACAAAATCACCACAAAGAGACACAAAACAACCACAAAGAGACACAAAATGACCACAAAGAAAAACAAAACAACCACAAAGAGACACAAAATCACCACAAAGAGACACAAAATCACCACAGAGAGACATAAAACAACCACAAATCCATGCAAAATCACCACAAATTGAGACAAAACAACCACAAAGAGACAAAAAAAGGCCTACAGACAAACAAGGGTGATTGCAAAGAGAAACAAAACCACTAAAAAGAGAAATAAAACAACCAAAGAAATATAAAACCACCACAAAAAGACAAATAAATACTACAGAGAGACACCAAACAACCACAAAATGACAACAGGCACCAAAAAGAGACAATAAATGACTTGAAAAAGGCAAAAATGAATCACAATAAAGACACTAAACTAAGTTTGAGGATCTTGTTGGAGCGGTGGAGGCGCTTTTTCGTGTTTGAGTTACACCTTTGATAACGTGTCCTTTAAATGAATGATAAACTCTAATAAAACACACAACGAGGGCAGGTTTTTTGTTTTCACATCTTCTGGTTTCGCCCGGCTGCCAGTCTGACGTTAACCTTTCGCTTCAGGTTTACCAGCTCTCACCAAGCGCCGGCTGTTTGTCCAAGAAGGGGTTTCTAAATATAACCTGCCCCAGAAATAGACGGCGTATCTCTCACAAAGGCTGAGTGTCAAAGAGTGCTGCTCACTTTCTTCCACCACAAAACCAGAGACACGAAAACACACGATCAACAGACGAAAAGAGAGCAAAGAAACTTTTTCTCTTCTCTGCAGCAGCTGAGTGCAATAAAATCAAAGATAACAAAAACAAGCAAAGTGTTTTTAGCAGATTAAAAAGAGGCGATTGTTTCTATTTGACCTCGATCCTGCAGATGAATCACAGGCCGACACTTACAGCTCGTCGGGCCTCTGCAGGCGCTTTGTTTCAGCGTTTGTTCGTCTCCTGAGGAGCCTCAGCAGCTCGATCACAGAGCTCCTCACGGCGGCGTGACAGCCTGCAGCCTGCCGCAGAAATACTGTGGGATTTGAGCTCTTTTAATAGCCGCACAGCTGAGTCAGTTATTTTCCGTGTATGTTGTCGACATGTTTAGAATGACAGAGGGAGAGAGAGAGAGAGAGAGAGAGAGCAGAGGAGAGGGGGCTGGTGGGTAAGAAATGTGAAGAACAATCACACAAAAAGATTTAAAAAGCTTCGTGCATTTTAAAAGTAAAGATGCACTGAGCAGAGGCAGAGAGAAGTGAAGTCTTCAGGGTCAAATGTGTGATAGCTTTAAATAAAAACTTTACTTTTATTTCAGGAAAATGAGCTGATATGAGCTGTTGTCAAGAAATATTAACTTCCAACCAGTTCGTTATTTCAGTGTTATATTTATAAAGCTAAAGGTCAATAATCCACACTGTTAATTTAATGAAAAGTTTAATAATTTGAGTCATTTTGAAAAGTATTTTAAAGATATTTTCATTCAGTGTCACATCTTCATCCTGAATTCTGCCAAAGTGTTAAAGAGCGACCAGCGTTTGTTTGCCCGTAGAGCTGAAGATGAATCAAGGATGAAAAATTTTACTTTTTCTCAGAGTCATAACTCCGTCAAATCTGCAGACACAGACGTGAAACACACATCGATTTCTTTCAGTGATTTACACTTCCTGAGGATCTCATTATTTCTGGTGTCCGTCCAGAATAAACGTCAATAAAGCTGCTGAGAGATTCTCGTAGGAAAAAGACAGAGCTGAATTTTCCTTCATTGTCAGAGTTGTTTTTGCAAAAGCTTCTAACAGCTGATTAAAGTACTTTGAATGGTGCCAGTTTGACCATTTTTTAAAATATAATTAGATTTTTGCTCCACAGATTGTTGTTGAAAGTAAGTTTCAGATGTTTGTATGTCTTTTACATAATAATAATATTTGTTTTAAATAGTTGGTGGATCCTATATTTAAGTAAAAATGCTTCTTTCATTTAGTAAAAGTACCAAATATACATAAAAAAAGAGTACTCATGATGCAAAAAGGCTCCTTTCATAATGTAAATAACATCTTTTGCAGCATTTTTGGCAATGATAACGTGTGAGCAGCTTTTTAACATGATAGCTAATCTCATCTATATTAATTTAGTATTTGTTATATTTCACTTTTTTATGGTTATCTGCAAAGTACAAGTACCTGGAAATTATACTCGAGTACAGCAAGTGAATGTATTTGGTTGTGTTTCACTGCTCTTCATACTTTGACTTACTTTGTTTTTAATGTACGGTTGGGTACTTAATGTATCAACGGAGATAAAAAAAAAAATCTATAATCAATTGTATGATAAAAACAAATACATCAACAAAGTTTATTACTCCAAATGTCGACATATCTGACCTGAAAGCTGATTAATCCTGTTGCATTATTAAATTTTCAATTATACTTCAATAAAATAACACAGCAGACCTGAAATTATGAAACTTTTTGTCAGTAATATTTGATTAAATGTCAGTTAGCTTAGCATAGTCACTCAAACTGTGTGAAAACTGAAGAACAGATTAACATGTAAACGACAGAAATGAATAAAAAGCAGTTTTTTGTTCTTGATTGGACAGTTACAGATGTTTTCTAGCAACCCGTTTACACATTAGAGGGTTTTTTAGGCTTGAATGAATGATTTAGTAAACGTTTCAAATGAGCTCAGAGGTATTAAAAAGTTCATGAGAACTTATTTTTAAATTGAGTGAAAATCGAATTTATTTTGAAAAGCTGCTGCAACTCAGCCCAGCTGATCAATAGAACATGAAAGTATGTATGCGTGTGTGTGTGTGTGTGTGTGTGTGTTTGAAGAAATTAAAGGCTCGAAAATTCTTCAATTACGTCGAAAAAACGGATATTGACATCATCACAATAAAAGCATAAAATCTTAAATACTGAACCATCTGTTAAAATTATCTCCAATCTCATTTTCATTTGTCTAAATATATATTTCATTTAGTAGAGCTGCATTGATTAGTCAAATAATCAATCAATGAACAGAAAATCTGCAACTAGCGACTCAAAAGTGGGGAAATGCTGTTTTTCTTTGACTCCTTTGAGAAATAATAAATGACATTTTTTCACATTTTTTAAATAATCAACCCAAATGTATTTGATATTTCCTCTGAATTGTAAAAAAAAAAACAATTAAATGAAGTAATAACAATTTAATAATTTCAATAATTATCGTCATTATTAGTCGTGTTCGTGCGTGGAGTTTTATTTTGAAGGTGCAGACCGGACGTTGTGTGTCTGTATAAAGTGTCCGTACTGACAGCGGCTATTTTGCTGCACTGACACAGCGGTGCTGCTCCGTTTGTCGTCCCCTCACCTGGCAGACACACCTGACATCTTCTCACACTCAAATCTTCTCCGCTAACATGTCGGATTTCGAGGAATTTGAGAAACAGCTGAGCGAGAATCGACAAGGTGAGAGTGAACGGTTTGTTCTTCAAGCTAGCGGCGGGACAGAGTGCGTAATGTCATTATTTTATGAATGAATAACTCGACCTGTCAGCAACTTTAATGTGCACTTTCCCTCGCCGTGACTCAGCTTGATTTATTTCGGGTATAATTAATATTTATGTGCATCATAATCTTCGCCCACAGCCTGTAGACAGCGTTCAGATCAATCTTTATACCGGAGTTGAACGCAGTCTGGTCTCCGGTGTGAATTCACCTGCAAGTCTCATGCGCGAGACGGCGACCTGCGAAATCCCGTTAAAATATTTCACATTTTATAATATTATCTCCTCCTGCAAACACACAGATGGATAAAAATGACTTGAAATGATATTTCATGAGTCATTATGATGTACTTTTCAATTCGGCATCAATTATTAATACTTAAATCATAAAACAAATACAAAATTTACAACTTGTTTGTGTGACAGCAGCAATAAACAACTTCACTGCTCTGCTGAATGATATATAAGTATGAATATATGATGAATTATAATAATAGGTCTCATATCAGCATCATAACTTTGACTTATGTTGCAGACTTCAAACAAAACAGGGTTTCACAGTAATGAGAAAAACACTCCAGATAAATGCAATTAAAGCTGAAATTAATAATGTATTAGTCAGCTATTGAAAAAATGAGAAAAAATAGTCCTTGAAGGCAAAAGTCCACCTTCTGCAGTGTGATTATATCCTGGTTTTCCTTTTTTTATGTAATGGAAAAATGAATATGATATATTTTAGTAGATTTTTGGACTTTTCTAACATGTTAAAATCCAAACATTTATCATCTGTTAGCTGAGAAAATCACTGATAATGGAAATAAGTAATAAACATAAAGTTCGGTGAGGAGCAGCTGTGAAGTTTGATATAACTTACAGCATGAAGAAGATTCACAGGGGCTGAAAAAGAAAGAAAAAGACGAATAACCACATTCAAAACTTGACATTTAATCAACACAGAGCCAGCAGGTGGATGAGATCTGCTCAGAGATGAAAAGCACCTCCGATCGATTTGTTAAAAGGTCTTTAGTCATGTTGCACCTTTTGCCAAGAAGAAGAAAAAAAAAAGGAGCCACATTAAACTGTCAGATTTCTCAAAGAAATATGATGCAGCGGTTCCTCCAGAGCCCCGAGCAGACTGCAGCGCTTCAGAGTAATTAATCAACACAGGAGACTTCTGTACATGTCGAGATGCCACTTTATTTTACCGTGAGTGTTAATCATTCACAGAAAAGTGTAATTACCTGCAGTTACTGTCATGAAAGTGATTAAAGCCGGAGTGATGTTTCAGACAGATCAAACATTTTTTACAGATTATCTGTGTGATCGTCTTAAATGTTTAATCCAGTCATAATGTGTGTAACAGGGCTTCATTTAAGCATTATTATATTTCATTGATGATTTTTCTCAATTAATAAACAATCAAACAATCATCTTCAAATTGCATGTTTTCTCCAACCAACAGTCCAAAAGATCTTCATCTTAATGTCACATAAACTTTTATCTTACTATTATTAATGTGGAATATTTTGGGGATATCCTGTTAGTGTTGAAAGGTTTTCTCAGTTCTTACTGCTCTCTGCTGTACTCTATAGCAGGCTTAGAGTGCAATATCAAGGTTAATATGGCTTTTACATCAATGTAGTGGAGTAAAAAGTTCAATATGTCTCTCAGATATGTAGTGGAGTTCAAGTAGAAAGCATCAGAAATTGGTGATACTACAAAATACAAGTTATATACTTGTTGCAGGAATCAGAGGATGTTTAAAAAATGGCTCAAATAACCAATAGATGATAAAGTAAAATAGTTCCAGCTCTTCTATGCAGTATTTTTCAGAGTATTTTTGGGTGTAAACTAAAATTTGTCGCTTTTGCACAGAGAGAGAAAGAGAGCGGCACAAAAAGAGGAGTCGCAGTGGATCTGCGGGCCGAGGCGACAAGCATCGCAGCTGGAGCAAAGACCGAGGGAGCCGCAGCCGAGAGAAGAGGAGCCGGAGCCGAGACCGGAAGAGCCGGGACCGCCGGAGCTCGTCCAGAGACCACAAGAAGCACAGGTCAGCGGGCTTTTATTGTGAAAATACACCAGACTCATCCAAAACACACTGATTTCCTAATTAACAGTCTGTTTTTCTGCCAAGTGGACTCACAGTTTGAGTTTTAAACCTGCAGAAACAT
Organism: Amniataba percoides; assembly: GCA_037176925.1. Lineage (NCBI taxonomy): Eukaryota > Metazoa > Chordata > Actinopteri > Centrarchiformes > Terapontidae > Amniataba > Amniataba percoides. Next base: position 2,380,219 of record JBAJHX010000039.1, read on the forward strand.
GAAAAAAATAACAACATGCTCTCCACTAACTGTTGAAATTATATCATTTATGCTTTAATAATCTACTTAAACATGCTGTAACTTCAACAGTTGCTTATTTCCACATCCAGCAGTTGTTAAAGGAGTACTTTAAAAATCGATTCAGCTTTATTTTATTTATTATTTTTATTTATTTTTGTCTTTTCTCTGTCCAGCCACTCCCCAAGGCGAACGAGGAAGAAAAGGACCTGTAAATACTGGGATGTGCCTCCTCCTGGCTTTGAACACATCACACCAATGCAATACAAAGCTATGCAAGGTGCCTCATTCATTCATTCATTCATTCATTCATTCATTCATTCTTTATGTTCTCTGTGCAGGTTTAGTTTTTCTTTCAGGAGTTTGCATCTCTGTTTTTGATGCAGTACTGTGTCCAGAAAGTAAAAAAAATCACCAAAAGACAATTTGTCTTTAAACGTGCTGAGAAATGACAAATATTTTATGTCCTTTATAACTCCGAACACATCGTAGAATCATCACGTTTTTCAGATTTCTTCAGTATCAAATAATCCTTTGACAGTCGTCTACACATCCATGTGAACACTGCAAACAGGAGCTGCTCATTCAGAATACTTTTAGTGCTGCTAATTTACCACATTTTAAACAAATACAGGCAATAAAACAAAAAAAGACTCAAATATAAAAACATAATAAAGTCAGTCTTTGAAAACTTCCATCGTGGACGATGCTGAAAATCAATGAGCACTTTGGCTTTATGGCAATATTTCATTTTTATGTGATTATTGACTCTGTGTGATGAAGTTTTCCAGAAATTTCAAATAGATAATACTAAATAAAATGAAAGTAGATGCTGTATATCGTGCTAAAGAGTATTAAATATATGCAGCTTTCTACAGATGTTTTATTGGGGAGAAAATAAACCAACCACCAGTAAAAGTAGTTAGTTTATTTATACATATAACAGCTCAGTATATATCTAATTTTCACATTAATGCCACTTTAAATGACTCGTGTGTATAAAAAGAGGTCTGTGTTGTTCCCTCAGCGGCCGGGCAGATACCAACGATAGCTCTGCTGGCGACGTCCACCACCACCGGAGTGGCTGCGGCTCCGACACAAGTGCCCATAGTTGGCAGCCAGATGACGAGACAAGCCAGACGCCTCTACGTTGGAAATATTCCCTTCGGCGTGACGGAGGTAAGTGTCCGGTTACGTCCCGTTGATGTCGGCGTGTTGGAGCTGCAGACTTTTACAGACGTGTTGTTTGTGTGTTGTCTCCTCAGGAGTCCATGGCCGAGTTCTTCAACGCTCAGATGAGACTCGCCGGACTCTCACAAGCCCCGAGTAACCCCGTACTCGCTGTGCAGATTAATCAGGATAAAAACTTTGCTTTCCTCGAGGTTTGTGCCAAAAAGTACAACATGTTCACAAAATCTTTATTTAAAGGAAGAGCTGACGTTTTATTTTCTTTTTCTTCTCACTAAAGTGAAAATGAAGCAGCTCCAAAAATACCAAACTGTTGTTTTAAAAGATCTAAAAAGCCTAATAAATAACATTAAATATAAAAGATGTTTTTATACTTCTCCATAAAACAAAATAATATGTGATTACAATACAGACCATAACTAATGTTATATTCATTTGTAAATTAATATTTACTATTAAAACATGCAAATATTTGTGGGGTGCTTTGTTTTATTAAAAGCAAATCATAGCCTTGAATTTTATTTCTTATCACAAATTGATTGGTGCAATAGGAAGGCGTCACATATAATGATGATCATACTAATATCATTGTAATAATAATAATGCAAAAATGTTATTGTTAACTGCTGTAAAGCACTGTGTCACTGTTGGATCTTTTGTCAGCAAGTAATAATAATAAAAATAATAACTTTATAAAAAACAATAGATTGATGCTGTCAGTTATTCAGTCTCAGTCTCCCACATTATTATAAATTTATTAAGTTTGCATCATGTTGAGTCTGAAGATGATTTTTTTTCCTCTCTAGTTTCGTTCTGTGGACGAGACGACGCAGGCCATGGCCTTCGACGGGATCATTTTCCAGGGCCAGTCGCTGAAGATCAGACGACCTCACGACTATCGGCCTCTGCCCGGCATCTCCGAGCAGCCGGCCTTCCACGTCCCAGGTGAGTCACCGACCCATAAAGGTGAAGACTCGCTGTGCGACACCATCTGTGAAAGCTTTTCTTTACTCGCCGTTTTGTTCCCTGCAGGCGTCGTCTCCACAGTCGTCCCTGATTCGCCCCACAAGCTGTTTATCGGCGGCCTCCCGAACTACCTGAACGATGACCAGGTATTGACCTGAAAACAGGCCGCACAGGTGCACTCGTGTTTCCTCATTTTTCCCTCACATGCTGAGGTTTTGTTTGTCGTACTTTAAACAAGCACAAAATATGTTTTACGTGTTCAAATGTTAAAAAAATCTGTGTTGTGGTAGAGAGAAAGTAAAAACTGTTAAAAAGCTGAATGTGACCCCAGAAAACACAAAATAGAGCAACATAAGAGAGTTTATATGCAATGTCTTTGTTTTTGTGATATTTTAAAGTTCAGACAATCAGCTTTTTTCAAAATAAGTGCAGATATTCAGCAGACATTAACCATATCATGTCATTAATCATACATGAATATTAAAAGACCTTTTTGTGACCGATCAAAGTAAACTGCTCATACCTTTCTCATGTAAAGCGTACTGATTAAAGAAAGGTAAGCAAAGTCCAGTATATTCACACAACAGGCTGATAAAGCGACGTGTATTGATCCATGTGAATGCTGCTCCCTGTTCACTTCAGTCAGTATTGTCAAAGAAAAAGTCCGACTTTTTGTGTTCGTTTGTGATTTAGAGCGAAAAATGATTTGCCTCAAAGATACAAATGAAAACTTGATTTATTTGTTTTTCAATTAATCTTATCTAAAACTTTTTTTTTTAGCTTTATTCAGACTAAATAAACTGTCTGATAACATTAACTTTGTATTGTAATCTGCATTTTCCACCATTTTCTTACATTTTAGCGACCAAATGATCTTAGTAAAGTTTTAGAGAATTTTTGCTTTTTCCTGTTTTATATCAGTGACTATTGATTATTCTGTTTGTTTTAGCCGACCTAGAGTCCAAAATTCAATTTTGAAGAAATTTTATGATTGTTTTATTGTATAATGTGTTTTTTTAAAGGCAGATTAATCAATATAGAAAATGACAATTGCTTAAAGATGTATATATATCAGGTGATATTAACTCATAGCAGATATATTGATTATTAAGAAACTGTAGAACACAAATGCCAAAATAAGTCAGAATTATTTAAAAAACAAATCAGAGAGTTTTATTTATGTTGTGTGGTTTTGTGAACTCTTATAAATAATTAATATTGCCCATGATATCTCAGATAATTCACAAATATGGGATTCATTCTGCATCAATAAGTTGAGAAGGTTGAAGAAAAATCGGCGTTTCAGAAACTCTAAAACTATAATTTAATGAGAAATAAAAATACAAGTGGACTTTTTCTTTGAGAATATCAAAAGTCAGAGTAAATTGTTGCTAATAAATAAGCCGATAAACTGTTAGAGGACTACAGATTGACTCCATCTGAGCGATTTGAATCCAGACTGTCTCATTGTGTCTGTCAGAGCACATGTAGCCTGACTGTGTTTTATTCACTGACTTCTTTATTCATTTTTAATACTTGCAGTCTCTGCCCACTGCGTTGATACTCACAGCTCTTTCATTTTTGTTCCCCCACTTTGTCCCCAGCTAGGGGCCTGTAAGATCGTTAAGTCTGCGCTCATAATTTGTTCAGTAGTACTCATCTACTGCTGCCATGCCAACATGTAAAACAAGGCAAGTAAGACATTCTGGTCCTCACACGGATACACTCCTAGCCAGCAGGCTCCCTTACCGGCTGCTTTCTTTCTCCCATCATGCTTTTGGAGCGCGGTTAGGACCCGGGGATTTTTGGGTTAAGGCCTGATCATTAAAATTTGGGGGTGTTGTTGTTGTTGATGGTGGTGGTGGTGTGTTTTTTGTTTTTTTGGTGGGGGTTTTATTCAGCTTTTAATGTAAAGGTAAGAAAGTTTTTGGCCTGTAGCCGGCGAAATACAATAAAAATCTTTTAAAGTTATAATTTTTTATTTCACTTTTGCACCATTTTGAGTTTAGTATCTCTCTCTTTCAGTATAGTTTAGATAATACTTTATCGTCCCCCACATCACCAGCATTTACTCCTCACTTGTCTTCCCTAAAAGCCTCAAAAGACGTGAACATTTTGCCTCCACTGACTGATGTTAATTTACTGTGATGATTTTAAAACTCACTCTGTAGGTTACTGCTTGAGACTGTCTCACGTCTCATATCTCGTTGTCTGATTTTTTTCGGCAGGTAAAGGAGCTCTTGACGTCGTTCGGGCCCCTCAAAGCGTTCAATCTTGTGAAGGACAGTGCCACGTCACTGTCTAAAGGTTACGCCTTTTGCGAATACGTTGACGTCAGCGCCACTGATCAGGTATTGATTGTTGCTAGCGTCTCTCTCTTTGTTTTGTTTTTTTCATGTTGTTTGACGTCTTACTGTTTGAGGTCTGTGTGTTTTCTGTTGTCAGGCAGTTGCTGGACTCAATGGGATGCAATTGGGTGATAAAAAGCTGATTGTCCAAAGGGCGAGTGTGGGAGCTAAAAACGCCAATCCTGTGAGTAGGATCGCTTTTACCCTTTTACTTTCTGTAGGAAATATCATCCTGCTATTTCCCTTGATTTCTTCACAATACTCCCTCCTGTTTCTCAGAAAAAATAACTGCAAGATACAAGATTTTTGTGCTTGAGACTTGCTAAAACACTTTTGTTATTGCAACTGAGAGCTCGTCATTTGATCCTTTTCATGCTCAAGTTTGTTCATCTATCCACAAACATCCTCTCAAGGGTGAACTGATTTAGTACTTGGAGGTCAAAGGTCACAGTGACCTCACAAAAAAAACCCACTTGCAAATACAACATGAGAAAATTAAGAAAACATCTTCACCTGTTTAACACGTACAATTTTTGGGAAGCTTAATATTTTTGAGTTTTCTTAAGCTGCAGTGTTTTGAGCTCTCAGGGCCACCGTAGTAAACGAAAGAGCAAATGATCAGTTTAACGAGCGATCTGACATTTGAAAAATTGCACTTGTGAAGGGACGCTGTGTCCAGATGATAAAGAAGTATCATTCAAAAACACTGAATCTAAACCTCAAAACCACAGAAACAACCAAATGAAATCTTTGTTGAATTATCTGCCGACAGATTCTCACCAAAAGAAGTCAATATACTCCTGCAAAACAACATGAACAGATCAGAATAGTTGAGAAAATACATTCAGAGAAGAAAACACCGTAGAGGAACTGTAATAACTTTATTTTATATATCGTACCAGGGTTTCAAATCCTTCTGTTTCCTGGGAGAAGGAGACATATTGGGAAGCAGTTTTCTTCACATCCAGTAAAAACATTGCAGAATATCTGGACCGTGACGCCAGCCATCATTCATTTTATTATTTCTGCCTGTTTTTTCCTGCTGTGATACATCAGAACCTCTGCTGTTGCTATAAAACTGTCACCAAGCTGCATTTTATTTTCCGCGGCGTGCTGCGCTGTAAAGACGCTGTTCTTCGATGCTCTGACGAAGGCAGATGGACGGAGTGAAAGGTCAACGGAAAGATTACGTCCAGCTCGTTTATCCACTGCAGGAGCGCCAAAGATACAGAAACAGGCAGAGGGAGGGGGGCAGGAAGCAGAAGGGTTCATGGGAAATAAATTTGGTGTTTGGCTGAGTGTTTTGGTTAAACCGAGCTGACACATACGACTCCTCCTCCGCCCGCAGACCTCCATCATCGAGACCCCGGTGACGCTGCAGGTCCCGGGGCTCCAGAGGCTGCAGAACTCGGGCATGCCCACCGAGGTGCTGTGCCTCCTCAACATGGTGATGCCGGAGGAGCTGGTGGACGACGAGGACTACGAGGAGATCCTGGAGGACATCAGAGAGGAGTGCTGCAAGTACGGCAGCGTCCGCTCCATCGAGATCCCCCGACCCGTCGACGGCGTGGAGGTCCCCGGCTGCGGAAAGGTGAGCGCAGTGTTCAAGTTTGTACCTCGCTCAAGTTCAATTAGCTTCAAGTTGTTTCTCTCAGACTCTGTTTGGAAGAGTCTCGACAGGTCGTGACTCCAAAAACAGCTCCTGAATGAAGTTGGAGCTAAAAATAGGCCATGCAGCGTCTTAACATTTACTGAAGATTAATGCTCCATTGTTAGGAAGCCAGTGAGTGACCGTGAAGTATACAGAAATCTTATTACCTTGAAATATTGAGATATTATTTAGAAGTCACATCGCTCAGCACCTTTTCCAAGTAAGTGATGAAATCCAAACAGCTGATGTCGTTAATATGTGACTTGTGCTGTAGATAGTTTTCCATGTTTTCTTGCAGACCTCTTGAGTGCAGAAAATATAAGCTTGCTATGTCTTTAAGTTAAGGTCTCATGCACAGAGTGAATAATTCATCTTTCTTGCAGTTCCTGCTTCACGTTCGCCTTGAGTTTAAATGTTTGAATTTGAGTCTGGTTTTAAGATGTTTTCACTCTGTACTGGCCACACAAAGTTTTACCTGATTTACAAAAAAATTACTTGAAATAAACTTTTAAAACAGTTAAGGTCAGTATTTCTCCACATGCAGCTCTGCTCTGAAGTTTAATGAAGGAAGAAAAGTTAACCAAAAGTGCTTTTGTGAAAACGGCAAATTAATTTTCATCCTTGATGTCTTTTTGCCTGTAAAAGTGAAAACTAAGTTTTGAAAAGTTTTAAACAAAATATAAATCTCACATTTGTTTTTTTTTACTGTGGAGTGATGTTATTGGACATTCGGTGGGTAAAAACTCTTCTTCAGCCTCAGGGGGGCAGTAATGAACCCATTTTAGCAGCACAAGTTGTAAAGATGACGCCATGCTAGAAAACTTACTTCAACTAGAAACACAAAAATGGTATTTATATTTCATTGGACATGTTTTAGTGCAACTTGTACTGTTTTTTTTTTACAAGAGAAAAGACTTCAGGGATGAAAGTTTGTTGGTCTGTTTAAGTTCTTCACCTCCAATAACGAGCATGCAGAGCTGAGACCGAGGAGACAAAATAAAAACCTGCTTTATTTGATATTATCTGCACACTGTTCGATTAACTTTATTCACATGAGAAGTGACGTCCTGCTGACTGACCTGTGTTTCGCTTGCAGATCTTCGTGGAGTACGTCTCTGCCGCAGACTGTCAGAAAGCCATGCAAGCTCTCACCGGCCGCAAGTTTGCCAACCGAGTGGTCGTCACCAAATACTACGATCCGGACATGTATCACAGACACGAGTTTTGAAAGCACAGACGAGTCCTCCTTTCTGTTCGTACGCTCGGGTTCAGTCGGTTTATTTACTCCTCTGAATGTCGTGAACGTGTCCTTAGAGACTAGACCTGGAAAAGACTTGTTTTATCACATCCTCTACTTAAACTGGACCGTGTGTTTCTTCAGTATCTAACTCCAGCTTTAGCCTAACACTCACACAGTGAACTTATCTCATTCTGAATTTTAAAAGAAAACCGTAGTCTTCATTACATTTGTAGTAGAATGAATGTGACATATATCTTACCTAAACCTAAACTAATACTGCCTGACAATGCCAGAGTAGTTGTCTATCAAGTATGCACTATATGAGAAAAAAACTACAGTCAAATGTTTAGATTTCCCTCCTGAGCACAAACATTTATTTCTGTTTTACATCTAGATTTGAGAGGCCATCGTAACGTTTACTGTGTGGCTACGAGAAGTTTTTATTTATTTATTTATTTTTCCAAAGTAATATTTTCCTCTTTACGTCACATATTAAACGTACACGACGCTATTACTCGTACGGCTTACAAAGACCAAAGGTCGACGTTTTGTTTTGTTGTCAGATATAAAAAAGATTTTGTCAAGTTTTATCAGAACAGCCTCAAAGGTCATTTTCTAGGTAAATATATAACATGTGAATGTTATATTAAATATGTACCATTAATGTCTAAAGATTAGAAACATTAAATTGGATGTGCACACTGGAAGCTACTTGAATTAAAATTTTATTGTCTTTTTTTATCAAAGGCTGTGTTCAAAATCGCATGTTAATGTACTATTTATATTAAGTATGTAGTTAAATTGAGTAAATCAACTGCATATTATTCAGAATTTGTGTAAACTAGTATGTGAGTTAACGTCTCTTCAGACTAAAAGTAAAATAAGTGAGTGAACAGGAGTTTGTTATTAAGGACTCAGGATGTTAATTACAGTTAAGAAAAGTATTAAGATAAAATATGAAACTGAAATATTTAATTTTTTATTTGCCTTTAAATTTTACTGAAAAAAACTATTTAGTTCAAGAGATAACATTGATTTATGTTGGTGGTAATCATGATCGAAACAGTCAAGGTAAACTTCAGTGTGAATAGTTTGCAGGTAATAGCAAACATAATAATTAATTTAGTACTAATTGATCAGTACGTAGTGATTTATGTGTTACGCAGTTTGTTAGCATGTGATTTCGAACGCAGCCAAACATCAGGGCTGCTGGTCGTCTGCTAAGCCCCTCCCCCAAACAGTGATTATCCAATGATAGCTTAGCAACCGTAACCATGGTTGCGATAAGAGCGAGTGTTTTTTTTTTTTTAATGTATGTCTTCCAAACTTTAGCCTCAAAATTTTACTGGGATGTTTATAGAGCTGAAATGTGTATTAAAGACCCCTTTTATTAGACTTTAAAAGAAGTCAGCTGGAAATATTAAAAAGTGCGGCAGAATCTGCGTTTTTAAGCAGTTCATGGAGTAAAATCAACCTAATTCGCTAGTTAGCTGTAGCTAATAAAGTTAGCTAGTGACGGTTGTTGTTTCCTGGAAAAGAGAAGCTGCTTTCGTCTGCATCAGTCTTAAAACACGGACCCGTCGTCTACCAAATTATATTGAATTTAAGTGATACAGTTATCATTGTAAACTGCGTTATATACTGCGAAAAAAAACTTGAGGGGCTTATTTAACGATCGCTGTCTATCATTTGTTGTCAAAATTAGGATGACATAATCAAATCTGTCTTTATCGTCTTGTTTTAAAAAAATAATGATGTTCTGCACATGTTAAGAAAAGCACCTTTTAAGTTTTGTAGATAGCACACTGAATTTTTTTTAAGCTTTATTTTTTTGTGTGATGTTTTGCATCTATCAGAGAAAATGTATTAAATTTAAAGCATTTATTTATTATGGAATAAGTTTTATCTGCTTGAAAAGTGCAGGCACAAATACAAACGGCAACCAAACAACTCTGTCTGACGTTGGGATGTGACGATGTGCATTTGGACCTCACATACAGCGAACAATCTGTCCTGGTTCAAACTGTATTTTAGTATAATAAGTGGGACATATCAAATGATAATGAACAACCACTGTATTTTATACATTTTTGGATGGCCAAAAATTAAAATAAGTTTTTAGTTTGTACGATCCCTGCCACTGCCATTGCCTTGAATAAACGCTTGCATCCACAGTCAGCCTGCTTGTGTGGCGTTTTCTTTCTCTGTAACTGAAAGACATTGGATCATTTCTAATTATGAATACAGATATTTAAGATTTATTTAAAAAATAATTTATGTGCTCACACATGTTGAGAAATGCTGCCATCCAGTTGTCACAGTAAGCCACTGCAGCATTTTATTTATTATTTTATATATAAAGTGTTGTTTATCATTGATTAATGTGATGATTGCAGATGGTAATTGATTATAATAAACTATACAAATAAAAAAAAATAATTGCAATTTTCTGGTGTCGAGTCAAGACAGAGAATTATTGTTTCTGTTCTTCTAGTTAACTTTCAAAAGTGAATAGTCAAGCAAAGAGATGCACTTAAACATTATCTGCAAAACAAAAATAAAAAATAACATTGATATTAATTGCTCTGTAGTCTTAATAGAGAGTTAATTTTCTGGAAATGTTTTTTATTTAACATTATTTCCATTTATCTCACTTTATTTAACCTAAAAAACTAATATATTGATCATAATATTATTCACATTTATCTTGTTTTATTTATAAAAAAAAAAACAACTTTCAATTTATCTTGATTTATTTAACATAAAAAATCCAATTTATCTTAGTTTAGAAAAAGATATTCCTTCCTTACATCATTTTATATACATATACATGCATTTTACATGTATATGATTTATTCCCTCTTGTTAGTTTATTTTAAAAGGAAGAAAGTGATATTTATAGTCCTATTTACATTAGTTTATTTTAAAAAAGAAAATGATTAGTTCACCTTAAAAAATAAGAAAAACAGTATTCATATTTTTTTACAGGAATTTATCTCAGTTTATTTAAAACATCAACAAAAACAAAACCCAGGTGGGTTGTTTTCGGTTTTATTTTGAAGGCCGGAAGTGGTCACGCCGCAGGCCCCGCCCCCCGCGCCAGCTGCGGGCGGACAGATGTTCAGCGGTTGCGGCGCATCACTTCGTCCGCAGCTCCGGAGCGGCACGGCGGGTTCTCGCTCGAGCTTTCCCCGGCGGAGGAGCGCGGCGCGGCGGGGAGCGTGTCCGCCAACATGTCGGCCAACATGTCCGCCGACCGAGCGGCGAGTCCGTGCAACAAGTTTCAGGCGAACTTCTTCAACAAGACAAAATGTCAAAACTGCTTCAAGTCCCGCGAACTGCATCCGGCGACAGACCAGGACCTGCAGCAGGTAAGAGGACTCACCTGAGCTCACCTGAGACGCTCACCTGGTGCCTTTACTGAGAGTAAATACAAAACACAGCTCCAGAAAATCACTAAAACTTCCCCTGTCAGCTGGTTTTTACAGTTAATGTTAAAAAATGCATTTATTTAGCTTAAATGTCACAGTATGAAACGTGAAAATGTTGAATTTAATGTTTTTTTGTGTCATATAAATAAGCTAGTTAAGTTCATTTAGGGACTGTACACAAATTACTTTCAAGGGAGCAAATTAATCAATTTAAAGTGCTCATTAGTGCCTTTTATGCATTTTAATAGATTATTTCTCACCTCTCAAATCCCATAACATGACCATAAGAAAATGCTTCATTCAGAGTTAAATACAAATTATGTTTTGAAGGATTAATATGTCAGATAAGCATTTAATTGTTGAAAATAAATGATAGCGTTTAGGGACTGTACACAAATTATTAGCAGGGGTCAGATGTGGGAGGTTGTAAATAAATTTAAAAAGGTCACTAGTTTTACATTCAAAAATAGAAAATAAAGCTCTCTATCCTTTACATCATGGAAACTCTCAGCCATTTTTACTCAATTAATGTGAAATTATTTATTTAATTACATTTTAAAGCTTATAAGATGTTACAATGAAATGTGAAAATGTTGAATTTTAAGTTGAATATGACTTATGTTTTTTTGAATGATTAATATTTTAGATAATATTTTGCTCTAATGTATGAAAATGGAATATTTTGGATAATTTGGGGACTGTAAACAAACTATCACAGGATTGAGGGGTCAGATGGGGCGAGGTTAGAAATATGAGTGAAGATGTCACTAGTTTTATACAGAAAATTAAAAAATAAAGCTCCAATGTTGTTTTTTACATTAAAAAAATCACCCACTTATAACAAATAAATTGACATTAACATCTTAAACTGACTAAATATTTTACTAAAATAATGTCAAATATAGTTTGTTTTCCTTTTAAACCCCATAAATGCCGATACAAGAGGTGCAAATGTGAAATGTTTCGTGTTAGATGATCATTTGTACTATAATACTTGTGTAAATGTAGTTTTTTTTTGTCTGAACTGCAGCTTTGTTTTAGGCGCCTCTGAAAACACGAGCGTCTGTCATGTGCAGGTGATGTAAGAGGACGGCGGTGACGGCGTCCTACATGCCTCACATTGTTAAAATATGTTATTACTCTGCATCCCCCTGCCTGCTCACGCTGCGCCCTGTAATTTCAGCGCTGTTGCTCAACCTGCAAACACCACGCATGCCATTTCTCCGACACACTCGCCGAGAAAAGGGCTGTTTTTCTGTGGAGAAGCTTTTTAGTGTTTTTCATTTCGTAAAATATCACACACTAATGTTATTTTCATGCTTGAATTAATAAATTAACACAAATAGACTGCCTTTTTAAAGATGAATGTATTTGTAAAAAGCTGATTAATGGGGGGGTTAATCTTAAGAAAATGAATTATTTTAAGTATTTTTTTAAACCACAGTTTCAGGATATTCCCTCTCCAGCATCTCACATATGATCATTTCATATCTGGTGTGGTAGTAAAATAAATATGTTTGCATTTTGGAGAAAAGAATATTTGAAAACGCCTCTTTGGGATTAGAGAAGATGTGATTGTAAGAAATTTCTTCAAATGAATGAAAATGAAAATAGTGAATAATTGACAAATACAGCAGTGTAAAGCTTTTATTTTGGTGGTCCAATCAAATAGACTGGCAGCCACTAATGATTGTACTCATTATTGATTCATCTGAAGGGCGATTTAATGTCAATAAATAGATTCCTAAAGCCAAAGGTGATGGCCTGAAGTGTTTTGTTTTGTATTCTGGATTCTCTGAAATGAGAATTTTCTATCGTGTATTTTTACTTCAGTTTCTTTTTACCTCCTGGTTGACATACAGTTTATACTGACACTGATAAAACTGCTTTAAACTCTGCTGACGTTTCACTTCAACTTTTATTGTTTTATCCAAAGACATTTATTTTTCTCTCACAACAAGACAAGTGAAAGTTTCAAATCTTCAAATCTGAGAAGCAGTAACTCTGTTTGCTGCATGTTTATGGGTAAAAAATTACTTTGACTGTACAAATAGTTTCATCTCTGTAGTTTAATGTCAGCTGATCGCAGCTCGTGTTTTGACGCTAACTTTCCAGTTCCTGCTTTCACTTCCAGGCGAAACCGATCTATGGAGGCTGGCTGTGTTTGGCTCCGGAGGGGACCGACTTTGAAAACCCGATGCAGAGGTCACGGGTAAGACGTGGTGAAACTGAAAGCACACACACGCTCGCTTTTTATGTCTTTGCCGTGAGTGCTCAATAAAAATGCTGTTTGTTTGTGATTTTGTTTGTTGTGTCTCAGAAATGGCAGCGGCGCTTCTTCATCCTGTACGAACACGGCAGCCTGAGCTTCGCGCTGGACGAACTGGTGAGAGAGCGAAAGATGAATGTTGAATTTGAGCACAAAAAAAAAACATAAAGAAGAAGCAGCGTACTGTAAATCCTCTCTGTATATGCATTTACAGTAGGTCGGGATCAAGCAGGCATCTTTAGGCCAGATGTTGTGTGCAGACCCGCAGCAGATGATTTGGGCTTAGCTTGTCCTCTAATGCACACATCCCCCCTCTGTGTGATCCCCTCAAATCTCATGCCCTCATCTCTTAACACCACAAACTACTTTCTGTCGAACTGTCGGGCAGCAGTTTCACTAAGCACAAAATCAACTAGTGATTCTGACGCTCTGACTCTCCTCCAGCCGAGCACTTTGCCTCAGGGGACGGTGAACATGAACCTTTGTTCGGACATCGGCGACGCAGAGCCGCGGACGGGCCAGAGAAACGCCCTCTGCATCGCCACGCCCGAGCAGGAGATTTTCATCCGTGGTGACAATAAAGAGATCATCAACGGGTCAGTACGAAGCAAAGGAAGCAGGAGCAGGAACAAAAAAAGAGGGTTTTTCCCAACATAGATAACGTCTCTGCTGTTTTCTGTCTGTTTTTATCAGATGGAGCGAACAGCTGACGCCCTTTCTGCGGACGAACAAGCAGAATCAGAAGAAAAAACGTAAAGTGGAGCGCGTCGCCGCTCAGGTAGCAGATAAACTTTTCCAACAAACGCTCATCATATATATAATATATATATATCTGTCTTTATTAAGTAAAAAATAAATGACTAAAAATTAATTATCCTTTTGTTTTTCTACAAACAAAACATCAGGAGCCGAGCCCAGCAAAGATGGCTGCAACCGATCCGAGTTTCCCGTCCTCGGAGAGCGTCGCAGAGTCCGTCTGCGGCCGGTGGCAGGAAGACCAGCAGGGCAGGGGCCCGAGTGTGACCCCTGACTGGTCCGATGTGGAGAAGACCCCCGCAGGTGCAGAAAAAGGCCAAACACACACATACCCAAAGCTTTCATGTCCGTCAGCCAATCACAGCCACTTCCTGTCCCTTCTTGCTCTCCTAACGTCCTGCAGATGTTCACACAGTTGCAGAGGCTTATTTATACTTTTCATTTAACCCTTGATTAGCCAGGCATGTCGATTCATGTGATCACGAGCCGGAGGGGTCTGAACAGGAAGTTACAGAAACAAACAAACGTGAGATGTGCAGGAAGTCTCAAACCTTCAGGCATCTTTAAAAGCCAAACACAATCCATAAAACGGCTCTTAAACAGGTCCTAATAGGCTTGACGACCAGCCGGGGACAGATATTCCTCCCGAGTGACAAAGTGGACGGCATCTGGCGTCAGACTTATTGCGGGGTCTGGACAGGTCCTGTAATAAAGGTCTGGATTAACTGCTGCCCATAGGCTGCTTCATTAGAGCAAACACAACAACACAAGAGACCCTGTGAGAGCCGAACAGCGAGCTTCTGTCAGGAAATCCTCCTGGAGCACCGCTGAAATCTTTAAGGTGTTTTCCAGTCATATTTAAGTCAGTCAGCGTCTTAGAAAGGGGCTTTGGAGCGTTTTTTGATCAGTTTATTTTAACATTTGATCCATTGCAACTGGTTTTATTTCCTTTGTCAACACTGGAGTAGTATTTTCCTGAGAAAAGTGGCGCACAGACTCGCTTCACCTGTGTGTGAAGTGGAGGGTTGTTTTCTCTGATCTCCGCGAGCATTGCATGTAAAAGGTCACTCTGACCAAACAAACAGAAAAACTTGGGAGGTGAGGTCCACAAACGCAATAAGATAATGGATAATATGTCAAAATGCCCCAAAAAACTGCTCTTAAAATGACTCTGCTCTTTGTTTCAGAGCCGATAAAGAGCATTTGGTGAATTCTGTCTCTCTTTTAGCAGCTAAAGAGACAAAAATAGAGCTAAAAGAGAGACAATATTGGCAGAAATACGATCTACATATGAATGTTTATTTTGCATCATGTCTGCTAGATGTGTTAATGAGCAGCTCTTTGTTATATCAGTTTTATATTCATGCTCAAACTGGCAGCAGGTTGCATTGTGGGTAATGTAGGAAGCAGGTTTTTAGGAGGAAGATGAATGCATGTAATGAAAAAACTTAAACCTACATAAAAATATCTGGTTCTCTGATCCTTTTTTAAACTGTACATCATGAGTCCAACAATCTTATTGAGTTAGGAGTCTGTTTTAAATACATTTATTTATAAGTTCATCTCAAGATATTTCTGAAAATAACTTCAGCATTAATGAAAAACCAAAATACTGAAAAAGTGGAAGTCTTATTTGGGATTTAGATTGAATCAGATGTTTCCTTCTTCTATATTTGTCACGTTAAATCATCTTGTCTTTTCTGCTGATGTTTATCCTGATTTTGTCATCTCTTTGTTTGTGTTTGAGTGCCTTAGTCTTTTATCTTATTATCTCACAAACTGATTAAGCTGCATCCTTTAAACTGAAGGTAAAAATGCTGTTTATCGTGAAGTGAAATGTTGAGAGGGAGGACTGTGGAGGTTTTGTGTCTGTGGCCGCAGAGTGAACCCGAACATACTGTTGTGTAATTAAAAAAGAATGATTTCATCGAGCTTGCTGGCTGCTTAAAGAGAGTCGGGGTTTTGTGGTAAAGAGACATCGGATCTCACATGCTTTCCAAAAAAACAGCTACTTCAAAACTGCCCTCATTTTAACCGCCTGAAACCTTTTTGTGTTTCTGCATCCAGGCAACGCATCTGCCCACCTGTGTCCCGTCTCCAGGGACTCTCTGACCTCGGACGGTGGGTTCGTTAGCTCGGTCGGCTCCTTGGACAACCAGCCGACTGCAGCAAACAACAAAAACAAGAGCCCAGACAGAAGGTTAGAAATGAAACCAGGAAAGATGTGCATTTTCTAAACCTATTTTTAAGATAATTTATGTAAATAATTCTCCAATATGTTGTGTTTGGCAGCAGTCTGCTGTTTATTTTCATATGTTTGCATGTATTCTGCGGGTAACAGCCGTTCAAAGTGCTTTGGCAGAGGAAAAGGGGGTAAATGTGCAAGCAATTAGCACAAAGGACATCCAATGCCTCTCTGCTTTCCCCCCCAAGTATAAAGCCGAACAGCCATCACACACCGCTAAACAGCACATCAAAGGCTCACGCTCTACCCCTCTATTAGAGATCTGACTGCTGCATTTTTAAATTTAGCTTAAAGAAACCCTCCCAGTTTGTGCCCCTCAACCGGTCACGTGAGCAGAATACGTCTCACTTCTTCACTCGTTGCCTTTTTGGGAAACAAAAACAGAAAATACTCATGCCCCCCCCTCCAAATAAGGCCAGAAATTCCAAAACACTGCTGTAATTAGATATCTGCAGCATTGTTTCTCAGGACCTTAATGTTGACTGTCTGCCTGCCTGTCAGAGGAAGTAGACTTCAGCTGAAGGCTCGAGGCCGTTTGCACCCACTGGAGGCAGATCGGGCACAAAAACATGAGACTCGAGAAAAGATTTATAAAGCGCTGGAAGTTACGACTGTTGGTACAAAAAGCACTTAAAGGACAGAGTTTATTATGTGATGTTTCATTTAGATTTCTTGTCAAGTTTTCACTTTGATGAAGTGAAATAAAAACCTTTAATCCACCTTTAAAACTAAGAAAGGTTTGGAGTCGTCCGTCAACCCTCCTGAGATCAAAAACCTTGTGATCTTTCTTTTTCTCTTCACTCATCGGTTGTTTGTGTTTTCCAGACGAACAGAGAGGCTGATGGGGTCGGACGCCAGCGAGGAAGAGTGGGAAGGGGGGACGGCTGTTTCCAGGAAGGGCAGGAGTGAAGCTCGCACCAACAAACGAGAGGTAACCAAGTTTAACGCTTCAGTTGTCCTTCAACACATCCATGAGACACTCACTTTGTCAAAAAATGCCTTCAAACTTAGTCATCCAGGAGGCGCAAACAACAAACTCTCAGCTCACCAAATTCAACATCTCGTAAAACTTTTACAAGTTTCTGCATGTTTCATGCCGAACTCGTCCTTAAATGATGTATTGGGTCAATATTGACTTTTTCAAATCGGGCAGTAAGTCAGCATCGCCCACCCAGCATTGTGATGATTGTGTGAGTTTGCACAACATTACTTATTTGAAATATGATTTGCACTGCAGCCATCCAAGGTGTGTGCAAAACAAAGGAAATGAAAACAAAGTATGTGGATACTGATAATTAAATAAGACATAAAAGGTAATTAAAACTAGAAACTTAGCATTAAAGATCTGTTGTGTCTGTTGGATTTAACCGACCTCATGTCCAAAGCTCTTCTTAAAACTTCAAAATAAAAGTTTTATCTCAGGTTAGGACTAAGATGGACATTTTATGGACTGATAAACACTGTTTAAACCTGAAAAAATGGTTCCCAATTTACTATTTTGTGAATCCAGTTAATTTCTGTAATGACAGAGAATCTCTGATGTTGGAAACCAAATTGAAAATTGATGATTTTTGTGAGCCAAACAAACGTAAATAATCCATTTGGTGTCTGAATTATATTGTTTTATCTACGTTCAGATATCCAAGTGATTACAAACTTTTGAACGGTTGTGTCGTTTAGTTTGAAGGACGCAGATGAAGGACGTCACGTTATTATTTTAAACAGATGAGAAAAGAACGAACGAAAAGCGTTGTTTTAATTTTAGTAGTAAATCCTGCAGGAGATACATGAGGAAGCAAACGTTAACACGAACATCAAACTAGTAAAAAAACGATTTCCTGCCTGTGGTCGTTAGCTACCATATGACAGTAATAACCGTGGATATGTAACGGTGATTAATCTCAGCGTGGGATGGTCATGATTAAGACCAGTCGCCGTTTCCAGCTGTATTCATCCTCACCGGGCTGGGCTGTGGGCCGGACTGGTTTCAACATGACTCACACAACCAGGTGTTGCTGAGAGAAAGACGTCACCTCGGTCTGCAGCTCGGACCTGATCAAACAGCGTGAACAGCCACATCACGGCGTGAACACCACACGCGGGTCCCGATTCATTCAAGCTTTTCACCTCTCAGTTTACGTTCGGTTCATGTTGTGGGGAAGCCAGAGCGAGCGGTGATGAGTTTGTCGTGCGACGCGTGGACGAGCCGATCCTGCCGTGTCAGGACATGCGTTTGCTCCTGTGAGTGGGAGCGTGTGTCAGCAGGTGGGACGGAGGCGGTGATTCATCCAGAGCTGCATTTTGTTTGTGAACAGAACTGGTTTTGATGCCCTGCAGGCGTTCAGGCCGCCTCCTGTTGTGTGTTGTAATCTGGGAGACGACATTCCTGTTACAGATTTTTTCCAGGGATTCCTCAAGTCTAAAACAAGATGCAGCAAAACGTCGGGAGCGGTGACTCTTCTGCAGAATCACGTAACGGTGTCGTGTTTACGGGACCTGATAAACTGTGGGCAGGCTCAGAAAGGAGTGCAGCTCCTCTAAAAAGTGCACATCTGTTTGTGAATTAGAGTCACTGTGTGTTGTCGGGCGAGACTCTAGTGATTAAAAAGGTGAGTAAACCACAAATTAAAGTGTCTGTCAGTGTGTGACAGTATCAACAAAACACCAACATGAAGCAGAAACAGCAACATCACCGGTTAAACCAGGTTTACTTCAGTAAGTCAGGCTTATAAACGGGATTAGTGGATTAATCTGCCATCGTTGGGATAATGAAGCTGCCTCAGAGCAGAAGGGTGTTTTATAACAGTGGCTCCTAAAAGCAGCTTTTATTGTGAAAGATCTTGAATTAACCTAAAAAAAAAAAGTGTTTCCTGTTTCGTAAACCCAAAACCCAGAGCTGAAGTCAAGCCTCATTTATCTCATGACATAACAAACTGATTACATCAATTTATGGTGAGGAAAATGAACATATAAGGACCAGAATGCACCGCAAAGCAGAAAACCTACAGAACGATTCGAAGAAATTCAAAACCGGCTCCACAAACAAAACAAAAAAGATCATTCGTCACTAAGTTGTAGATCAGCAGACTGTCAGAAATAAAGATGGCATGAAGTTGTGGGTTCAGACCATTTCTTAATATAGTTTTTGCTGAAAATAAAAGATGCATAATATGTAAAATCCTATTATGCAACTCTGACAAAGATATTTAGCTCTTTATCAGCATCATTGTAGTACTTTTTGTTGAAATACTGTTCAGATGTCTTTCTCTCACTCTCGTCTTTTTCAATAAATATATTTCTGGTTCTCAAATTTTATGTAGAACAGAACAAATGGAAAGTTTTTTGTGGGCTTTAATTTGAAAACACATTCGGTATGTTGATGGGAATACAGAGCACATAATGAAAATATGATAGCTTCGATTTTACTTCCTCAATTAAATGCATTCATTCAAATCTGAAGGTTTCAACTTTAACTTTATTTACACTTCCTTTATCTAGAAAATAAGCCTGATTTACTTAAAAAATAAGCCTGGTTTAACTGGTAATCTAATCAAAACCATGAAGCTGAAAGTCTTCTTAAGCTTTGTTTATAGATGTGGTTTTGTTCCTTTTTGATTTAATATTCTGCTCTCCATATTTTATGTTTGATATTTGCTGCAGAGGCCGTCTGTCAGAGCTGTTCAGTCATCTTGACCACACAGATGGTCACCGCTGTGGCAGCTGTTAATCTTTGATTAAACAGACAGGCTCATTCCAGAGGATTTTCCTTTTAAATACACCAGCGGCACATTATCCCGATTTATGTGTCTTTGTGCTGCGTTTGCTTTGGTAGCCAGGAGAAGGTCAATAGAGCCCGTCCGGAGTTCATTCAGGCCCTCGGAGCTGAGATTCCCAAGACGGCCTCTTCCTCCTCCTCTTCTTCCTCCTCCCCTCTGGCTTTGGGGGAGGCTTCTTCACAAACAGAGGACCGGCTCTGTCTGCGGCGGTCAGCGATTGTTTGGGAAGGAAAAAATAAATCAGTTCGCTCTGCAGCCAGATCGCTGTGTTCCTCCGTGTGTCGTGTCCTTGGATGCTTCTCAATGTAAATGCCAGAAGAAGAAAAAAAACAAAAACAAAAACACAAAGAACGATCTGTAAGTGGTCATTTTTCCCGTTAAAGTGGTTATATAAGAGGGAAGAATGAATCTTTTGAATAGCAGAGGCTCAAGTAAACAAAAAACGTACCCTTGTTTCATTAAACGCTGCGTAATCCAGATTGAAAGAGACTGATACGTGCTGTTGAGGCAGCTCTGCTTGCCAGCGTGAAACCGGACCACGAGAAGGAATCTGGCTCTTTTAGCATCATTTTGAAATGTAAGACAAAAAAAAAAGAGAGTATCAAGGATTATGTCTAAAACCTTTTCATGCATCCTGTGGCCAAAATGCAGTCATGCATGTGCAGACTCACTGGTGATGTGAGTAAGAGTTTAACAGGCAGTTTGGAAAAGCCTGCAGGGCTCCCCGCGGTGCTCTGCAGCCGGCCTAATCCTACAGCTGACATCTCTGCCAAGCATCCAGACTATCCGTTACTCCGGCTGGAGGAATGTGGGCCGAAAAACACAAGCTGCCACCGTCCCGATTGAGAAAACACCTCACGTCCTGCAAAAAAAGCAAACAACAATATCTCTGTCTCATTTTATTTTTTAACAGAAGCTGCAGTCGTGTGGCGACATCGCCCAGCTCACCGCGCCGCCACCTCAGAGAAGAGCCAGGTCTCTGGACCGCAGGACGTCAGACACCGTCATGACGGTGAGTCAGATGGCTTTCTACTAATTAGTTAGGATTTATTTCAACAAAAGCGAAAAAACAAAAGGTGAATCATTTGTGTCTGTAAACTGAAGCGGCATTAGGTTAGGTTAACTTCACGCAAACAGTCGTGAACGTTTTAAACAGCGTGGACAGCAACAATAGCGACATCTAGAGGACTCACAGCTCATTACATCAGATCATTTCAAATCATTTACTCAAATAAAAATACTCTATCACAAGTAAGAGTCCTGAAAATGTCACTAAAATAAAAGTCCAAACCTCAGCAATATAAAAAACATTACAGTTGTTCAAATTATTCAAAGGAAGAGCAGAAAATCTGAAACATCTGAGACTCTGAAGTTGAAATGTTTTTACATGAGAAAGGTAAATAACTTTCTGTCAGTAGGTTAATTTGAAAAGCTTTCAGATAAATGTAGTGAGATAAAACAACACAATATGTAGTATATATATCTGAAATGCAGCAGAAGTATAAAAGTAGCATCGAATGCAAATACTTTACCTGCAAAAATGAAAAGTCTTGTTAATTACTATGATAAAAAAAATCACAAATACTCATTACAAACTTTAAATGAAGCATTACTGGTTTTAAATTAAAACAGTTAAGTGTCATTTGTCCAGATGAAACAAGGAAATATGAAAATTACTCAATTATCATTGTTGTTCTTAATATTTGTGTTTTCTTTACAGCCTGATTTATTAAACTTCAAAAAAGGCTGGATGGTGAAACGGGATGAAAACGAGCAGGTAAACCAGTTTTAATTTGAAGTTTTCTGATTCCTACATTTGATTTTTGCCTGTTGAACGTTTCATTTGTCTTCTGCTTCCCTCTAGTGGAAGAAATATTGGTTTGTGCTGTCGGCTGACAGTCTGAGGTTCTACAAGGACTCCATGGCTGAGGAGGTATTTTGAGATTAGATATTTTAAAATACACAAATAAGAAGTTTTCCCTTTAAGAGGCTCACGTGTGTTTCGTTTCCTCCCTTCAGGCTTCAGATCTCGAAGGCGAAATCGACCTCACAAAGTGTTTTAACGTCTCTGAGTACCAGGTGCAGAGAAACTACGGCTTCCAGATCCATGTGAGGAAACAGATCCTTCATTAAACAAACAAAAACCTGCAGCCTCGGCATTAACGAGAAGTTAAAGTAAATGTTTTTCTGTCGCAGACCCCAAAGGGCGTCTACACACTGTCGGCCATGACGGCAGGGATACGCAAGAACTGGATCCAAGCTCTGATGAAGAACGTGCGTCCGGCTAACGCCCCCGACGTGGCCAGGTAAAGTCACATTTAAACACCAGGAACTATATACGGGAGGTCATTTAAAACCAGTAACAATATTATTAACTAATTTCATGGTCTATTGTCTAATTATTTATTAAATTGTGAAAATAATGATAAATAAATTATATATTTTTTAACAATATGTACCCAAAAAGTTTATTGATATTTGGGAAACTGTATTTGCTTTCTACATTAGGGCTGCAAATATTATTTTATTATAAATTAATCGACAAATTATTCTTTTATTAATTCTTAAATTGATAAAATATTGTGTAAAAATGCCCACCACAGTGTCACAGAGCCCAAACTGACTCTTTACAAACTATAAAAAGGCAGAAAATCATGTGAAACGTGAGTGTTTAGCTTTTTCTCTTGTAAGAATTAATCATGAAATTTCTTTTGATCAACTAAATAATAATCAGCTGATTGTTTCATCAAGTGGGGCCAGAAAAAGTTTTTTATATGAGACAGACAATAACAAAATAAAGTCAATACAACATAAATACAATACAGAAAGATGTTTTTAAAAAGAAGATAAAAGTGAACATACAAATAAAAATAAGAATAAATCTGATTAAACAGTAGAATAAAAGTTTCTCTCCAGTTCTTTTCACTGTTTCTGATCCTCTGTCTAAACACACCGACATGTTTACAGTTTACCTGGCCACACCTGCAGCCCACCTGAGCTGCTTCCCAAACCGGACGTGACTCAGGACTCGCCCTCCGACGTCCCGGCGGACAGAGACCTTCGCCCCAAACACAGGAGCGTGACGGAGAGACGGCGCGAAGGACGCAATAAAACCTTCGACTGGGCCGAGTTCAGGCCTCCGAAGAACCCAGAGCCGGACACTCGGAGGAGCAAAGACCTGGACCCGCTGGAGCTGTGCGACCTGGAGAGGAGGAAGAGGAGGGACGAGAGGAGGAGGAGGTACGAGAGCGTGCTGGGCTTCTCTCTGGGCGGAGATCAGACGGGCGGCGTGAGAGCGATGAGTCCGAAGTCGCAGCAGAAAGTGGAGGAAGAGATCGAAGAGTGCTGGACGCTGGTGGAGAAGACTCTGATCAGACCGGAGAGAACCGTCCCCCTTTTTACCGAGACCAGAAACTCTGAGGAGGCGGAGAAGCTGCTGGACAGCTACAGGAAGAGGGTGAGCGCTTTAACTTTTAAAACTTAACCTTTGCAACCTCCTCAAATGTACTATCCTCTGGACACCTTCGCACCTTTGGACACGCTCAAAGAAACTGCAATTAAATCATCTTAAATCAATAATTTTTCTGCTTTTTCTTTCATAAATCTCTTAAACAACTGCAGATCTGCTCAAAACTACCAAACATTCAATCATTTCATTTTAACCATTTAAATGCCAGTTTAAATATTTGAATTCTTTTATTATTTATCACAAAAAATGTATTATTTTCTATAAAATAAATAGCAGGGTGATAGGACTTTGGTGGTGATTAGAGTCTGTGATATATCAAAGATCAGCAACAAAACTGATTTGATTGCATTCATATTTTTTATGTAGTGTCAGATACTCCCTTTGGACACCATCTCGGCCAAAAAAGACCCATTAACCTCCATTAAAACCACATTTTTTAATCTCATTGCCATTACATTATAAAGCCATTTATTCTGTAATGTCAGCATTTCATTTAGAGGGAAAGTAGTGATATATAAAATCGTGCCACAAGCTTTAACACAACCAAAATGATCACCAGATTGAAAAAAAGTTGAGAAAATGTACAGAGGGTATAAGAGTTAAACCAACATGTGTGAGCAATAAGCATTTTATAACAGATGGTGTTCAGAGGATGAATCGTACTGACTTTGTGCCTTTGATAAAAAACTATTACTATTATTTAAAAGGTGTTTGCATTTCATGATATATTTGTTAGATTTCTATTTATTTATCTGTGTTAATTTGGCAGATGAGCTTTATTATTTAATGACTCGAGTTGTCACCGTCGCTCCAGATTTGGGACATGAGAGGCTTTTTGTTTCTGAACAGTTTTTTCTTTTGAAGGTGGAGGATCTGAAGGCCCAGCTGGCGGAGTCGGAGCGTCACAGGCTGCAGCTCGAGGCTCAGCTGAGTACAGAAGGATTTTATCAGCAGCAGGTCCGACACATTTTTAGCCCCGGCGACATGTTTTTGATGTATTTAACAATCAAGCTGTGATTAACTTTGATGACTCCAGTCTGTCTCTGAGCTGTAACATACGGTAGCTAATCTTTCTTTTTCCTCCTTTTCCCTGAAGCTGGACCCTCCGCCGAGATCTGAAGCAGATATTTGCCCATCGGACCTGAATAAAAAGATGTTAAACAGCCACGCACAGACTCTGAAAGACGCGTACAAAGAGAGCAGAGAGCTCTTACAGCAGCAGAACATTATCAGGCAGGAGATGCAGGAGCAGCTCAGCTTTGAACCTCCATCTTTACCTCCTCAGACTCCGAGCATCTGGCTGCACGATACTGAGGGAAACTTTCAAGAACTATCAGATTTGCTTCTTCCTTCGCCTTTATCATCCCCTGAATCGGACAGCCAGCACTTATTTTCTCAGAGCGATGGAGAAACTACAGACTTCACAACAACCAACCACCAAAATCAGCTGCACAGAGACGACCGTGAGGAGGTTCCTAGCTCAGAAACACAAATAAAAGACAGTGAATGTGATGCATTTATTCTGGAGACGCCTGCAGACGGAGAGGAGAGCCTGCTGAGCTGCCGTGAGGAACAACGTTCACCTCCGGACGGGGAGGAGGTGACGAGGCTCTCCCGAGAGGTGGAGCTGCTCACGAGCCAGAACGAAGCTCTCAACCAGCGCAACCAGGAGATGCTGAACCAGCTGACGGAGGCCGACCGCGAGATCGAGCGGCTGAAAGCAGAGCTCAGCGGCAGGTACACCGAACCCCATCACCTCCCTGAGGTGGAGCAGAGCGGGGTGGAGGATCTGGAGAGGGAGCTGAGCCTGAGAAAGCAGCAGCTCCTGGAGGCCCAGACCTTGATCGCCTCGCTGGAGGAGAATCTGAAGGAGACAGACATGCTGCTGCAGCTGAACGAAACAGAAGAAGCCGGACAGGAGGAACGAGAGAGCACCGAGAAAGAGGAGGGATACCTGCTGCGATGTTTGGAGGCTGCAGAGGCGAAGCTGACGGAGCTGGAGAAGCAGCTCGACCGATCAGAAGAGACCTGCAGGGAGCTGGAGACGCAGAACGCCGAGCTGAAGGAGGCCGAGAAACTTCACAGACAAACCGCTGCAGAGATGGAGGCCGACATCCGGAGGCTGAATGAAGAGTTGGAGGAGGAGAGGTCGAAGGATGGAGACGGGAGGAAAGTTTCAGGCGAAGAAAGGATCCAGGACGTGATAGAGGGCATGGTGAGGAGGCTGAACGCTCTGGGGACTCTGCTGGAGGTGATCGATAAGTTGGACGTTGGTCTGAGAAGAGACGAGAATAAACCCACAGTGAGGAGTCAGCTGAAGTGGGAAGAGGAGTTTTGGAGTTCGCTGCTGGACAAAATGAAACCCTCCCATCTTGATGAGGAGGAAGTGCTTCTCGGTGCGGCGACCGAACGTTTGATGGTGGAGAAACAGGTGCTGCTTCTGGGCTTCGGCCTGCTGTCGGAGGCAGATTCATGCTCAGATGAAGGGAGGGAAGGTCTGGATATTAACTGGAACATCGCAAGTGTGACGTCCACAGAGACCGAAACAACAGGCGAGAGCGGGATGTTTGATTTTGACAACCAGCTGTGCGAGATAAAACATTTCAGAGTCGTCACACAGATGAAGATTTCTCTGCTGAACCACCTCGCCTCCTCCGTCGGCTCCTGCCGGCTGATGGCCGACAGATTCTCAGACTTTCGCTTTTCAGAGCATCCCTGGTCTGGTTTCTTTCTCTCTGCAGCCACCGAGGCGTTGTACTGCTGCCGGTTAACTCGACTTCACTCCAGATTTCAGCGGCGGCTCGAGGAAACTAAACAGAAGCTGCTCACTTCGTCTCTCATCTGCAGCAGCTGTGTCGACCTGATGGAAGAAAACAGGAAGCTGAGAGAAAGGTTGT
>JBAJHX010000039.1:2406572-2432339 GCA_037176925.1 Amniataba percoides
AGACAGAAGAGACTTTTCCACAGGACGCTGATCAGGCAGAAGATGAGAACGTACAACCTGAAACACCAGAAGAGGAGACGTTTGAGTCCCTCGAGCTCGACCGGATGGAAATCACACCTCCGTGTGTCGAAGGTCAGTCAGAAATTCAGCAGCAGAAAAGTGAATCATCCGACCAGGAAACGGATCCGAACTTGGAGTCGGAGCAAGTTTTAGAGCTGAGAAGAAGAGTGGAGGAGTTGGAGGAGCAGCTGGCCGTCATGGCGGAGGAGACGAAAGAAGAGTTGGAGGAGAAAATGAGTTTGGTTCAGATGCAGCATGAGAGGGAGATGGAAAAACTGAAGGTAGGTGATTGTTTACACGGCCAGTATTTTAAGATTAAAGCTGCTCGTCATTCAAATTTCTTCAGAGATAATTTATATGATCACCTTCACGTCAGACAAAATAATGAAGGAGGAAGATGTGATTTGAAAATTATGTTAATTAATCGTTAAGCTTCGTGTCCTGTTCCCTGCAGGTGATGTGTGAGCGCGGCTTCTTCTCCATGGAGGAGTCTCATCTGAAGGTCGTGGAGGAGCTGCAGCGCCGACACCGACAGGAAGTGGAGCGCCTCCTGGTGGAGAGAGACAGACTGCTGGAGGAGGAGAGCGCCGCGACCGCGACCGGTGAGCAGAGACATCTCTTTTCTTTCTGTGTGTGAGGAATCATAGAGACTCTTTAACAGCTCAAAAAGACTCCGATTTGTTTGTAAAGATTAAACATGAACATTATTATGAACATTTAGTGTTGCTTGTAAAAGCCGTAGGATCTGGATGGAAAAGATTACAAGCTCATTTTTATTCATTTGAATTCACTTTAATTTAGTTGTTAAATACAGTTTGTCTTTACATATTTATCATGTAATTAATCATTATTACAGTGCTGGTCTCTGTTTCTTTACCTGATTCTTTTGCAGCACCATACACAAGTAAAGCGTAAAGTAAAGTAAAAGTAGAGTCATTTTTTATTAGTAGTAGTTGTTGCTCCATAATCAGGAAATATTATTGTGCAGCTTCAATAGAAAAACTTCACCATCACACTTTATTATCCTTCGTCTCTCAGCAATCGAAGCCATCAAAAACGCTCACCGGCTGGAGCTGCAGAGGGAAGTTCAGAAGAGGTGTGAGTCAGAAAACCGCACAGGAAACGCACAGCTGGAGGACGTTTACAGACAACACGGGTATGACTCGACTCAGAAAAAGATCCTTTACATTTATTATTTTATTTCTGCTTCACCTTCGTATGATAAGCTGATGTTCATGTTGTCTGTATGTGAAGCGAGGAGCTGGCGTCGTACCAGCGGGAGCTCCAGGTTTTGTCGCAGCAGTTTTCTCTGAAGTGTTTGGAGAACGGACACCTGGTCCAGGCTCTGGACGCTGAGAGAAAGGCCCTGTGTCAGTGCCAGCAGGTGAACCAGGACCTGAGGACCAGAAACCAGGTGAGAACCAGGTTCATGTCTTTGTCTTATGTCGGAGAAAGTCATGATGTTTTTCCATGTATCTGTCATTTTTTTTGCAAATTATTGCTGCTGAATTAGCTGTTAGCAGCTCTTGTTCCACTGGATCATTTTTAATACTGAATTAAACTTAAAATGGTGAAGATCTGCAGTTATAAAAATCACCTTTTTGTTTAATTTCTAAGATAATTTTCATTCACCGTGAACCTCAGAGATAAAATGTGATAAACACCTGCATGCATTTGTCTCTTTCACCTCACATTTCAAAAACTTCTGACTCAAATAAATCAAAATACTGTTGATGGAGAGCTTTTTGTTTCTGTTGGATGCAGGTGATTACTTTGATGAGATCAGGAAGATAAAACAGAAACAGCTGAGTGTCTTTGAGTGTTTTTAAGCTTCGCTGTGTTTCCGTCCAGGAGCTGAGCGGTCACTTGGCAGCAGAGATCACCAGACTTTGTTCTCTGGCGAAGCAGGACGCCCTGCCGCTCAGTCAGGGGATGGACGTGTACGAAATGGAGGTAAATCTTAAAAATCCCTCCTCGGTGGTCATTTCATTTTCTGTGACGTTTGTTTTATATAAAAAAAAATCTTGTGTTTGTCTCCCTCTTGTGTTCAGTGTCAGTAACCACACTTACATTCACAATAAAAACTGAAAACAGTGAATCCTCCAGTTTCACTTCATTTGAGATTAACATGAACGAACGTGCCTCTTCAAACTCAAACAAACTCTCAAGATGTTTCAGTTGTTTGACTTTTTTCTAAAATGTAAAGCTGACTGAAGTTTTTATTCCAGATTACTCTGCGGGTGAAGGAGTCGGAGGTTCAGAGTCTGAAGCAGGAGATCACGTCTCTGAAGGACGAACTGCAGTCGGCACAAAAGGTGAAAGTCAACAAACAAACGGCAGCTAAAAATAACAGAGTGACCGAAGTGACGTCAAACAGGAAGTGAATGAAACAACCTGTTTAATGTTTTATACGTCTGTTAATGTTTTTAAAATCATCACCAGTTTGTGCTGTTTTTGTTTCTTAATAAACTTTTTTACCATTTAAAATTAATAGAAAAACAAAACATCAACTTTCTAAAATGATAATAATATATTGACTTTTATGTAGGACAAAAAATAATAATAAAAAATGGAATAAAAAATCTTTATTTCCTCACATTTCACCATTTCACAAGCGTTTTGTTCTGCTGACACTTTAAAAACAGACATATTAATTGGGGAAAGTGAGAGGAATAATGAAGTAATTTAGTTCTTGAATATTATTTTCCAGGACAAGAGAAACGCCACAAAGAAGTACAAAGACATGTACGCTGAGCTGAACATCCTGAGGGCCAAAACGGAGCGAGAGGTGGACGAACTGAGAGAAAACCTGAGGCTCGCTCACTGCGCTCTGGACCAAACTTCACCCTGAACCATCATCAGCATCACGTCTGTTTCCACGGCAACGCATCCTCTTAGTTTCACCACCGAGAAAACTATTTTTAAAAAAAGTTGTTTTATTTAAAAAATCCAAGAATCTCACTTCACACTTTTATTTTGGCTTTTCTGAATGTTTAAAGAAATACAAATATTTTATACTGTTTGTCTTTTGTGTATTTTGTTTTGCCCTTTTTGACTTTGTGATGTGATTTTATTATAAAATATTATTAAAAAAGATGTTACCTTGTGCGTTTTATATATATATTTTATTTATAAAGTCATCTTCTTGTAATACTTTAATCTCACTTGTACAATGACGTGTTTTATTATATTTTATGTACATTTTCATCCTCTCATCTCCCTGCTGAATGTATCATTAAACTGCCCCCAGTATTTTTTTTTATCACTTAAATCTTTTAAATTAAAAACTGGCACATTAAACCTTCACTGTCTGTCATTTTGTGTCTCTGTAGGGTTGACATGTTGAAATGTTTTATTTTATTATCTTGTGAGGATGCAGCCAAAAAAATCTCCATCTCTTGGACATTATTCAGCAGAAAGTCAAGTTAAGAAATAAGGCCAAGATCCGAGGTAATATTTCAAAATAAAAGCTCTAACAGATGTTGAGGGTTTACATTAAATAAATTAAAACTGAGTTTTAGTTATCTGTATATTTGTATTGCATAGTCAAGAATTGATTATAATCTGTATTATACATGAATGTATACATGAAGATTATTAGACTGAACTATATATGATGACATGTATATGATATATTTATGTTTATGTATACCATGCATCAAAAAGGATATAAAGGAATGTTTCAGACATCTTATATGAATATATTTTGTATTTGTGTATGTATATATGTATATCGTGCATACTTAGGATCATATAAATATGCATATTATAATAAATACAACTATAATATTTGACAAAAAATATCTGGATTGTCACTGTGTTACTTATGCTTCTATTCTTATTAAGAGAATTATTATTAGTAGTAGCAGCAGTATCATTATTATTAAAATTAAAATAGTTATTATATGCTGTTATTCTGTCTTTTACATTGCCTCATGGCTTCTTTGCACCTTATTTATTTCACAATTTTACATGTTTTGACTTTGTACTGAACGTTTTTGTGTAATTTACACAATGTTTTACCTCAGTATTTTAATGTATTTTATTGTATTTTAATGTATTTTATTGTGTTTTAATGTATTTTATTGTGTTTTAATGCACCAGGTTGTTATGACATATTTCATCATTCGTGCAGCTTTTACTTTGAAGTGCGCTGGTTCTCTTCCGGTGTGGGCCCGTGTGTTTCCGCCTGTTCATGATGTCTTTAACTTTAAAACAACAACAACAACAACAACATCAGCGACCGTCAGTAAACAAACCCGCCGTGAGGAGACAAACATGAGCCCGCTCCGCCCGCAGCCTTAGCGGCGCGTCGCTGCCTCCGGTCCGGCTGAAGATGGAGACGATGATGGCGGCGGTGACGGAGAGGCGCGTTAGCTAACCCCGCTACCAGCGCCCGTCCGCCCGCGGGAGAGAGCGACCAGCTGCCCGCCGAGCGCGCACGGAGGAGCGGACACACGGCCCGCTGCGGCCCGGCGGGGAGAGACCTTCGGCGGAGGACCGGAGAGGTTCGA
This sequence comes from Amniataba percoides, assembly GCA_037176925.1. Lineage (NCBI taxonomy): Eukaryota > Metazoa > Chordata > Actinopteri > Centrarchiformes > Terapontidae > Amniataba > Amniataba percoides. The sequence continues at coordinate 2,411,147 of JBAJHX010000039.1, forward strand.
GGGGGGGGGGGGGGGTCGGAGCTCCGTCATGGTGTTTACCTGAGAGAGGGCCTACCTGTTCACATGTGGCATTAGACAGGTAAACACATGATTAATCATTAAGCATGTGGAAATTATCAGTATTAATCAATACATACGGAGAATCAGCTGCACAGTGTTTTGTTGAAATACACACATTTTAATAAGATTTGATTTAAACATGCTCAAGAGAAAATAAAGCCTGAAAATCAATACAACTATAAATAAAATGTGTTTTTACTTGATTAGTTTTTTTTACTGTATTATAATATAAACCATAATGTATGAAATATTATCTACTATATACTGAACTGTACAGTATAATTTACTACACTGTTCGTGTGTACACTGTACTACAAAATACTATATTATTTAATATTATACACTAAACCTAATGCTATTATTTTATACTGCATACTATACTATACACCACACACAACACTATATACTGTATTATTGTACATTATTTTATACACTGTACCCAGTGCTACACTAAAATACACAAAATAAATATACCTGTGCAGAGTCTTTAACTAAATCTCTCATCTTTAACTAAAAAAAATCAACCTATCTGCAGATTATTTTTCAGATTAATCAAGAAAGGGTATAGTATTCATTTTAGTTTAAATTAGCTGTTTTTAGTTGTCAAAATGTGCAATAAATCAGAATCAAATAAGGTAAAAATAAACACTTAAAAACTGTGCACAAAGTATGATTACATATAAAAGTATGTATGTGCCGTAAACATATGTATACATGTATGGGGAAAATAAGAAATAACTACAGTGAATATTTGCAGGTTGATTGTAGGATTACTGTGAAAATAATCAGCAGATTAACAGAAATTGAAATAGCAATCTTAATAATGTAATATTAATTTATTTCCTGTATATTTTCTCACACGTGCAGAACTAAAGAGATGTTTTTAAAGTCTTTATTTATCTTAATATGTGAACGTGTGTTGCAGTGATGGAAGTGTCCTCTCAGGATCCGCCCCTCATGGCGATGGACCTGTCGAAGGGTTTCTCAGTCGCCCCCCTGACCCGCGGCCACCCTGAAGCCATGGACCTGGCGAAGAAGCCCGAGTGGTACCACAGACGCCCCCCCAGCTGCAGCACCGAGATCGGCTCCCCGTACAGATCCCGGGCCTCGTCCTCCTTCGTGTCTCTGCACGCCGACCCGGGCGCTCCGGTGCACTGCAGAGACCTGGAGCAGGGCCCGGACTCGCTGGGCAACTACATGAACTCGACTCTGGCTCCGAGCCTGGAGCTGTACCGCGACAGGGGCCACGGCAACCTGTGGCATCCCGGTTTCTACGGGCCCGACCAAAGCGGCGGCCCGGTTCCTGAAAGCAGCGGCGGCGAGGAGAGCGACAGCGGCTCGGACGTGATTTTCCTGGTGTCGTCGGCGAAGGAGCCTCTCTTATGCAGCCCGTTCATCCAGGACAGCGTGCGGCACATCGTGGAGCCGCTGTCCCCGGCCGTGTCCTCGCTGGACGAAGGGAGAGGCTGCTATCACCTACCTCAGCCTCTGAGCTCGCCCAGTCCGGACAGCTCGTACTCCGAAGACTCGTCGGACAGCTCGGTGGACATTCCCGTACATCACACCCGGCCCGTCGTCCTCCTGTCGGACCTGAGCGCCGTTTACGGAAACACCACAGAGTCTCCGGTAGATATTTCAAGTGACGACAGCGACGTGATCGAAGTTTCCGTCACCAACGAAAAGAAGAAAAGCAGCAACTTCAAGAAGAGTCTGGTGAGAGAAACTCCTCCCCAGAGCGAGGAGGAAAAAGCTCCAGCGAGAGAAGTGCGACGCAGCACCAGGGTCAGGAAACCCGTCGGCGAAAGGCCTCAGTTCACCTGCAGCGTGCCCCGGCACAGCCTGAGGAGACGGGCCAAAAACGACGCGGTGGGGATTTATAACGAGAGCTGCGACTCGGAGGACATGTTGGAGTACGCGGTGAGGCTGTCGAGCTCCGACGCAGACGAGCTGCAGCCGACTGTGTCGCAGTCGCAGAGAGCGAGCAGCAACTCGGAGGAGTCCGGCGTGGACGTGCGGGCGGAGAGGAAGTCGCCGCCGAAAGAGTCGACCGAGCAGCAGCAGCAGCCGCTTCGCAGCAAAGTGTCCCACACGAGAAGCGTCAGCCGGAAACGAAAGAAGCCGCTCACCATTCGGAAGACCACCAAGAAGCCTCGAAGGACCGAGCAGAAACAAAACCACAGAGTCCCGCCGGAGCGCCGTCAAAAGAAGGAGTCGTCTGCAAAGAAAAAAAAGGTCACAAGACGGAGGAAAAAAAGGCGGCCGCAGACCGGACCGCCCGCTCAGTTTCCTCCCAGAGAGCCGGAAATCAAGCTGAAGTATGCAAACATCAAAGAGGAGAAAAAGGACAAGAAGTCGGGCAGTTTTTGCCCCTTCGTGCACCTGGAGAAGAAAACATGCACTGTGGTCAACTTCCAGGAGGAGGAGGCGACGGTGAGGAGCAGCAGAGGTCAGCCGCCAGCCTCCAGGTCTCTGTCGGGGTTCGTCCCCAACACTTCCTGTTTCCAGCTCTGTCGGTTCAGCTCGGACGGCGGCCGGTGTCAGGCCTCGCTGCTGTGCTGCCTCTGCGGTCAGACGGCCAACGCCATGGGCCTCGGGGACCTTCACGGCCCGTACTGCCCCACCGGCCCGTCGACGGACTGCCACGAGGGGGACGAGGAGGAGGAGGAGGAAGGAGGACGCGGACTCGCCAAGAGCCCCACAGCGAATCCTTCAGACGGCGTTCACGACTGCTCGCCGCTCAGCCGCCCCCTCCTGAAGGTGCCTCTGCGTCTGGACGAGTGCTGGATCCACGAGGACTGCGGCATCTGGTCCGCCGGCGTCTTCCTGATCAGGGGGAAGCTGTTTGGGTTGGAGGAGGCGGCCCGACTCGCTCAGCAAACAGTGAGTCTCTGTGGAGCATTAATGTGCAGACGAAAACCTGTCCAAATAATGTTCTTCTGCAGAAAACAGCTGTTAAAGTTTCCTGTTTTATGTGTGCAAAGACTTGATTTAATATGTCATTTTATGAGAGATATGTCAGTATAATACGTATTTCTATTGATGCTGTGAAATTATGACGGTAAAATTCATTTTAATCAGTCCGATCTGAACCTGTCTGAGATGAATCCTGCTGCCTCAAAGTTTAATGAAAGTCATTTTCATTAAAGGTTTAACCATCAATCAAACTAGGCCCCTCCCCCTGGCTTTGTGTCACGCCCCCTGGTGATGATGTCACATGTTTACAGTCTCACCTTATGTTGTTGTTGTTGAGTTTGACACCTAGAAACGTCCTGAAAACAGCAAAAAGAGACGTCACCGCACTCTGTTAACGGGTCCTGTTTGACTGAGAGTGATAAGTTTGTAGGTCGTTTTGAGGAAAATCCAACTCGTTCCACATTTAAGGACTAAACGTTGAGTCTTTGAAATGGTAAAAAAATGGTGGAGAATATCAAGCAAAACTTTCCTGAAGCCCAATGCAACGTCTTCAAATGTCAAAAGTGTGTCGACCAACCAACATGATTCAGGTAACGACGAGGAAGAAAAGCAGCAAAAAGAAATGACACGATTAACTGATTAACTGTGGAGATCATTTAATCAGCTCTCATGTGTGAATGTCTGTCAAATTAAAATGTCTTGTTCAAGAATTTCACACTAAAATGACTCAATGTTTGTTTGACACGATCGTGGTTAAACTCAGCTGAAGTTTGAGCTGCTTTTTTATAAAAATGTGTCCCTGATCAGTTCTATTGGAAGTGTATTAGCCGTCAATAACTATTTTAATCTACTCCATCTTTTCTCTGATCTGATTCTGCGTCACATCCTGTTTGCTGGTTTGTTTTCTCACTTTTGATGTTTCTGTCTTCAGGCGTGTTCGGCGTGCCAACAAACGGGTGCGATAATGGGATGTTTCCAGAAGGGCTGCCCCAGAAATTATCACTACAGATGTGCCATCCAGTCAGGTACGAGACGAACATCAGCCACAAATAAAGTCTGTTTGCGCTCTTTATTTCTTCTGCTCGGAAACATGTTGTTCCTGTCCCGTCTTTTTTTGTGTTTATCTGCTGCTCTGAAATCTCTCGCTGCTCGTGGTACCTGTGAAAATGATGTTGATCACTCAGTCTGAGTCAGTCCTGCTTTTCTTTACTCGTGTGGGACGGCCGTCGCTCTCACTCAGCCCGAAGTGACGAATCTTTCAGCGCCGTAATCGAAAGCTGTCGTTCAGATTTTAAAACCTCAACAAGTCTAATTTTATATTTCTCTGTGTTTTTTTTTTTTTCAGGCTGCTTCTTAAACGAAGAAAATTTCTCCATCAGATGTCAAGAGCACAAGGTAAACAGACGTGAAGTGTGAGGAGCTGCTCGGCCTCCGGGGGGCGCTGCTGTCGCCTTTAGCCGGATGTGTCCTGTTTACCTGAACAGGGCTCTGCATGAAGTGTGTGAAAGAACAGCAGTACTTTAAAATATGAAGCGAGGTGTCCTAACATGATAAAAACACAGTGAGAGGAGCAGCAGAGCGTTAAATCATAACATCAAAGTTGGCCAAAAGTATGTGGACACTCTGTTTTTCTTCATCTTGGCTGGATCCCCTAAATTTTTTATTATTTTCTGCTTATGAAGGTTAAACACCGTGACTTTATATTTATATTAAACTGAGTTCAGACCAGAGTCTTAATCGTTTGTGTGAAAACATCTGAGACAGATACAGATTTATTGAACAGTATTCAGCTTTTAACTCTTTTAAACAACCTTTAAATCACATATATAGTAAATACATGGATTATGTTGATTTTAATATAAATATTAATATTAGACATAAAAATAAATAGAAATATACATATCTCCTGTAAATTATGGAGAGTTAAATATCAAAATAAGATAAAAATATCAACATTAAAAAGTATTTTCATTTTAAAAAAACTATTTAAAATAGATGTTGAGCTGAAAAAAACATATTTCCTTTTGTGTTTGTGATAAAACAGTAAACTTTCTGAATAAACCCACAGCAGGTATATTTGTGTATTATTTATCTTACCTTAATCTCTTTATTGATTATCATATTAATGTGGTTTATTTTGTATCCAACAGAACAAATCGTTCACAAGTGTGACCAGACAGCACAAGAGATGACGCGAAAGGCATTTGGGGGCACCGGAGGTTCGTTCCAAATGTTTTAAGAAACTTTTGTTGTTTTTCACTTTTTCCTGATCGAGCAAACAACCTGCAGATGAATTAAAACTCTGTTAGCTGCAGGAGAATAAAATGAGTTCACAGAGAGACACGTTGCTTCATTTTTAATGTCTTTTTTAATTTTTTTTTTTTGCAGAATGATCCACAGATCTCCTCAGGGCGCGACGTGATCTGCCTGATTTCACCTCTGCAGTTTTCTAACACTAATTAAAGCAAGCGTGAAGGAAAAAAAACACAAAAGAATAAAAAATCTGGTGAGTTTTCATCACAGACGGATCAACCAGGGGCCACTAAAGGACTTTTCTAGGACGTGTCTTTGTTTTCCTCTGTTTCTATGGTGTGTGTGTGTGTGTGTGTGTGTGTGTGGAGGTGTGTGTGTGTGGAGGTGTGTGTATGGATATTTATTTCCCCTCCTTGAAGATCCACACTCGGACTTGCCGCGTCACAAATATAGTCTCTGATTTGAACATACTTGTTATATTAGAGTTTAAAGGAGCTTTATTGATTTGTTGTATAGTTTATGATATCTTTATATGAGGCCACTTCTTTTCTTTCTACAGTTTTTGTACTACTTTTTTATTCCCGTTAGTGCTTCAGTCATCACATAACCGACATAATTTATTTTCCTGAGGCTGCATGCACAGTTGATGTTCGCTACGATGCACTTTATAGTCTGATTTTGTTCTTTCTGCTGTTATTTATGTCCCTTTGTAGACTTTTTTTCTTCCGTTTTTTTCACTAAACTTGTTCTAATTTAATATAAAGCTGCACTAATCCAGATTTATTTGTGATAATATGATATCCCCGTTCCTCTAACTGAGATCACAAATGTTTCTGGTGTCTCACAGGAAACTTAAGAATCAGAACAAAAGTGTCTCATAAACAGCAGCGACAGCTTAGTTCAGAAAAAATCATGCAAATGTTCAGCGGCCGAGCTGATGAATCTTCTTCTTTGTTACGGGATTTTTAGAAAATGTAAAGTTAAAGGGTCAGTTCAGTGAAAGCACAAAAACAAATGAGAAAAACTCTGTTAGGATTTCACGAGTAAGAGCATTTTTGAGGACTATTTTTCTTGTTTTCTTCTGAGCTGTGTGTGATTCTGCTGCCGTTCGGATCAGCTCACTGAATTTTACTTTAAACTGGACGTTAAGTGTGCTGATACGATACCGTTGAGTCCCCAAAATAACTTTACACAAGTTTTTTTGTTTGTTTTCTTGCAAAACAGCGAAACTTAAATACTAATTCCAGCTTCTTAGATGGAGGATTTGCTGTATTTTATTATAAACTGAATATTTTGGGGTTGGACAGACAAAACAAACTACAGCGGACTTCAGATAACCGACCGCTATTTTGGCTGTTAGTTTATTTTCAATTCATTTAAATGGAGAAAATTGATTTCACATACAAGTAATTTGAGTTTGAGCTCAAAACAAATTAAAATCGTAAGTCAAGGCACCACTGTAGATAAATACGTCACTTTCCGCACTTTGAAACTGCATTTCCCATAATTGTTTGGGCTTTGGAGGGATGTAAACAGGAAGTATAATGTCACAGGTGTTCTCTGAATCAGCTGTGTGTTTTGACTTTACATTTTTGACAAATTAGCGCCATTAAAAATATGTCAAATTAGCCGTTAGCAGCTCCTGTTTGCAGAGTTCTGAATCACTTTAATACTGAAGAAAACGTAAAAACAGTGCAAAGTTCTGCAGCCAGAAGGAGCTTATTTTAAAAGAGAGATTCACAGTGTGAAAATTTAGTGCGTAACCTAACATCTGCAGTGGAAATGTGTTTTTGTGATTTGGGTGAATTGACCCTTTAACGTATTTTACCTCTAGTTTCACGCAGACTGGCGTCGCAGCTTTAACGGTCTTCGTTTGAGCTCTCGTATTTTAGTTCACAGGCAGTTAAAGTGTTCGTCGTTACAAACTGAGGCTTTTAAAGGAAATTGTTGAAAGTTTGGTTTCATGCCTATACTTTTTATTATTTGAGAAATAAGACGATTAATGTTATTTAATAAAAGGAAGTCAATTAAAGTGAAGTCTCGTCTCTCTCTTGAAGCGGATGAAAAGATTTAGAAACGCTGACTTTTGCTCTCTGTGTTTGTTTTTCGAAGCTCTCAAAAAGCCTGATAAATGTTGTTTGTGCAGAAATTGGGATCCAGGGTCGTTTTTATTTTGCTCCTACACAGGAACAAAATGTTCTCGCTGCGAGGAAACGAAGAGTGTCTGGCAAGTCACCAAATATCTGAAGGGGTTTGTGCGATAACAACACTTGTTTTCAGTGTCAGTGCAGTTTCTTTTCTCAGGGAAATGTTTCAGCTTCATGTTTAAATCTCACAACTTGCAGTTTTTCTCGTCATTTCGTGGTTTTAAGACGCAGATCTGACTGATGCAGCATGTTTGTTTTCAGAGTGGTGAAAGGCCAAAGATTAGAAAACACTTAAAGCAAATGCAAATATACACACATATAATACTCAAAGTATTGTATTTAAATTAACATTGCAGTACTTTCTCCTGTTAAAAAAACCTGAATAATGTAAAATATGATTAATTATATTTAGTGTTTGTTTACAAACCTACAAATATTGCATTATAATAATTATAATTGAAGATAAAATGTAAAATTATAGTACAACATAGCGCTTAGTGTGATAAAAAAGACAATAATAATATGGAGTAGTAGTATAATAATATCATTTCACTCTATAATATGGTGTAATGGATATTATGTATGTAAAATTTACAAATGTATATGACTGTTTTTTTATTCTAAAGGTGTAAAATCTGATGATTTATTACAATAATCCAGATTATCAGTGACATCTGGTCTAGTTCAGTCAGTATGAAGCTGCAGTCGGTTAGCTTAGCTTAGCACAAAGAGTGGAAACAAAGGGAAACTGCTAGCATGTTCATCTCTAACATCTCTAAAAGAAAAAAACATAAATATCATTTTCTCCCTTTTGGTGTCTCGTTTCTTTTCAGATGACAGGAAGTGATTTACAGCGCAGATGTTTTCTGTGACACAAAAAAGGTGTTTAATTTCAGCTGGTTTCGTTTCGGTCGTGTTTTCTCACTCTGCTTTGAGTCACATCCACACATCCGTCACCGTGACGGCGTCGCTCTGCAGCTCGTCTCCGTCACATCATTATCGTCCCGCCACGACGAGCAGACTCGCTGCTCTCACCTGCTGAAATAAACCCGACAGCTGCAGGCTGGGAACGTTTTACAGGCTGAGACTGTTTTTAACTCGGCAGCTGGCAGTTTGCTCTCTAAATAGAAGATCAGATAAGAGTTTAATTAAAAAGGAGAAGAGCTTGTAGTATTTTGTTGAGCTGTGTTTCAGATGAAGAGGAGCTAAAAACTGTTAGCGTGTCGTTCATTTTTATCTTTATTCAGTTTTGTGGGAGGGGTGATCGTTTGCACCAGTTTTCATTGAACAGTTGTTGAGATTTTTTACTAAAAGATCATCAAAATCAACCTTTTGTTAGTGTTGGGAAAGTATTGTGGGTTCGTTAGGCCCAATAACTGAATCCAGCATGTACGGAGGATCGAAGTCGTGTGAGGAAACGCTGCTCGCTGAAGCTGTTTGTCTCGTTGATCATAAAACAAATCTGCTTCTCTTTAGATCAGCGTCGTTGGATGGAGAGACAGAAGTGGAAAAAAAGTGTCTGCACTCCTCTAATTTACATCATATTCACTTTGGTGTGTGAGTCATTAAGTAAATTCTGAATTTCACAACATAAATTAAGTGTTTGTGAACATTTTTGAGCCGTGGTGCTTTCTGGGTAATGCAGTTTATTTGCAGTAAAGACCGCTGATGTTTGTGAAGATCTCACCTGTAAGCTTGTTAGCACAAAATGTCAGTTTGGGTTTATTTTGCATTTGAAACGGACTCAACATCGTCTCATTACACTGTTTACGCCTGCAGCTGTTTTTATTTCTCCTCTTTGTTACTGTCCTCCTCCTCTTCCTCCTCGTCTTCCTCTTCACCTTCGCCATCCTGCTCGCCGTCTCTGCAGCCGACAGGAGTCTCTCCTGAAAACGACCTGCAGCTTCACGCTCTGAGCTGATGTTCAGTTTTTGATGCGTGATTTTCGGCCTCCTGCTGTGTCAGCAGCGTCGTAACGGCACAAAACCAGAGTCAGTCTGAAACGCTGCTATTGAAAACTCAAAGTGCTTCATAATATTGATGTTTTAACACCCAAAAAAACTATTTTCTGACCCTTTCTTCTCTAAATTACATCCTGATGCAGATAAGAGAGAACTTGTTTTGCAGCAGCTGCAAAAGTCCAACGTTGGAGAGAATATATAAGATATGAAATGTCATTAAGGTGATTATAATAAAATATTTAATCTTTACATTTTTCATTCAGAAACGTATGTATGGAAGCAAAATATTGCATAATAATTTTAATTTTACAAACTATAAAATACCCAATTAATACCCAATTTATGATTTATCTTTTTTTAGACTTTGAATTCAACTAATTACTGAAATATTTTACCTTAAAATCCATCAGATATAAATGTATATGATATAAATACCTGCATTTTAAACTTCTCGACCTTTTATATTTTTTCAGAATAATGAATCCATTCATTTATCTAAAATTGATTTTGTTTCATGACTGTCAGATTTTTTTATCTTTAAATTTGGTGTCTATCTAGTTTAATGAGCTGAATATTTGGATCCAAACATTTAATTTGAGTAACCTTATTAAAGTTTTTTTCTTTTTCTTTTTTTTTATCATGGTCTCAGGTTTGGAAATTTTCCGAAATAACTTTGAATTTCAAAGAGGATCATTCAAACTACATAAATTCAGATGGATGGTTTTATTAAAATAAGAATATTTAAATATTTTATTTTAAATTCATCACAGTTTATATTTCAGCATGAAGTATTCAGCAGTCGTTAAACTTATTCAGGATTCAGTAATGGCCTTTCTTGGCTTCCATACATGGACCATTAAACTAACAGCAGCTCAGCAAACGACTGCAGAAAAATGATCTTTAAAACTAAACCTGCAGCTCTGCAATGAAATTTGATTCTGTTTGACTTTTATGTGCAGAGAAAGACTTTGAATTCATGAATACTGAGTTGTTGGCCGTAACGTCCATTTGCATGATTGGTTTCACGTTTTGACTTTTCACCGTTTGATTTTTCTCTTTTTTTATCTTGGTCACCTTTTGAACTTCAGTAACTTTCAGACTTTTAAATGACGTCTCTTCGGGCGTTTTATCTCGAAACCCACAAAATGTTTTTCAGCTCTGTGAGCCCAAAAAACCAAGAAAATGATGATCACACCTGAACGTGTGTCACCATTTGCACCATATTATAAACGTTATTAGCATAAATTATTATCATTAGCACCAAATAAGAAATGATTTATTCATGTTTTGCAGGTTATATTAGCTGTGCATGGACACATATATTTATTTTGTATAATTATTATTATTAGGAGACCTCTGATGACCAAATTGGTATAAAATCCTTGTTTAAAATCGACTTATTTGTGGTTTTGGAGGGTAGTGCAGCATAAAAGAGACATTCGTTGTATTTAATTATATTTTGCAGTGTGATTTAGTGTAATTTCCTGTAACTAAAATGTGTTTAAGTAAAAAGAAAGCAGGCAATCTGATCTCACCTTATTTATCCTTTTTATTTATTCAGAGTGCTCCTTCACCTCATCGCCCTTTGATGAAGCTTCACGTCTTCCTCGGCGGTGAAATCGTAAACACAACAGTGAGATCAGTGAGTGCAGATGTAATTGCTATGCTGAACATGCAGCCTCGCCTGATGATTTGCTCTCCGGCTCAGCTGTGCTCGGCTGTTTTTTATTCCTTCGCTTCCCTTTAAACGCAGCCAGACCGAGTTCATTTTGTCAGATTGACACTGCACAGAATAATTTCACCCTTCTCCTTCTTATCAGTCTGCGAAAATGCTGTGTGAGGAAGAAGAAACGAGGCTTTTTAGCTTCAGTTCGGCCGATCTGCTGTTGATATCTTCTTTTTTTAACTGTCACCTTAAATCAGATTCAGTCCTACCTGGGTGGGAGTGTTATGTATTGAGCTTGCAGCGAGCTTTTTGAAGGCAAACGCTGCTCATTACAGCCGAGCCAGAAACACGCCTCAGTGGCTTCACAGCTTCGTGGGGCATTTCGAGTTTATTGGGGCATAATTATGTGACCGACATCCAGTAAAGCTCGATGTATGTGAAATTTTGAAGTGTGTTTTTTATGGTGTTTTTGCAGGAGCAGGGACGCACAGCTTGATAAGAGTTGATTTCACGGCTTTAAATCTGCAGAAATAAAATGAGGCGCTGGCATCGACCTCGCAGCCGTCTCACACTTCAAAGTCCAGCTCGATTTTATTGTTTATTTTTTGGTCTTATTTCATCTTTGTGAACTGAAGAAGACGTCGACACACCATGTTATTTCCTGTGGTGCTTCATCTGTTGTCTGAAACTCACATTAAATCAAAGATTTCCAGCTGGGAACACAAAAACTGTTGTTTTGCCACAAAAACAACTGCGGCCTGTTATTCAGGGTCCAAAAAACAGATACAAATACAAAAGATCACCCTCACATCTGTGCATGAAATAATAAGAATATCTACTAATATACAGTCTGATATTATAGTTTTATTTCTAAGGTTAAATGTTGACTTATTTTTTTCAACCAGAAGGGCTTTGTTGTGCAGCAGTTGCAGTAAAAAGTGGGAATATGAAATATAAAACATCAATAAGGTCAATGCTAAAACACAGAAACAGTTTGATTTTTCTCTTTTCCATTTTTACATCCTCTGATCAGTTACTGATTAGAGGAGAACGTATGGAAGCAAAGGAAGGCCATAATAATTATTAATACTATATTCTTTTAATTGTGGAATTTATATTTTTTAACACAACCAAACATTGAAATTGAAATGCAAATTTATGTCTCGCCATGTTAGCGTTGTTTAAACTGCAAAAGTACTTAAAATTGTGCAGTGTTGCACAGAGAAAAGCTTCTTTGTTCATCTTTGAAGGATAAATACGTTTTGACATTTCACAAAATGTCAAACTACTTTTAATAATAATAAAAAAATAACGTACCATTTTTAATTTTCAGGGTGTTTATTTCAACAAATGTTCACCACAGTAATATCACTTCATGCAGTACTTCTGAAAAACACAAAAGAGCAATTTCTGAAACAGTTTAATCCCCAAAAATCCAAAAGACAAAAAAGTTCTCTACATTCGTCCATCTGGTGTCACATTTTCAGGGTTCAACTTTCTAATGAATCAAACAGCAAAAAACAGGAATAAAAAGTATTGAATTTTATTCTTTTCATGTTGAAAGACGATTGAAAGATTTAATGTTGAGGATATTTTCCTGGATCTTGCCTATTTTTGAGAAGAATATATCACTAAATTATTTTATCTGCTAAACGTACAATTTGCATTTTCTCTAAGAATCATGCAAGAAGAAAAAGGAGGATTACTCAAGTTGCCTTTGTGCGGTTGTTTCCTATTGTCAGATTACCGAATAAATGATTGTTTGTGATTCATTTTTACCTTTTCAGTGCCGTTAAATGGGACAAAGAGCAAAAAGATTTCCAGTTAAACCTTCTGCTGACTGAGGTTCGTTTTCTGTCGCCCGTTTTGTTGCTACTGTACAAGTGGGTTTAGGCATCACAGGCAAACATGAAAAGGACATTTTGGGTGAGAAAAACAGTCTATGTACATCAAGTTTAATGTAAGATCACAACAACATGATGAAAAAGAAAAAATGAATTCATCTTAAAGTCAAAATCGCCTGCTTCTACTCTGTTTTTTGTACGTAATTCAAATTTATATAAATTTCTCAGAGAGAAAATAATCTGGCTCCACATCTCTGGTGCCACTTAGTAAAAGAAATGATAAATATATGCATCTGACATAAATAAATAATTTAACCAAAAACATACAAAAAAAACACTTCACGTAGACGTTTCTACTGAACAAGATGATGGTACACTACGATAAACACACAAAAGTACCGTCGGTCACGAATCATCTCGCTGAAAGCCGATCACGTCTTCGCAGATTATTTTTGCAGTGACTGGATTATTCCAAACATTTCAACATATTGCTTGTGGATTATGAATGTGTTTTTTTTCTTCGTCGCCTTCAGCTTCTTGTGTGGTTGTTGAGAGTTGTGAAGTAAAAACGGCGTTCAGGAGGCCTCAGATCGTCTCCTCAGAGTTCGTCTTCATCAGAAACGTCAGCCTGCAGTGAAACGACGGCGTTTGTCAGCCGGGTCGTTTCCTGACGCAGACGCCACACTTTCCTCCTCTCTTCCTAACGTTTCTCCTCTTTCTCACAGCGGGAGAAATCTTCCTCCTCAGCCTCACGTGTGTGTGAGCGGGCAGCCTTTAACGCAGCCTCAGCCGCCTCTACACGCAGATCTCGATGGGCGTGGCCACCAGGATGCGTCGTCGCTCGTTGTTTTCTCTGTTGACGCGCTCGTAGCTGCCGGTGGAGGACGGCGAGCTGTTGGTGGACATGGAGGAGTAGTGTGTGTCCATCATGATGCTTCCCTTCGCCGCCACGCAGGCCGGCGACAGGCTCTGCTGCTTCAGTCTGTCCACTAACACGTCCTCTTCGGATGAGGACGAGCTGATGTCCAGAGGCGGCGCGCTGCTCGCCAAGCCGCCGCTGCCGCCGTTCCCGTTCTCCGTGTCCAACATCCAGCACTGGTTGAAGTAGCTGAAGACTTCTTTGACGGAGCAGCGGCGCTCCTGCTCGACGGAGAGGAGCCGGCGAAACATTCGTAGAGCTTCGTCGGTGAAGCGGCGCCACTGCGACGGCACCGTGCCCGTCCGGCGCCGCTGCCAACGCACAAACTCCTCGTAGAAGGCGTCGTTGGGCATGGCCTTCTCCCAGGGGAAGTTCCCCGTCAGCATGCAGAAGAGCAGCACGCCGAACGCCCACACGTCCGTGCTGTAGTCCACGCAGAAGCCCTCCTGCCGCGAGGTGTCGCACAGCTCGGGCGCCGTGTACGGGATCGTGCCGCTCACGCGTTTCACCGGAGAGCCGGCGCGGCGCGTCATGCCAAAGTCCGACAGCTTGACTTTCCGGCACTCTTTGTCGAAGATGAGGATGTTCTCGGGTTTGATGTCTCTGTGGACCAGCTTCTTACAGTGCAGGTAGTCGAGCGCGATGGCCACCTGGTGGACGCAACGCTTCGCCACCGCCTCAGGAAGCCCCACCTGAACACAGAGCGGAGAGCGGCGGTGAAATTAATGCAGCACTTCGGTTAAAGAAAGAGCACAGACTGCTGCAGGGACGAGGCCTAAAACCCAGAAATTAGTCGACCAAGTTTTTGGGGAGACGGCTGAAGAGTTAAAATTACCTTCATGTTTTTTTGTGACCTAAAACATCAGTAAACATCCCACAAGTGAAGATTTCTTGTGTCTTTACGAAGGCAGTTGCTAACAAATGGCTAAATGAGCATACAGAGATTTTAAACATCATCACGCCAGACACGGTTTCTATTTTTGAGAGTGCCTGATGGGAGCTTCAAATCTCATGAACATGGTGTTAATTTATAAAGATGATCCTGCTGGACAAAATATTCACGTGTCATGGACTTTTGTTTGCTTCAGCTCTTATTTCCTCCAATAATCCTGCAGGCTTTTTGTCGGGGGAAACAGGGTGATACTAATTTCCGGGCCGGCCGTCAAAGGTCCGTCGTCCCTGCAGCACTCTCACATTTAAAAAAGGAAAACAAGCTTCACTCTGGGACTTCAGACGGAAATGAGCTTAAAGTGCTCTCATCGCTTCTTGTCTGAGATTAATGTTTTTGTTCGTAGTCCCGGACAAATAATAATAATGTTGTCGGGTATTCAAGTTCATGTTGGGGAAAATTAATCAGCTTGCCCACATCACTCTGTTGCAGTTTAGTGTCTCTTTGTAGTTGAGTTTTGTCTCTTTGTTGTTGATATTTGTGATTTTATTAGTTGATTTTAGTTTTCATGCATGTCTGTGTTGCAGTTTTGTGTCTCTTCATAGCAAATCTTTGCCTTTTTGTGTCGCTTTATGGTAGTTTTTATGTCTTTCAGTCATGAAAAAGGTTTTCAGGTCAAAGAGCCCAGCTGAGACTTCCCGGGATTTTATTTTGACAACACTTCACAATAAAAGTCCAGTGGATTTCTATGTTTTGGCAACACAAAGAAAGGACTCTCCACAGAGCTGACAACTAAAGGTCACGCACAGAATAACAGCACCGGATGCCAATTTATAATCCGCAGGCACACAGCTTCTGTAGCTTGTGTGGTTTCTGATATTTGGGGTAATAAGAGAAAGTTTTTGTGCGTCTCACCTGAGGAGGGATGATGTCGAACAGATCTCCCGCCAGCGCGTACTCCTGAGCGAAGATGTAGTACTCGTCAGTCTCGAAGGCGATGCCGTACATGTTGATGATGAACGGGCAGGGCGACAGGTAGAGGGAGATGCTGTACTCTCTCAGGAAGCTCTTCAGCTTGGTGGTCTTCTTCCTCAGAAACTTCAGGGCCATTTTTGTGCCTTAAATATAAAAAAAAAGGCAGATGAGACAGGTTACATAACTCCAATCTCATTCCTCGCTTCAAGTGTTTGGGGATTTATTTCACGCTCCGGCTAATTGGGTGCATGAAACTTAATTAAACCATTTCAAAATTTGATGAATAATTAAAATTGTCACTGTCAGAGAATTAAAACCTTGTGTTTTTTCTGGAGGAGAATTATATTTATATTATGATGATGCTGATCTGCTTTCTTGTCGTGTGAAAGTGCTCGCAGAGAGCCGGGAATGAGATTAGAGAGCCAAAAAGCCGAGGAAGAGCGTCTTGTTGTGAATCATTTCGCTGGATATGATGATGTAAAAGGACAAACAGAAACACATTTATCCATCCGGAGGGAACACAGGAAGGCAATTTGCGAGGATTTGGTCGCCGCTCTGCAGCCACTTATCGCAACAAGAGCGAGGAAGGAGGGAGGGGGGGCAAGAAATGACCAGAGCTAACCTGAAAAACCCCAGACGACAAACCTGGAGCGCTGCCACGTCTGCCTGCGCCGACAGTCAGTGTGTCAGCGAAGATGAGAGGCTTCTCCAATACCACCGGGTCAGCTATGCAAAGTGCTTTGTGCATTTTACAGCCACTTTAGAAAAGGTCGGGGGGGCTCAGTGTTCGGTCTTAATACCACGAGACGAGAGGAGTCGGCCACATGTGGACAGAAAATTAATTGATTTATTTAATATTTATGAGTTTTTCTTACTCCTAGTTTTCTTGCAGTCGGTGATTCTTAAACGAGCCTTGCAGCACTTTTAGTTTTA
Source organism: Amniataba percoides (assembly GCA_037176925.1). NCBI lineage: Eukaryota > Metazoa > Chordata > Actinopteri > Centrarchiformes > Terapontidae > Amniataba > Amniataba percoides. Next base: position 2,427,707 of record JBAJHX010000039.1, read on the forward strand.
GTTCTTCAAGGACGTTTTGATGATAATACTTTTTGTTCTTTTAGTTAAATTTAAATGCAGGATTTTTATCTTATAATGTAAAACTGTAAGATCTAAATACTTCTCGTATTTTTTCTGCAGCACATATTTCTTTAAGCTCCACTTTAACAAAGCAGTTGCACCAAACTCTGTTTATTTTTATCCATATTTAATGATTCAGCAGGTGTTTTTGCAAATACAACACCTGAAAAAAAAAAAAAATCATCAATGAGACTCCATTAATGAGCAGCGTCAGCTAAAAACAACATAACGGCGTCATGTGTGAGTGACTGCAGCATCATCTGATTTGCAGCTTGCATCTCTTGAGCTACAGTAACTTTGTGTTTGCAGGGAAAATGAGTTGCTTTGTTAAATCAGCCTGCTGGCTAACGCACAAAGATAAACACCATCTGTTCAGGGGAACTCAGCCGACTCTTACAAAGCGACGACTGCGAGCGTTTCAGGGCAGAACGAAAGATAACCTACATTTATATGAACAAACTCCTGACCTACTGACCCATAATGCAAAAAAAATTATCAGCCCGTAACATCAGATCAACAAGGATTTTAGCTTTTTATTTGTATTTTAACTCATTTAACAGCAGTTAGTCATTTTAATCACACATTTTGGAAAGATGTCTTTAAGTTTTCTGGCTGTTTTCAGAGTTTCAGCTGCTAACAAGATTTTAAGAAATCTCTGTAATGTCAAAAACATCCAGAACCAAAAGCAGAAAAGTACCTGAGAAGCCAAAAACAGTATTTGGTATTAGTATTTTGCACAGATATTATACTAAATACTACAAAAAATAAACCCTTGAGATGCAGGTTATTCTTTTATTAAAGCTGTCCTTCTATTTCGGTCGGCTGTGCAGCTGTAATATGAATGAAAATATCCCCAAAATCAAATACTGGACTGGATGTGGTTGGAAGAAACTCCATATTAAAAAACTCGCCATCAGAACATCTCTTCTTCTTTCACACAACGAATATTAACAGTCACGTCAAACAGTAATAGTACTTTACATTCAGGTCACTAAAATGCATTTGCAGACGATTACGATTCAAAGGTGAGAAACGACTCACCTTCAGCGCATTTTATTTCCACGGTTAACTTGACATTTATACCGAGCAACATCAGACGATTAAAGCTACGCTGGATCAGATAATGAAACCACAGGTACACGTGTCGTTTTTTTTTTTTCATACGTGTTTCAGCTGAGCACTTTACAGGCAGAGAAAAAGGTCAGAATTCATCTCACTGACAGACGCAGCCACTCTAAACCTGCAGTGAAGCTGCAGCTTTGTGCTCCATAAAAGAGACCATTAAGAAGCTCAGAGCAGATGGTCAACATTTTGGCTTTTAATACAAAAAGGTTGAACAGATTTTCTATTAGTTAAGTAGTGAATTTTAGGCAGTCCTGATCTAGATTTGTGCTATTTTCGGAGACGAATAAGAGCGCTGATTGCAGGTTTGAGAAAAACGGGATGCACCAGCATTATTTCAGATTCTCTCGATGTGTCGACGCCGCCGCTGTGAAACCGAAGAGAAGCATTTTAAAGCTGCACTCTGCACTATTGTTATGTAAAGTGACCCGGTCGTATCGCTCTGAATCACAGAGCAGGAGAACAACGTCTCGTTTCCTCCAACACGCAGCCACGTGGATTCGCTCACTCTGGTCAAATACATCTCGGTGAGTCCAAAAAATCTTCCTTCTCTCCAATTGAGCCAATGGATTAAAATGCAAAATGTCTCCTGTTTCACCCAAAGATGGATGCATTCGTCGATGTTTGGTTTCCTTTTACCTTTAGAGCCTCTCAGACAGCAGCCCACTCCCATTTTATACTGTTATTTCACTTCAGACAGAGAAAATCCAATAAATCTGCACACTTGATCCTAAATTCTGTGAAAAATCGACAACAATGGACAGAGAACATCCCAGAGTATGAAAGCACTGGTCGAGATAAAACCTCTTCTATTTGCAAGGTAGAAATGTTCCACTTTAGTACTTTATACCTCTGCTGCATCCTTGCTCTGCCATAATAGTGGTTTAAAAGGCTCTGAATCACCTTACTGATCATTGTTAAGGTTGGACAGGGACAGGGTTGCTTTTTATTAACAGATATTAGTAAGAATGATATAATTATTTTATAAATAATAGAAAGGTGTCCGTTTCGAAGGGGTTCAGGGGCATTTTTGAATGTGTTCAACCTCAAAACTGTGTGTTTATTATCTATAAATAAGGAGTATTGCTTTTACTACAAACCCATGTATAGCCCTTTAACATGTGGAGAAATCAAACAATTGATGATAAAAACATGATAATCATCTCTATCAGCTACAAAACACGGCGGCTACCTCTGATTTTGTGGATGACCAGGTCCACTTTCCCATAGGTGCCTTTGCCCAGTTCGCAGACGACCTCATAGTATTTGTTGATGTCCAGTTTTTCCAGGTTTTGAGCGGCGATCAGCTGGAGTTCCTCCAGGATGTCGATGGAGGCGCGGGAGCCGTGAGGCGAGGAGTTCATTGTTGTGGAGAGACGCGGCCGAGGCCGAAGGCAAGTCTGGAGACGGGCGTTCCTGCAAAACAGGAGGAAGGAAAGCAAAGTTCAGTATGTGACCAGGATCCACCCAGTATATATTCCCAGGAGACCCCGCTGTAAACAAAGCACACCTCCTGCATTGTATGGACACATGTATGAACTGTTCTCGAATACTTTGTTTCCAGGCCAGATGAGCTGTTACACAACCTTTGAACCACCATGAGAAAATGATTTTACAAAGATCACAGGAGTCCATCGCAGGAGACTGAAGTCTGATGAAAGACGAGCTGTGGGTCATTTTTCTTTCCACCAAATTTCATCACAATCCATCCAATAATTACTAGATGCTAAAGCTGCACTGCTCACTCAAGTAACTAACTTTTATCTCAAAGCAGCAACCTGGACTTTCCTCAGGGCATTTTTCAAGGTGTCCTCATCCAAAGACGTGCAACTTAAATGGAACTGTGAAATATGGGTATGTCAGTGATTTAAATCACTATCCAGAGTGTTTCTTTCTCCTTTCTAGCAATGCATGCTGGTCTACACCGAGCTCTGAAAAGGACGAAGGAGGTAAAGACAATTAATTAAATGTGTAAATTGCAAAAAAATAAATTAAAGTGCGTCAAAGTCAAATTGGATCTGAGAGGAGAAAGCATTGCTATTTGCGGAGCTGATCCTCTGCAGCTGATTAATGATCCTCCTGCATTAATGAACGTCTAATTCTGATCTGATGTGTTTCCACTCTGCCGGCTTCCATCCTCAGCAAATCTGTCGCACCTTCATCCTTCTGCTACAAAAAGAAGCCAAGCAACACTCGTCCGCCGCGTCCTCCATCGCTCGACGGCGGCCAAGATCTGTGAATGACTGCAGAGACTTCGCGGCCCTGATGGCGCAGCAGAATTGTACCATCTCTCATTAACAGGGATGAGAAAGTGTTGAATGAGACAGGATGCTAGCCACATCCTGTGCATCGAGTCCATCTGTGCCCGCCTTGAGACAGCTCCCGTCTACAGCGTGAGTGTGCATGACGGGGAAATGTGTGCACAAAACTCCAGTAAAGTGTGTGAAAACAATAAAAGCAAACAAAAATATACAGTATGTTCAGCTAGAAAGGACCACAGTGACAGAACAACTTGTGTTTCTGTGGTTTTCATGAAATCAGAGCTTGTTTTTATACTATTTGATGCTGATTTCTACTGTTTAGTTATGTTTTTGTTTACTGACGACATTATAATATATTTGTAAAATAAAATACAACATATGAGACTTCATCAGGGCTAAAATGTTAAAGTCTTGGACTTTTTTTATATTTTACACAGTCCTGTTGTGTATTATTCAGATATACTTACTTATTTTGATGTAAGAAATATAAATTTATTTATGAACCTGGAGTGGATGATTCAACCAAATCAACTGCACATTCACGTTTTTTTGTGCAGACTCCTGAATTTATAGAGTAATCATGAGATAAATAAGTAAAAAGTAGAAGTAGAAAATGGCATGAAGAGAAAAGAAAATACTCAAATATGTCAAATTTGAGAACTTTGTTATATTCCACATTATATTTAAAAGGAGTTTTACCGTGTTTGGCATGAAATCAAATCACTGTTGCCTCTCTTCTTGTTGATTTCTTTACTTAAACAATGTTAGTTTGTTTGGCTGCACTGTAAAACAGATTCGTCTGTTGTTGCAGCTCATTGCCTTTCCTTTTTCCTTTGGTCCTCCTGAGCTTAAATTCACAATATAAAATTGTCTTGCAGTGACAGCGGCGGATGAAAATGGCTCCGGACACAAACAGTATGTGCTGAGCATAAAAGTACGACAAGCAGATAAAAATGAGGAGTCAGCCGAGCCCGAAGGAGCCAGCCGGCTGTCCATCATCGGTCCACTCAGCATCCCTCTGACAAGGTCAATAAAACACGGCGAGGATGAGACGGCCACAGTGAGTTTTCAGCTGCAAACACAGAAAAAAACACCTGCTCAGGAGCGAACATGCAGTCTTTTCATTTCAGCCTCTGCTTCTTTATTTCGCTTATAATTCAAATCCAAGCTCTTTTCCAAATATTTGTGTG
>JBAJHX010000039.1:2445995-2461250 GCA_037176925.1 Amniataba percoides
TGCCATAATATTTTTGGTGCAACCCAACAATAAAGTAATATGTTTTTGTCTGTACAAACACAGAAATATAATCATTTTTATACATATTACAGTATAAAATAGTAAAATGATATAAGTTGAAATGATAATAATAAGAAAAAAAATGATAATAACATACAGATAAATATGCATAATGCATTAAAACACAGTCAGAATAAGCTAAAAGTTAACAGAGCATTGTGAGAAGAAAATCTATAATGAGTTTTTAAAACACAGCACAGATTGAACAGTTCACCTCTGGATTTAAAATGGCAACTGGGAAGGAAATAAACACCAGGTCATGCAAGAAGGTCGGCTCCTTTAATCAATTCTGTATTTTTCTGGAAGTCAAAGAAGGAAGGCAGTGATTGGGGTGATGCTGGATCGACAGTCAGTGATAGTTAACAGCCTATCTGCAGCATTTTACACCAGCTGAAAACGAGTTAGAGAGGACTGAATAATGCAAGTGAAGGGGGAGTTGCAGTGTGATATATGTATAATGGAATAAAATGCACACTTTGGAGGAGTAAAGAACATAATATGATGTAGTTCAAATCAGAATATCTAAAAACAAGTGCATCCTCCGGCTTTGTGTGAGTGCTGTCAGTGAATTCAGTGGGATTATGCAGCACGCTGGTCTTTCCTCAGTCTCTCAGCCTGCAGGGGGGTCAAAACATCATTTCTCCAAATCCCTCCTGCTGCTGCTGCACATGCACGGAGGACAGAAACAACAACAGGTGAAGGCTGTTCGGATCTGCCACAGCGAACATCTGCCGTGTGGCGTGTGCTGCTTTTTTGACAGCAGAGCAACCAGCCTCCCCCACAGAGGCCAAGGCACTCCGGCAAATGAGCGCTCCACGTGCAGACACAACACACGAGGACACGTGCGAGGAGGGAATAAATTGCAGCCTGACACTGCTTTCGCATGCTCTGATTTTTTTTTTCATCCTGAAGACTTCCTTGACAACAGCACTACAGAAAGAATATTTATTTCCATCACTAAGCCTCCCTCCAGTTCATCTGTGAGCGCCGTCTTATTACAGCCGAGTGGTTTACAATCATTATTAAACTCTCGGAGTACAATAGCATAAATATTCCAGCTTGTTCTCACGTAACAATCTCAAGATGTGATTAAAATGATTAACGTCCTCTCTTGGCTGCGGCCTAAATCACAAGGACAACAGAGAGCAGATTACCCAGCATCCTCTGGCTCTAAACAGTGAATCAGAGCAGCATCACACCTTGAGCTGGTTGAAAAGGGGAAGGACTGATCGACCGAAGGAAATCTGCGTCAGATGACTCGTTTCCAAGACACGATGAGCTTCTAAGAGGAGAGGCGAGTTTCTGAGGCTGTTTTCATCACGTCATGGTGATTTTTAGTCACCAGCATGGCCGCCATTTTGGTTCATACTAAGAAATCTCACAAGACAGATATTCATGTTCCCCAGAGGAAGAATCCTACTTCGTACTTTTCCTCTTGTGTCTCTTTTTGTCTTTCAGTCTCAAATTAAATTCATGTTCCTCTCAAGATAAACTTCAGTAACTTTGGAGATCTCTTATGTAACCAAAAGATGAAAATTTATACACACTTTGCTTGATAACCCAATATATTTAAAACTAATCTACCACCTCTGCTGATGGAAATCTTTGCTCTACTCTGAAATATCTGTTTGCTAAAAGCTTGATTCATTAATGTAAGGTTTTGTATAGATGGTATGTATATATTGTGTGTGTATATATATATTTACATGTTGCACATCATTAACAGTAACTTACTCTCTTAGTCACTTATCATTGTTATAATTCAGTGTCTTTACTGGCTGAAGTGTGTCAAGATGTCTCATTAATTGTGACTATGACAGGAAAGATGATGAAGTGTTGGCAGTTCTGCTTCTTTCTCCATAAAAAAACAACATAAATAAAGTATGTAATAAAAATGTTTTTTAATACAATGATTGAGATGAGTGTTGATATAATCACACATATATCAAATCAATCCGTCTCACAGCAGCTGCAGTTATTTTAAACTATGATCGCTGACAGCTGCTGCCTTTCTAATGTCACAGAATAATAATTCACGTGTCCAATGTGTCGCCTTTGTGTTGCAGAGTATGCGATTAATGAATGCGTGTGCATGAACACTTTTCCTCTTTAAACACGCAGAATCTCAGAGGTTTGGTCACGCGTGTAGATCAGCACATTCACTGCTTTGAATATTAAGATAATAATATATGTACTGAGTGATGATCAGCAGAAGTTCAGGTGTCTAATAAGAATTGAACTGATGTATAATATAATGTATGAGGAACTTGAGTATTTTCATTTTACTCCACTAGAGCTCAAATGTACTCTTTAATTATACTCATTCAAAACAAATAATGAGCTCATAATATGTTTTGTTGTAAATAAACTATCCAACGTTGTATGTAAGTGAAGCTGAAACTGCATCAGCCAATTCATCGATTAGTCAATAATAATAAAATAGCTTTTTTTTTCAAATATATTTAATGGTTTTAGCTCCACTAATGGGAGGATTTACTCCTTTTCCTTTTATTTTTTAAAATTTATTTTTAAAGATTCAGAAAAAAAGTGAAAAGTTAAAGTTATTCTGAACATTAACACACTTTTTCCCAGCAGTGTTGAATATAAAATGAATAAATTCTTTCTGTCTATCTAAATACATAAACACACACATATTTTCACATTATTCTCTAAAATAAAACTTAATTGTACTTGATTATTAATAGAAGAACTGAGTGATTGGGGAGATAATTATGTATATTTACTTTATGTGAAATAAAAATGAGGTTTTGTACGTGGGTACATCCAGTTCACAGTCTCATCACGTTGTGTTTCCACATCTGAGCCTCAAGGACGTTCAGAGTCTGAGGTAGCCGACAAACTTTACAGATGATGGTCACCAGTTTCATCCAGACACAAGGTGATTTAAGAGGAGCTTCTTTCTGCTGCAGCTGATGACTCAGGACGGCCAGTGAGGCCACACACATAACTATTCAAAATAAAGAAAAACAGCAGCTCCGAGGGAATCGTGAGTGTCTTTAGCACATTTAATGGCAATCTAAACCAATATTTTGTAAGACGTTATTCTCAAAAACAATAATATTACACTCAGTTGCTCTTGGGAAAGCATCACCAAAGTAATTAAATTTCATCCTCTGGGGACCATGAATGTCAAAATCAAATAGTTGATCAAATATTTGAGAATATATTTGATATATATATTTAATATATTTTTATAATATGACATATATTTGAAAGGGAAATGGAAAAAATACATAGAACTTGAGCAAACAAATAAGTAGTTTGTACTATTAAAGTATTACATAACAAAACTTATCTTCAGGCAACCTCAAAAGACCCTTAAAAGCCAAATACAGGAGTGAAGTTTGGCTCTTAAAATTGAATTTATCAAAGAGATGAAGTAATATTTTGGTTCATTTCGGAGATTCATTAGTACTTGAATGTCTTCCCTTTTGTTTAAACAGTTTTGTCACTAATTAACTTCCATACACAACAGGTCGTTCTTTAAAAAGTCGTCCTCCTTGATGAAGCCAGCTGAGGTCAGGACACTGATTTGCCTTTAGCTGAGTATCTTCACAGCTACATCAGAGGGTGGATATCTTCTCCATCTTCAGCGGCACAATCAAAGCATGAACATTAAAAGATGCTTCTCCTTTTTCTGTGAGGCAGCACTTTGAACTAACTTCTGAGGGACTGTCACCTTTTTCAGGGCTGTGTTACATGACGCGAGTTAATTATCGGTTCATAATTTTCAGTTAACTTCAGTTTCACCTGTCAGCACTGAAAGAGTAGCTTCGTTATCTGGATGGAGGAACGAAAAGAAATTAGTTCACTCTTTTTAGGGTAGAAAAAACAGTAAACCACCATACAAACTCATATATTTCATATGTTGTCATACATGGAGCATCTATCTCACCACAGAAAGATTTAGTATGTCAAATATTCTCACAACTTATGGTGGAATAAACACATTTACTAGTACAAGTTTGAGGTACTTGTACATTATTTGAAGAAGATTTTCTGTTTTTAACTTGAATTATAATAATAATTATTATTATATTAGAATAATTTAAATGCGTTTTTTTATATTTTGAATTTTGACAGCATTTCTCACAATTTTCACTCTTTTTGCAAACCAAATAATTAATTTATTAACGGAGAAAAGAATCAGCTGATTGATCCAGAATGCAAAGAATCATTAGCTGCAGTCCAATACAAAAAACAGTATATACCTGCATTTTCATTTACACATGAGAAAGAATGATAATAAGATAGTATAACAGAAACATATTCATGTCTTCACACTGGTAATAGTAATTTTATGTTTCATAAAGTATCAGAATACTTCTTTACTTGTCCATGAGCGCTGATCTGTGTCCATATTTGCCCTTCTGGTAAAAAAAAAGCAGGAAAAGTGCTGTTTGCTGGCACCAAACTGAAGGATTTCTCCTTATTAAATGTGGAACTTTCCACACAGCGACCTCTTTCCGCCATTCGAGGCTGCCAGCGGGCTCGGTCGACTGACATTTTCTCCCAGTGAAGTTCAGCAAAGGAATGTAGGAGTCTTTTTATTTATCTACTTGATCGCCTCTCTGCAGCTCGAGCCTCAGTAAACAAACAGCTAATCCATCTCTGTAAGTGAATTTAGTTATATTGGATTTATAAGGAAAGAAAAATACTGTCATTAGTCTCACTGTCAGGGATAATTCAGCCTTTTGTTTCGGTCCTGCTGCTCTACAGCTGCAGGCAGTAATTTATGCAGAAACATAATGGCCTCATGAAATACACCGGATGCTCCCGAAGCACCTAAACAACACAGGGAACAAATTTACATCAATTTACATTAGTGCAAAAAAGGACCAAACCTATTCTGACAGGCCATTTCATTTCTCTTTAATAACGGCACATTATTTTGGAAACCAACCAGAGAATTGATTGATTACATCATCTGTTACCAAATAAAATCCCTAAAAATAAATGGAATCTGGACTCTATTTAGTCATTCTGCAACTGATGATGCAAGCAACTAAAATGTGATGAATGTATGTGTCTTTCTCCTTATGAACACTGTTTTGTTTTTGTTTTGATATAGAAAAATAGTGATTTTTATCAGAGTTTTGACATGACTAATAAGGATTAATTTCCACTTTCGGCTTGTTTTTTAGCCATTTTAGCTGCACGTCCACAACTTCAGACCAAATGAATCATCTCAATTATCTGATTTTTATCTGCTGGTTCACTGAAAACAGAGGGGAGAATATGTGTTGTTTGGTCAGGTGGAACCTTTGTGTGCATTTTTGCTGCGGGGTACCTGTGCGTGAACACCTGAGGGAGGGGCGTTTCCGCTCTTCACCGGAAGTGATTTAGAGAGAGTGCAAGACAACCGGTGATCAATTCTTCTTCTTCTGCTTTGCACAGGTCAGTAAACGGTGAATATGTCATAAAAATGTATTAAATAAGGTCGGGATGTATCTGTGTGTATGTTTAATGAGAATTTGTAAAGTTAGAAGGAGTTTAGACATATTAAAAAGTCAGTGAAGTGTTAATTGGTTCTGACGCTGTTCGGACACAGCGGCGCCATTTTGTTTGTGTTGTTGTCACCTAAGTTAGCTAACATAGTTTGATTGCCCATTAATTATAATGTACTTGGTCAACATGTAAGAAAACGGGTCATTTGTATAGTTTATTTTGCAGTTTATTTTCTATTGTGTTTAGCATAATTTAAGTATAAATCTGTCATCTTGTGTATTTCAGTATCCTGTAATTATTACAGAGTGTATTTCGTAAAGATAGCAAAGTAATGGAAATTGAATATTTCATTGTAATTTATTTCCACTAAAAGAGAGTCGAAAGAGGATATATACTGTGGATAGTGCTGAACTGTGTGTTGGGTGTAATGTGAGTACACGGACGGGTAAAAAGAAGAAAACTGAAATTTAAAGGAGCAGGAATGTGTTAAAATTCATATGAACTAAAAATACCAGAAGTGATCTGGAGAGAGAGCGAGCCACATGGTGATCAGTTCTTCTTCTTCTTATCTGCTTTGTACAGGTTACTATATTTGTTACCGCGGTCTGTTTCCCTGAGGCCCGTAAAATGTGCTGCTGGTTTCCATTTCATTTCTCCACTCGCATGTTTAAGTAATCCATCAAAGGGAAGAGGAGAGGAAATGGTGTCACCGCAGCATGAAATCAAAGTAATTAAAACCAAAGAAAAATAAGAGGGGAAGTAGTAAACAATCTGAGTGTATGTTAAATTTAATGTATTCATGGAAGTTATGTAAAAAAGAATTAGGCTAATGGATCGCAGCATAATTAGGCAGAACAAGCAAAGAAGAAACTATTGCACAATGTTATGATTTGTAATTGTACCAGAATATGAAAACATTAAGATGTCCTAGAAAAAAAACAATAAATATATGTTGTATATGAATGAGAGGAAACATCTGATAGATCTCACAGAACAGACTGATGATTGAATATTATATTAACCCACATACATACGATCAGACTGTGTCAGCAATGCCACCACCTGGTGTTTTTACTGTATATAAAGATACATACATAAAGAATATATATATTTAATTTAAACGGCGTTATAGTGTGAAGATAAAACTGTCAGAGGAACATAGTGGAGGAAAAACTACATCATGGAGTGGAAAGGGAAAGACATAAAGACATAATGACATTAAATTGCCCCCCCCCCCCGCTCCTCCTGGTTTTCATGTTGCGGCATCAGGATCGAGTCTCTCGCGCCGCCACGTGTCACTTTCTGGCTGAGATCTGATCACAGATGGAGAAAAACGCTCCAGAAAGAAAAATCTGAGAACTCATGACATAATTCTTTCTCACATATTTGCTTTTTTAATAATACAGTATCAGATTTACAGTTTTACTTAATCATATGCTAATAAAATGAAATATGCACACATCCCTAACTTTTTTACTGTTTTTCAAACTGTTGTTTTGTTTCCCAGGACTCTACTTGGGTATAGTTTATTTCTCCTATTATTTAAAATGCCTTATCGTTGTTTCCCAGTCTTGTTTTCCTCAAAAGCAATAAGTTGGTACTCGACTATACAAGCAAATTACAATGTGAACTGAAAAAATAGATCATTTTCTCCCATGTGGTGAAACATAGCCAACTCTACCTTTAGTTTTTACTTCTCTCATAGCATATAAAAAAAAATACTGTGCATTAATTACATAAAAAATCATTTTTTTCTACTTTTACTTGTATGATTATTTTAATTTATTTTAAACAGTAACTTTTCACACCATTCGCCTCCATCACTCACACATTCACACACTGATGGAGGAGGCCTCCCTGTAAGGTGCCATTCTTCTTCCATCACAGATGATAAAAGACAACATGGCTTCAGGAATTGTCCTGCTTTTGCTGCCACCTGGTGAACAAAAGAGTTAACAGGTCGTCTTTTCAAATGAGACAACTTTGGTTTGTTTGGTTCTTGATGAGATAAATAAAAACAAAAGATAAGCAAAAAACAACAAGAAAAAGCTCTGTCTGCAGTAAATATTGTTTTATATATTTTTATTCGCTGCTCGGCCTTCCTGTAAAATCTGTGTGTGTGAAGGTCTCGTTGCCATGGCAACCGGTCAACACAGTGATTCACCATCAATGAGACGTCTCAGATTTTAACTGAGAGAGAAACAGAGGAGTTCACGCTGGACTGAATACTGATCACATGTGAGTCATATGCAAAATAACTACCACTTCAATACTTTGATTAAATATCAGACAGTGTGGGAGAGATGTGATGATGGTGGAGGAAGAACTGCTTCATTAGAAGCATTTTATTTTGTATTTTAACACAGTGTGGAAATACAACATGTAGGCTAAACATCCTGAATTTATTAAAACATTTAATATTATATTGTTGGATATAATTATTGATGCATGAATGTGTTCACCACTTGCAGCTGGTAAAGGTAGAGCTCATTTTAACAGATTTCGTTAGTACAGAAAAGGAGCAGATGTATAATTTATTATTTATTTTAATGTCTAAAAATGTCACTATACAGGATCATTAAGCTTTTTATATCCTGATTATATGAATAATAAATTAAGTTAATATGATAATTTAAAAATATATTAATTACATTGATAAATTAATTTATTAATTTGTATTACAACTTTTGTTTTTAGTGACTTTAGCTTTTGATATTTATACACTGTGGCCCAATGAAAGCAGTTCACTCTGTTTTGCACAAGATAAACACTTAAATCATCAAACAATCAGCAAATAATGAGTTAACCTTGAATATATATGTGTTTTTTGTCTTCCAGATTTAACCACTGTAGGTGCCCGAAACCGACAAAGTGTTGAAATCTTCCATTTGTGCCACATTTTATCTGCATGAGAAATCAGTATTTGTCCAGTAAAGTAAGTTCTCTTGTTTTCTTTGTTTAACCAGCAGAGGACGCTGTAACCAAACAATAAGAGCACAAAAGCTGCTGTGGTGGAGGAAATAATCAGATCATTTTTACTTTTTAACTTGGATTCAAGTGAGGTGGGGCTCATTTGAACTGTTTTATAGTAGACTACAAGTAATTAATAATTTTAGTTCTGGATTAATGTGCTGAGTATTTTCTCTATTAATCCATTGATTATTTGGCTTGTATGAAGCATGAAAATTGTGAAAAATACCCAAAATGACACCTTAAAAATGCCCGACATGAAATTATGAAATGTTTAAGCAAAATTTTGGAAATGATAAAAATTAAATAAGAAAATAATAGATAAATGAGAAACATTGGTCAGTCAGATAATCAATCAAATAATCAGCTGTATTTGTATAGATGGTTTGATTTATGCAAAAAGGCAGGTTTCATAAGCCCTGTATCATTTCTTTTAACTTTTGAAAATGTATTCTTCTTATTATTATTGTTGTTATTAGTATTGTTTTACTATTTCATGTACATTTCGCTAACAATGCTTTTACCTGAATATATATTAATGCTGATTGAAAGATTTTTATTTTTTCATTTATTTCCTGGGAGGTGTTGCTTTCCAGTAAATGATCCAAATACTTTCTTTTCCTGGAGCTTTGTTAAGTTTGTTATATATGAAGTCCTGCATGAGTGACTGTCGAAAACTGGTCTTAAATTTCATGTTGCATGAGTGCACACTTTGCCTCCCTCCACATACCAGCAGCACACCTGCAGTTTTCCATTTAAAGAAGACCGTTTGGGAGAACCTGAAATTCACTTTGAAGTGATCTGCCTGTTGTGGAGGCATAAATATGCATGAGAGGACTTTTATAGGATGAAAGAGTCCGATGGGTGGCAAAAGAAAGCAGGTCATGTTTTCTGTCAGAAACATAAAAAGGCTGTTTTTTAAAAAAATTTTTAATTCACAGCTGGTCGAGTTCGTTGAGCTTTTTTAGAAGTTTGAGTTTAATCCTTGCAGGGTTTCAGCATATTACAGAGAACAACAACCTGCACTGAATATATCAGGAAATGTGATATTTACAGCACATTAGTACACACTGTCCCACCACCTCATTATTAATCCTCAAACTCTTTCGTTTGTTCTTCAGAAGTGGGAAGTAGAGGTTTAAATTTAGGGAAATGTTCAGAACATATTGTACAATTATGAATCAGTATAAGTACAAAGCTTGAATCATTTCATTTCATTTGCTTCAACACATATATTCAAGCTTTAGTTGAGGTATAAGTACTATTTTTTTTGGCAAGTACTGAACCTGTTTTCTGAAGTCAAATGAAAAGATCACATCTTCACCCTTATACAGGCAAAACATTTATATACAATCACTGAAACTAAATGAAGCGAAAGAGTTAAAAAAAAAGTCATAATAGCAGTTGAAATGCCAGGGTTGGTTTAAGGTTCAGTTAGGTTAAATTATAGTATAGATGAGAAGATCAGTTGAAACATCATTTGTTTAGAGTAGAAAAAGTTCAAATGTGAGTTGTTGAATGGAGGAAAATCTTTGTCCCTGCGATAGAAATGTCATCCAAAGGTGAGAGATGAAAGTAGTGTAAGGGGTGTTTTATTAAAGTGAACAATGAAAATGAGTGAGAATTTAAAACTGAAAGTGTGCGGCGGTGTTATTACTTTCACTTCATGATATCAGAGCATCTTTCACTGCTGATATTAAAGCAAACTCGGAGGCATCCTGACTGGCTGTCCTCCAGCTCGGTCTTTCCCCGCACACCTTCGTCCCCAGACGGGATTTCCTGTCTGCGTCTGAGGGAGGCGCCGGATCTCAGGAACCACCACGACCCCCCCCACAGCTCCCAGGACTGGTGTTGGTTCGTGTACTGGGACCGACTGGTCACCGTCACTTTGCTTCCTGCTGCCATTGTTTGAGATGAGCAGGAAGGATGAGCCATCACTGTCGTTCCCTTCCCTTTATTTTTGTCACGCTGTTGCTGTAGTGTGCTATCTCCAGGGAACGAGCAGGATTACTCACTTAATCGTACTGTAAAATAGGTTTTTGTGACGCATGTCCAATCAAAGGTTTAGTATACAAGCTCCAAGTGCAACCCACTAATAATGACTGCAGTTTTTCCCACCCAGAAGTACTTTTACTGTAGCTGTTTTAGGGTGTAAAGATTGTAGATTAGCTAAACTACTAACAAAAACAAACCTCCATAATGACTCACTTTTAACAACAAAACATGACATTAGAGAGAATTTTAGCAATTGAGAAGTGAGTTCAAATAGTTAGCTAAAAGTAAACAGTTTAGATAGTTAGCTTAACAGAAACAGTTGAAATAGTTAGCTAAAAGTAAACAGTTGAAATAGTTTGCTAAAAGTAAGCATTTTAGATAGTTAGCTTAACAGAAACAGTTCAGTTAGTTAGCTAAATTTGTTAGCTAAAAGTAACTGTTCACATAGTTAGCTTACAGTAAAGGGTTAAAATAGTTAGCTAAAAGTAAATAGTTTGCTAGAAAGAAACAGTTAAAATAGTTAACTTAGAGTAAAGGGTTAAAATAGTTAGCTAAAAGTAACAGATAAACAGTTAAAATAGCAAAGGATAAGCAGGTTAAATAGTTCGCCAACTATGATGGATAAATGGTTAAAACAGTTAGCTAAAAGTTATGGATAAAGAGTTGAAATAAGTAATGTTACATCAGCTAAAGAGCAAAAAGATAAACATTTAAAACAATAACACATAGACAGTTGAAATTGTTAACAGTCAGCTAAAAGTAATGAATAAGAGAAAGTCAAACAAAAACATCATTAGGAACCATCCTTGTAAGTTTAGAGTTGTCATTTTCATTAAATATTTAACATGCTGAACATATTCATATTAAACAAATAGTACTGTAATGTATAATCTTTTATAGCCTCATTTATTGATGGATACTTTGAACTTGTTTATGGAAAAATAAGATTTCCAGTGATTCGGCCTCGTTCCAGCATGAACAGCAGTAATTTATCTGCTTTTCCACAGCGATTACACAGCGACTGACTGAAATCGGCCTCATATCTCCTGTAAACACTGAGCTGAGTGCTGCTTCCTTCCTGCTCCTCCATCTGACTTTTCACATGCAGCCCAACATGAAGAAGAAAAAGCAGCGCTCCAAAAAACACTCCAAAAAGGGCCACAAAAATGTAAAGTATGAAGAAACTCACAATAAAATGACTCAAGGTGTTAAGACAACTTTTTACAGGTGTGATAGGAAAGTGAAAGTGATTTTTTTTTCCACTTACACCAAAAATATCCACAAAGAATTTGATTAGTAACCTAAAAAGTCATATTTGACATTTTAAGTAGTTAAACATTTTAATGTAAAATCTTTAATGTGAGCAAAACTTAATGTTTTTGTGCTTTTTGGACAAAAATGATCTAAGACCACATAGAAAGCACTTTTTATTTTTTGAGTATTAATAGAGGGACTGGGTAAAACTGTCCTGTTTTTTTGTTTTTGTTTTTTTTTTTACATTTACCACCAAAATGTCCCAGTTACTTAATATAGTGAATAATTTCAGTGCTTACACGGATATTTATCATGTTCTGTCCTACTCATTGTTATGTGACTCGATATAAAAATATAAACACATGACAGTGTCTGGGTTTAATCCTGTCAATCAGTCATTATGTTGTTATCAAAGCAGCTAAATATCTGTGTTAATGGTTTAAAAACATCTAATCTAGGAACGTAATTGAATTTTAGCTGTTAGTGCACAGTTTCTCAGCCACTACAGGATGATTTGGCGTAAAATTTTGTACAATCTTAATGTTTCCCAGATAATGAATCCTGCTGATACTAGTCAAAATGTTTCTCTAGCGCCACCAACAGGTTGACATTTTTTTATTTAAACTAAACATCTTGACGATTATCAAGCAGAGAGTGATTATAAAAGATTCGGACATTCGTACTCCCTTCAGGATGAACTGGAATAACTTTAGATCCACTGACTTTAAATCATTAAATGCTGTAATTTAGATTTTCTGTGCAAATTAGCAGACGCATGCTAACACATTAAGCTAATATTTATTAAATATGTTTATTGTATCTGCTAAACATCAGCGTGCTAACATTGTGAGCCTGTTATTGTGATAATAGTTTTTCATTCAAAGCACCGCACAGAATTCCTGTGCTGTGTTTGTGTTGAATTAGCTGTTTCATCTTTTCTGTCTGAAACGTGGTTTTAAGGTTTCCTCGGACAAAACGCCGCAGTTCTTCAGGCCCGGCAGGCTGGACTTGGAGAGCTTCCTGGATGAGATGATTCGCTGGTTTTCAGATCATCAGCAGCAGGTGGACGAGCTGCTGAGCCACAGTGACACAGACAGAACCGGATCAGTCCACCTGAAGGATTTCGAGCTTGGTAATCCACCTCGTTTGTGCACCGTCATCGTGTGGGTCTGAGCAAACTGTGGGGAATGTGTCCTTCCTGCTGCTCATTCAGAAACAATCACTGCATTTTATGAGGTTTCACTTTTTCTCTGACATCTGAGTTAAAACTCTCTGGACTCTCTGCAGTCCAGCTCCTGTGAATGTCAGATAAAGATAATCTTGGAGGAAAAAGAGATTAGAAAGAGATATGTGGGTCAGTATTAACCAGCAGTGTGGTTGTGCTGAAGTATTTATGGAGGCTACTGTGAGTCAGACTTTTGATAATGCGAGCAGTGGCTCATTTCCTCCCGTCCCTCCTGCAGATCGGAGCAGTCGGCTCTGGGAAACAAAACAGGACAATGTTCTTTTTGTCTGTCGAGTTAACTGCAGCAGATTTCAGCTCAGACCTGCAGGACTGTAACTCTGAGGTGATTCACTGAGTGCTGAAAAAGGCATGAAAAGTGAGTCATGTTGAAGAAAACTGTTCTCCATTACTTCATGTCTGGGTTTGCCATGAAACTTACCTCTTTCATGCCAAGTTGTAATGCTTTTGGTAATCCTCTGACCTTTTCTCGATGGCCATCATCAGGTCAGAGTTTTTATTTGTCCAGTACTTTGATTTATGATGGCAAAATACTCCCTGAACTATGCTTTCTGTTAGCAAGGCCTCAAAGAGCTGCAGGCTTCACTATAAACTCTGGTGGACCTGTATACACAGACGGGTGACAAATTAAAGGAAAAACCAAAATGTTATGTTTCTCCACCCATTTATTCCTTTATATTGTCACCTGTATTTATATAATTGATATCAGCAAACACTAAATACTTCTGCCCTGCTTTTTAACTAAATCTATGAGCAGCCCAGCAACTCTTAAAACCTTATAAATACTTTGAAAGGTAAAAAGAAACTCACAAATCACAGTTTTGCTTTAGCAGACTTATTTCTTTGATGGTTAAAACTGACAAAAAATAACTATGTCAGAGGAGCGGTTTGCTTTAAAGATAAGAAAAATACATTTCTTTGCAAAGTAAGAAAATAATTGGTTTTCTACATTTGTTGTTATCGTAACAATGAGTCATGGATCAAAATGAACCTCGGGGTCTGTCACGGAAATTGCTAAAGCATAAAGAGTTTTTAATGAAAAAATGAAGCACAATTTCGTTTTTTTGGAGCCTTTTCAGCACTTTATTTTCCTTTAAGGTCTTAATGTTATTTTATTTCATGCAGATATTGATACTAGAATCGAATAAATCTTCGTTGTGATCGATCTCTTTGTCTTCTGATGCAGGTCTGATGAACTTGGACGTTCCCTGTCAGCAGTTTCAGGTCGACATGCTGAGTGAGCAGCTGAAGACCTCCAACAACACGATCTGTTATCGAGACCTGAGCGGACAACTGCAGAGACTGAAGTAAAATAAACACTTTGTTTGTTTGAGTGTCTGTTTTATTTGTGTTTGTAGTAACTGAGGTTGTTTGTCTTAAAGGTCGAGTGAGACGCAGACTCAGATGAAAGAGGACGTCTCCTGTTTGGACAGACGGTCTCAGCCTCAGCTGCTTGGAAAGGACACATACCTCAAGTACGTTAACACACATTTGAAGGTGCTTGTACGAGTATTTATATTTTATGCAACTTTTTAGATTTTTTACTCCTCTACATATATCCATATAGAGGAAAAATATAAATATCAGTGTAAAAAATCTCAAGTTTTAAGCAAAAGGTTGGGAATCGCAGGTCTAAATTAACGATCTGTTTATAAAATAAAAATATAAATAAAAATATTTAAGGTTTTAAATGAAGGACTTTTACTTTTAACTTTTATCTGTTGTACTCTACACAGACGTAATAAAGTTATTTGTATTTGCAGCAAACAGAAGGAGCAGCAGCTTCTTTTAACTTTAACTACATTATGATAAAAACATTTCTTGTGTGTCTGTGGCTGAACTGGGACAGGTTTCAGATGTGTGAGGTCAACCAGCCGGAGTTATTTCTGAGCTATCTGCAGTAAATCACACCGTGATCCTGTAACGTCACCGCATTCAGGAAATTACAGTGTCAGGACACATTTACAATCGACAGCTCTGTAAATAACAGAGACCTCGGTTTAACTTTTGACCTTCACACAAGTGTTGGTGTCTTTTTTGACCTGACACCATAACTGAGCTGTGTGTGTGTGCGTGTGTGTGGCAGCACTGGAATGTAAGTAATGTAAAAGTACATTTAATCAACTACGGTGCAAATCTGAGGTGTGTATATATATATATATATATATATATATATATATATATATATATATATACTACCACCACCTCAGCACTTGTGTATTACCATATTGTTTTCCTTTCGAGCGAAAGAACACACATCTAAA
>JBAJHX010000039.1:2473642-2486094 GCA_037176925.1 Amniataba percoides
TCACTCACCCGTCCTGACGGCGTCCGCCGCGTCCTCCGATGACGGGGTCCATCCGGCGGGGCAGGATTTACCCGAGCTGTACTCCCGCAGCATGTGGTGCAGCTGAGCCGGCTTCAGGGCAGAAAACTCGGCCCGGAGAGAGGCCCAGGACGCCTGGACAGACAGACAGATGGACGGACGGACAGAGAAAGAAAACACATGAAGGAACATGAAGCAAAAAAAACGTCTTTCAGTAAGTTCAAATGCAGGATTGTAAAAGATGTATTTGATCTTCAGAAGGGGCCACAAAAGCACTTTGTAGTCTTTGTGAGAATGACAGGGTGGGAGAAACGAGTATTTTCCCATCATGCTTCTTTCCATAAAAGGAAACAAAGCCATTGCTACTCTCTCATTTGCATGCAAAGTGCTTTAAACCACTTATATGAGCTGGTAAATAGTTTTTGTCTCTAGATGTGGGAACAAAAGCCTCATGGGAAAATATCACATCAGGCATTTCAAGTCGTCTCATATCGCTGCAGCTTTTTCTTCAAAGCTCCTTGTGTTCGTGTTATCTCCGGTGAAAGGCGAGTAATTAACAAGTCGTCTTTGTCCGGCGCAGCGTGAGAACTTTTCTTTATCTCTCTCGCTCTCAGGTAGCTGTGAAAGCTCTTATATAAGTCTTTAAATATGACACACTTGATAAAGATGATGTTTGATGACTACAGACAGCAGACAGGTGAGTCACTCTGCAGAAACACTTGGTGTGATTATTACAGGACAAACATTACGTCGTTCATTCAGTCTGCCTGCTGCTGAACTGGTGGAAATGAGGCTTTGCTCAGACACGCCGGGGCCACGATAGAAACTGTAAGTTAAATGTTGTGGCGTCCCTGCCCTTTTTCTTTTTCTTATAACACACACTGAGCTCAGCAGAAGGTGAAGTTTAAACGCTGCGTATAAACAGCAGAAATACAAAAAAACAGTCTGTTTGTTATGTCTGAGATTTAATGTTTGGCATCTACGTGGCTCTTAAAATAACTCCTCAAACGACGCCACATCCCTCCGGTGTAATTTACAACGGTGCCAGTGAGCCACTTTGCTTCTCAAAAAGCCCAGAACTCCAGATGGAAAACTCAGAAACCCCGTGGAGGGTGTGTGCAGCCGCAAAGTGACCTCATGCCAGGGCAGGCAGACATGAAACCACCGGCCTCAAACATCTGATCCAGCGAGGAAAGGAGGAGACGGCTGTGATGTTTCAGGCCAGTCAAACGGTGAAAACAGGTGTCGACCGTAAACGTCATACTCAACCTAGTTTTTTACAGATGTAGGAGTCAGAAATAAATCAACTCTGAAGGCAAAACAACATACAGACTCATGCAAAGTGTGTGAATGTGTCTGCCCGTCCATCTTTGGTTTGTGGTGTGAAGCATGACGGCTGTGAGGAGGGGCTCTGCGGAAACATAGGTGACAAACTGCAAACATGTGAGACCAAAATAAAACCAGCAGTGACAGATCCTGCTTATTTTACCCTCAAGTTAACTCTGCGGTCAGTTCAAATATCTTTATACTGTGTTGTTATTTGTTGGCTGTACTTCGCTTCAGGCTCGAAACAAAAGGATGCAGTTTAAACATGTTTGTTGCTCCGTTTCTTTGCTGTCTTTTTATTGTGAAGCACTTTGTGATGTCTCTTCCTGAAACTTGCTATATAAATTAACTTTACTTTCTCACTTTTCTACTACAAGTCCTCTTCTACATCACACATTTGCATCCCAGGATACTTGTAACTCAAGATGTACATTTGCAATTTGAGTGCAAATGACAAAAAGTAGAAAGTAAGTGAAAACTATTTTGCAAGAAAGCAGAGACAGTAAAATAGTTTGCTAAAAATAATTTTGGGAACTGACTAAACCTCCTGTCCGTTCAAATCCGGTTAAACTTTATTAACGTTAGCTCACAGTTTACAGTGATCCTCACACACATTAGAGAAACTAAGAGCTCTGACTGCATTAGTCTTGTAAAGTGGACCAAGAATTACAGGAAAGCTTTGATCTTAAAGGCAGATTTTAAGATTAATGCGACGCATATGAGGACGAGAGGTTATATAAAGTATATATAAGCTGTATTTTCTATTTATAGCAGCAGCATTTCATGGTTTCTGCTCCGTGAAAACATTCACCAGGCTGCACGTCATCGTCTTTCCAGGTGTTATAAACTTTTGAATCAGGAAGGAGTTTGTAGTTTCATCGTTTTTGACCTTTTGTACCAGCTTTGCTCCTCGTGTGTCATACCTGAGAAATGTTATGTGTTGGTTTCTCTTTGCGACTCTGACTCAGTGTTTCATAACCGGCCGAGTGAGAGCTCAGCTTCCTTCTGTGGCACAAAGTGTAAACAAGATTTCAATGGGTAACTAAGAGAGTGGTGTGCTTAAGGAGGGATTAAATGTTGGCAAGCTACCAACGAGCAATGACGAGTTAAAGCACACATGAAGTAGCTGCTGTAGCAATGAACTGTATTGTTTGAGTTATTCCTGAGCACACACTGAAGTGGGAGGCTTTAAAATGCCTTTAATGTGACGTACGTCTGCCGCTTTGAACATTAAAATGCCATCTGAGCTCTTAGCCACATGTTTCCCCTTAGCTCGCGTTAGAATAAATAGGATTTAAGATGATAATATATCACATGCATACTCTGGCTAACAGGATATAGTGTGTGATTTAGATAAGCCAGGCCCCACCTGCACCACGCCGTCATGAGTTTTACTGTATTTACACTCACTTTGTTCCTGTGGGACGTTTCCTCGGATCTGATCGATGTGAATGGCACCACAGGGACATTAAGTGTGTCTGTTTTCAAGGCTACTGTAAACCATAAACCAATTATAAGCTTTTATTGACAGTAAAGGTCGAGGTTATCGCAGCGTTTGGACACAAAAACAAACAGGAGTCACGCCGCTGCAGTTTAAAAACGTTAAGTGAGGTTCAGGTTTCCTCGAGCTGTTGAGTTTTACTGTTAATGCACAAACACACATAACTAATGCGGCACAGACACCTCGGAGACAATGAAAATGTCCAGCATGACGCAGGCGTGACTGGACTCTGGAGGCGACGCCCGCCCGGCGTAAGACAAACAGGAAAAGGAGAAACGGATGTCCTCTGACCTGCAGGAGGGTTTCTTTGGGTGTGGCCAGCAGATTAACGGCAGCCGAGAGCTTCTGGAAGAATTCGCCCGCCAGATCGGCCAGACCGATGCTCTGGATCCAGTCCATCAGCAGGTCCAGGTTGGCCCGGATCTGAACTCCGCGGGACCACTGGTAGAACCCACAGACAGATCCTGAAGAACAAATCAGGGTTCAGTTAAAAAGATGCAACTTCTGCAAAGTTTTTACACCAAATTTATGCCAATCTGACAATAAACTATTGAGTCAGAAGTGAGTTACCTCTCTCCATGAGGGCGTTGAAGAGCGAGGCGTTGATGAAGAAGAACAGGTAGGCGCAGAGCTGTAACGAGATGTCTGGGTGGACCTGGAAGGCCGTGAGGAGCTTCAGCGCCTCTTTCAGCACCTCCAGGATGCCGCTCAGCCCGTCGGGCACTCGCAGCTGACCCCCCTCCGAGAAAGGGTTCCCGTCCAGCAGGCCGGGCAGCGCTGAGTACATACTCTGTGGAGACACGTCACATCTGTCAAAACCAGCTGGATGATGGGAAACAAGCGGTGATAAGGCTGATAAGACCAAACATGTTAGACACAACTCTTCATGTGATTCCTTATTATATGACACAGTCCAATAAAGGTCTTTTTTTTGTCTTGTTGTGTTTCAGAACGCATTGACACGATGTCTCAGACAGGGGAGGATTCACAGAGCGAGAGAGAAGCTTTGCACGAAAACGTGTGTCGCAACACGAAGGACAGCTGCAGGGAAACGAACACTGTCCTCCTGTCAAGTCCAAAACACCAGGATCAACACAAAGAACATGACTGAGAATGAAAATAGTCTCATCTTTAACATTAGTAACCGATCTTGTTGGTGGATTGATGATTTAAACTGGCTTTTTCTTTGCATTTTGAAATTTCACTTGAACAGCCGTTTTGGGACCCTTTTATCACTTCAGTAAATGCAAAAGGAGAGACTTTATCCCAACACTTTATGCCACTTTATGACAAAATATACCTTTTACATTACATGATACTTTAGCTTAGAAAAATAAGAAGCCAGAACATTGACCACACTTTGTCTTAAAGTCGACTTTCAGCTCTCTTCACGTTAGTTTAGCTTTAAAAATGCTAAATGTTGCATCTTAAGGAGGGTTTGAGAATAGTTTAGCTTATATAGTAATAAAGTTTGACTCAAATATGCATGACTAAAAGAGGAAAAACACTTCTTCTTGTTCTGCAAACACTTCAAAATCCTCTTGTGAGCTGTTTTATTGAAGCAGCACCTCATTATCAGGCAGATCCGGCTCTTATCACTGCTCCTTCTTCTGACACAGTTCTGCCATTGTTAGTCAGGCATGACATCACCTGGTTGATACACACACACACTCTCTCGCTTACACACCATGACTAAGATAATGACCTCAGACAATCTGGAAAAAAAGGGGTCATAAAGACGACAGTAAGCAGGTCAGCTGATAGTTTACAGAGCGGCTCAGCAAATCTGCAGGTGCTGATGGTTACCGACACTGAAGCCGGGGAGGATTAAAACACTGCAGACGGTTTTTCAAAACACACATCTGCATGTTTAGTCTTTTTCAGGACAATCAGTGAACCCAGAAATGCAAAACCAAACACATTAATTCACATTTTTCTTTACTTTTGTTCTAATCGTGGATGACCTCATGTTCTGTGTTAAACAGTCAGAAGAAAAAAGAAGTGAAATCATCGCGTCTGAATGTTCTGAGCATTCAGTCATATTTCACAGGAAATTAACAGGAAAACCTTTTCCCCCTCCTCACTTCCTTTCCCCTGTTGGGTGTTTCTCTGATGACAGTTCGTCTTCCTCTGCAGGAAACAGCCTGCAGCTTAAAGCGAGTTAACCTCCCTTTTCTCTCCTCCAGAAAAATGACCGCTATATAATTTGCTTTATACTTAAGAGTGACAGTGCAATGTGTGTTATTGCTATAAATGAAGCAGGGACTGCATGATTAACAAGCTTCAAAGTGGCAGAAAAACATGACAGAGAAATGAAAAGATGCCTCTGAAAATGCAAATAAAGACAAACTCCTCAGTTAATTATTCTTTTTAGGTTATCGGATATAAATTTCACAGTAAAATGTCTCTTTTTCAGGCTGTTGTGCAGCAGTAGAAATATGTCTGAGGATAAGAAACAACAGCGCAGACTGTTCCTGCTTCCTTCCCTCCCTTCCTCCACCAGTCGCTGCTGTTTCTGTCGTGTTGTCTGCATAAACCAGGCAGCCTTTAATAAGCAACTTTAACATGGGAAAGTCACATAAACGTAGCCTGGGAGTGTCCTGCCGGGCTGTAAAACCGGAGGCCTGACTGCTGTCGAGTTTTAAAGGCTTGTATAAAGTGTCTGCAGCACAGATCAGTTTCAGTAATGATCGATATTTTCTGGTATTATTATCTGGCGGTGTTCTCCAAGGCTCCATCTAAGGACCTTTTTTATTCTTCTCATGTACTTCCACTGAGTTATTCAAACATTTTAGCATCTCTTATCATTGCTAAGCTGATGGCAAGTTAAGCACATAATCTTCAGTCTCTGGAGGATTGTAAAACACTGCATGGGAAACTATTTTCTTTTAGGTAAATGAGAGTAAAACAGATGTCTTTATTATCTTTTCAGTCATTTCTCGAGTTTAGTCCAATTCTCTTGTGCCTCTTTCTTCTGCATTTAAGTTTGACAAACAAATGAACTTTTATTCTTGATCACTGAGGCTGCTGTAGTTTAAAATGCAGTCCTGGCCTCTCTTTTCTGGTTATCAGTAAAATATAGATTTTAAGTTTCTCTTCTCAGGGATGGGCAGAAGTTCACATCTCTGATCTCATGAATCACTTGTCATTATTCCTTCCAAGGCAAAATCCAGAGATGAGCAAACTTTTTCCATTACTGCTAACGGATGTTTTCTTCACTTTCAGACTTTTCCCATCTATCTCCACTTTTATATCCCAACAAAAGACCCCCCTTTATACAATTAGATTCTTTTATTTTTTAGAAAACAACAAAATTGTCTTATCCCTGCCTCTTAAAGTTATTCATCTTATTAGTTTTATCATTTATTTTAAATTTCTCTGTAAACTGTTGCTCATCAGTGGTTTCATAATGTGCTCTATAAATAAATTTCACCAAAGACTTAAACAAAACTTAAGCTGAAAGGTTTCTCACAGATTTCTGGTTTTGTTATTCAAAAAAAGTGGAGAAACCTCGGGAGACGAGATTGTCTTTTTGTTTATCCTGCAGTCGGTGGAAAAGACACCCCGCTCACTATCTCACAGGTCTTTCCTGACAGAGAGTGCCAGAAAGAGTCGGTGTTTCCATTCTGTTATTGTGCTTTCTGTCTGGAATAAGCTCAATGAAAACAGAATACGCTGTTTACACAGTCTGATTTCCTGCTTCACATGTGAACAACGCTCAGGTTTTACAGGTCAAAGGGACGTGAAATGTTCAGGTCACTATATGTGTGTGTGTGTGTTGTACTTTATGTTTTATACATATTTAATGTTCAGCCAACCTTTGTGAGATAGTAGACGGACTGCTGGAAGGTGAACATGATGACTTCCTCCAGGACCGTCATGGCTTCCTCGCAGGCCGTCCGAGTGGAGGAGATCTGAGAGTCCAACAGGCCTGACGACACACACAAACACACTTTAAACACACTGATACACACTGCAGGTGCAACACGACAGATGCATGAAAGTCCGCGCTGTGTTTCCGCCCACCTTCGT
The DNA here is from genome assembly GCA_037176925.1 of Amniataba percoides. Classification (NCBI taxonomy): domain Eukaryota; kingdom Metazoa; phylum Chordata; class Actinopteri; order Centrarchiformes; family Terapontidae; genus Amniataba; species Amniataba percoides. Next base: position 2,480,520 of record JBAJHX010000039.1, read on the forward strand.
CCTCCTGGTCCTGCCTCCAGGGCAGCAGCTGCGGGACTTCGTGCTGGATGAAGTGCAGCAGTTCGATGGAGTTTGCCATCCACAGCACGAGAGGCCGCAGACCCGGGATCAGCTCCTCCATGCTGAGCAGCTGCAGGTGATCGGGCTGCCCGTCACTCGAGCTCCTGATGCAAAAACACAGGTTAGTGCTGAACCGAGGCTAAAAATGTCCAGAAAAGCAACGAGAGGTCTTCATTTGGTGGAAAATACTCTTTAAGTAAACTGAAGTTGAAACTGATCATGAGGCATTTGTTGGAAAAAAGAAATATACAAGTCCAACATACCTGCTTTAAAAAAAAGAAAATTACTGTCTATATTTTCATTTTGACAAAATAATCCAATACGTCTGACATCAGAATTACATAAGTTTTCCTATTTGCAGTTTAATAAAAAAAACTCCCTAAAGGATGTTTATTCTTGTTTAACCTATTTTGACTTAAGTTCCTCTAACATTTCTGCAAATCAGCAACATTTTAAGCATTACAGCAACTTCCTATTTTATTGCTCTTCCTGCTGTAAAAATGCCTGCTGTGAAAAAGGGCGGCTCCCCTGTTAGCAACAAGTCCTGAAATGATAAGTTTGAGCAGAAATCTCAACCATTCTGTTTCCAGCCTCTAAATTGTGTCTTTTCTCTTTCTTTAAATGAGCAATTCATTATTTTTTACGTCATGACAAAATATTTTTAAAAACTAATAAAAGACAGATTATTTGACAGTTTAACTAACTAATCAGCTGCATCCTTACACTCAATTTCAGTGCCAAAAGACTCAGAGTTTGTTAAACTTTGAGATGTTTGCTCACTTCAGGCACGCAAAGTGAGATGAAATCAGACACCGATCATGAGAAACTCTGAGCTGCTTCTCTTTTCTCAGAGGGAGGTGACGGTGGGAAATTCTCTCTTTGCCCAACCTGCATTTAAATAAAACTCTTTGTTTTCTGCAGCTGTAAAATCAGACTTTAACTCCTCTTTTCTTCAGACAGTGAAGCTGGAGGTGTCGGGGGTTGCAGCTGCTGCGGCTCATTGTTGTGTATTTCTGGGCCGATCTGAAAACACTTGCAGTTTGTCTACTCACGTTTCTGGCTGGATCGCTGCGAGCTCCTTTGTCTTCTCCTGAGAGAGAGAGCAGATAAAGAAAATATCCATTTCATGCGTGTGTTACATTAACCACCTTTGTGTGTCACATCCACCCCTGATGGCACATTTGATTACTTTATTTTCTCCGTCACACTCAGGTGACACGGTGCTGAAAACACGCTAAGTGACACTTTGATTATTTGAGACTTTCCGGCACAAACGTTTCATCCTCACCCACATAACCAGCTGGATCTGGCCGGCTATCCGCAGCAGCAGCTGTCTGAAGTGCGTCAGCTGGAAGGTGGAGGCGGCGTGCTGGATGCACAGGCTCAGCAGGAAAGCCGGCGTCAGCTTCGGTTCATTCCCGCTCGGGTCCAGCATGTCCAAAATCTCCTGCAGGACCTTCTCCTCCTGCTCCGGCCCGTAGCTCACCAAAGCCTCCGTTCCCTCCAGGTCCCTCCAGCGAGGCGGTAACGGCTTCCTCTGGAGCCGCTTCATGGCGACGGAGGAGCCGCACGACGAACAAGAGGACGACGTCTTTGTGTCAGAGTTCGGGCAGAGTCTGGTCATCCAAGGAGGGGTCTGCAGGGACCCTGATGTGCTGGTAGGATCCTTAAACATGAACAGGTAATGTTTCCCCAAACCCACCAAGTCCCCCGGGTTCAGCTCCACTTCCTCTTTCAGGAGGAAACCGTTTCTGGTCACAGGAGCGCCGTGAAGGGGCTTCAGCATTGTCAATGACTTTCTGTGCTCCCCCGCCGAGGTCGGGACGTGGGAGTCCAGGCGTCTGACGCAGCAGTGCTGAGGCAACACGTCGGGGGCGAAGAGGAGGATGTCGACCTTCAACCTCTCCTCATCCTCTCCGTTACAGTGCTCCCTGCAGCAGCCGAAGATGGTGGTGGTCCCGCTCATCAGGTAGATGACGAAGTCCTGCAAAAGATTCGAGATTCGTTCAGGGCTGCAGCTAGAAATGATGTTAGGTTGTAAAAAAAGTCTAGTCTTGTTTTGATGTTAAGTTTTTATCACAAGACAAATAAATCTCACAAATGAGAAACTTGGAAAATGACGAACAATAAAGTTTAGTGTACAAAATGTCGGAAAATACTAAAAAATGGTCTTCAATTAGTTTGTTTAGTCCAAGAAACAATCCAAATATTGTTTCATGATAAGACAAAAAACAACCAATTCCCACATTAGAGAAGCTGTTAAATGTGAAATGACTAATCGATGATCGAAAGAGTTGCTGATTAATAATCTATAGATGGATCTACAAATGTCACAGCTCTCGTTTACTTCCATATTCTTGATGTAAAACCAGTTGGAGGTCAGCGTGTAGGATGGGGTTGATTTTCTTGCGTAAGCTGTTGGAAATGAGTCAGCGGTGTGCGTGTGAACAGCAGCGGGATCAGAGGGAGGCGAGACGGGAATGGAAAGGGCTTACGGGAGAAACGGCGCCGATGTACGTGACCTCGGAGTCACCGCATTAAGACTGTTAGACTGCGATGATACACAATCAGAGAAAGGAAGGAAAATCCAACAGGATTTTTTTCAGTATTTAACATTTTAGAGGCAAAATGATGAATCAAGAAAAGAATTGGCTGATAAAGCAATGGTTTAGTTTTAGTTTTGTTTCCATGACAAACCTTTAAAGTCAAAATGGAAACATTAACACTTCCTCTCACATGACCGGTGACGGTGATGTACCACAGACCTGCCTCGCTCGCCTGCTTTGGCTTCGGGTTGACCTGCTGCTGCAGAGTAAGATTGTTCCCGCTGCAGAGCCACCAGCATCACGCACAGTCAGCAACCTCTGCGCCAGCGGGGACAAATAACACTGCGAGAAAGAGCTTCCTGTTCCTGGTAATGGGCCGGACTAAAGCCTGACTCTCTGCTTTTTCTGTGAAAAATGAGCGGTGATTCAAACTGCATCACACAGCGGGGACGTGCGTTGGAAGTGATATTTCTGAAGCTGCTTTTCAAAGAAGTTTAATTTAAAGTGATCTGGTTTACTGGTGTGTGGACGGCAGCAGTTAAAGTGTCGCCTCCCACCGGCTTTGTTTATGCACTCTAAGAATAGCCCTCCTGAGGTTTACCCTCCTCCGCAGCGTGTCTTTAATCAGGGTTATCTCCTCGTTTTAAGTGTCCTGAGCAGGTTTCCTTCTGACTCTGTGTGAACTCTCTGCTCTCCGTCCTTTCATTGGGACATGATGACAGACAGCTCGCCCTCTGTTTTTCCCTCTGAGTCTTCACAGGACGCAGAAAAACCTCGACCGTCCACCTTTTTGAGAAACACACAGCTTCCTCACTTGCTGTAACCAAAGTCCTCCTCTCTGACCGGGACTTTCTCCTCCAGGTTCTTAACGTAAGACGTCCAATCCGACACTCTCGTGAACTGGTTTACACCCTGTAGTCTCTTAGAAGCTCGTGTTTACCTCCGCTCATCTTCTCGCTGCCAGGAGACTGTCAAAGACCTCGTGAGATCTTCAGTGACCTTATTAAAACGGTCACTGAGCCGAATGAGGAGTCAAGACAAACTTCCTCCACACGACAACAGCTCAGTCTCTGGATCAGTTCCAGCTAAATGTGCTTTGTGTCTTATGCAATCAAACTTTAGTCTTGCATTTATCACTCAGACTGTCGTTAGGTGAGTAATTCTCAGTGGGCAGTGACATTTCAGTCATTCAGTTGACAAATCTGTCTGCATAGTTTTCAAGAAGTATTGCTCTTCTGCCGATGGATGGATTAACGCTGCAGGGTAAATTAAATACCAATATGGTGACAGTTATATCTCAGTCATTTACTGGTAAAAACGTTTGGAAAAAGGTTTTTTGGACGAAAAAATGTTGCTGTAAGTTTAAACAAAGAGCTTAAACTGATAAATAAAATAAAAACAAAACAACATCTAGTTTAGTTTTGGTGGGAAATTTCCATTTTGTCATTAACGTTGAAAACAGAAGGGAAAAAATGGCTCACAAACAACAGAGGTGATCAATTAAGCATTTTTTTTTTAGAAAACGTCCCAAAAATCCCCATGAAATGTGAATGTTTGTTGGTTTTTAGGCTAACGCTTAACCCTAACCTCAACAAATCTGAAGATTTCACTTTGGGTTTGGTCAAAGTGTGAAAGAAATCTGTCACAATTTTCAGCCATTTAATCAACCAAGTGATCCAATTAATGATTTAATTGTTAGTGGAAGCCTGACGTAGCTGTTTGAAGTGATTATATGAGGTTTGACAGTGGATTTGACCTTTACATGTATGATAAACTGTTTTAGAAAATGCTGAATTATCACTCGTGTCACTTCCCTTCCTGCCTCCCTCACCTGTCTGTGGCTGTAGCCCTGCAGCAGGAGGAAGTAGGGGAAGTCGAAGGGCGGGTGGATGGAGTACTGGGTGGTGTTGTCGTCGCTGCTCTCCGTCTCCTCCTTCTCCATGCCGAGCCGCAGGACCTCCTTGTCGGCCTCGGCCTCGGCGTCCTCCCTGAGCGCGCTCTGCCGGGCCCGGCTGGCCTCCTTCCCCATCGCGGACAGATCCATCTCGCTCAGGCTCCTCCAGATCCCGAGTCCGTCCACGTCCTCCCCGCTGCCGTCCACGAACAGCGAGGTCACTCTGGAGCGGCTCTTCTGCAGCTTTCGGGCCTGAGCGTTGATTCCTGGACGGACAGAGGAGACAGTGCGTGAAGGGAAGTGACACAGCATGTTCTTTAAAAAATATATTGAGCAACTGAAGCCTGGAAATAGCAAAAAAACAGACAGGAAAAACCATTTGTAGAGAAAGATCTAGACAGAATATGTCATCAAAAGACTTCCTTCACTTCATTTTACAGGTTTAATCTAATTTTAACATGTCAAGAGATGTAAAATCAAAGAAAAAACATAACCTAATGAACAATAGAACAGCATCATCCTACATATTTAGAATAAAACATACCTCCTATTCAAATAGGAAAGGAAACAGACCCAAAAGCTCTTCACACTTTTCCACTACAGTACCTTTTATGGTAAAATTGTTAAAGTTGATTCAGGAAAACCTTTAATTCCCTTTTTCCTTCACAGACACACAAATCACAAGTAAATCAAATCAACGATGAAGAAATATTCCCTCTTTGTGTTTGCTTCAAACAGTTTGATTGATATCTTATTAAACATCCTTTTTGGATAAAAAAAAAACATATAAAGGTGTTTTTTTCAAACAGGGGAATAACAGTGACGTTAAACTGAAACCTTTTTAGCTCAACAAAACATCAACAGTGACCAAAATTCACCTTGATAATCACTCCGGTCATTGAACACAACGGTTCGCTGCACTGGCATCGATTCAAATGAAACATAACAGCAGGAAAGAGAGGAAACGAGCGGGGAAAGTGAGATGTGAGCGCCTCAGTCTGATACCGGCCGGCCTGACGCAACACAAACAGCGCTCGGCCCGCTCGGAGCCGTGAAGCAGCGTGGAGCGTCCAGA
>JBAJHX010000039.1:2497851-2511351 GCA_037176925.1 Amniataba percoides
TGCAACAAGTGGAGTCTTATTTTGAAGGAGGAGGGCGGAAGTGACACCCTGCGGTCGGCCCTTTGAAGAGAGGCGGGTGTGTCCATCATTACCATCATCGTCCCCGCAGAGAGAAGAGACTTCACACATCTTCCGTCTTCAGTCGAGCGACGGCAGCCTCACACACACTCACACACACTCACACACTCTGAGCAGGACTTTTATTTTGTATGCACACAGCACCATGCTGCGCCCCCCCTGCGGACGGAGAGGAGGTCAGCCTTAGAATAACCCCCCCCCACACACACACCTGCACAGGAGGAGGACAGGTGAGACAAACTCTGCTTCATCAAACATCTGAAAACTTTAAGACATTCTTTGAAAAATTCTTCTTTTTAGTGGCAGCTCGCTTCTCTTCCTCTTTCTCCTTCTCTCTGTTTCTCACTTCTCCATGGCACCTCTGCATGCTTCAGAAATCTTTGCTTAATTTGCATCAGTGTCATTTTTAAATGAAATGACTTTAAACACATGAATCTGTCGTGAAGTGAGTTACAGGATGTTTGTTGGACTTTCTGCAGCAGCTGTTTGTGCGCTAAAGTTTATTCTTCATTTCTGATCTCACTTCTTTATTATTTCTGCCTCACTTCACTTGATTCAGCTGCTTCTTTCTGTGAGTTTGTTCCCCAGTTGCATGTTGTTGCTGCCCTTAGTTTGGGGAAGTGTTTTTTATTTTTTTTAAACAAATGTTGGTGTGTGTGTGTGTGTGTGAGAGAGAGAGAGAGAGAGAGAGAGAGAGAGAGAGTGAGAGAAGATTAATTTCTGTCAGAACTGATGAGATACAAAACATTCACGGGATCATCAGTGTCAGTAAATAAAAAAATGAATATCTGTGTATAAAGGTGATGGGAGGTCAGGCGTGGGGGTCAAAGGTCAGCGAGTGAAGGTGATGGAGGATGCAGCTCGAGATGCAAAAGCCTCAATTGATTAGTTATTTTATCGATTAACCCTTTAGTTGATGTCAGAAATGCCCTCTGAGGTTTGTATTTCTTTTTTATTTGACAGCTCAGTTTGTGACAGTTCAGCTGAGGCGATAAAACCAATCGATCAATCGATCAACTGTAACTTACTTCTCTGGCTCCAGTTTCTCATTTTCTTTGCAACGTGTCGCTGTTTGTTCAATATTTTGACCTTTTGGTCCGACAGAACGAGAGAACTGCAGGCGTCCGTCTGGGCCCCGAAAAAACGTGATGAAGATTTTTGTTTTACTGTTTTGCTTTTAGAATAAACTCTGAATAATCCAACTTGGATCTGCAGATTAATCAATCAAAAAAACAGTCGCAGGTTTACAGGAAGCAGCATCGGGCTCTTCTCAGGGTTTTTCTGTTAAATATTAAAGATTTACCAGAAAAACAACCATCATTAGAGAGAAGATGTAACATGTTGGACTTTAGTTTCATCTCATGACCCTTCAGATTTATCTGGTGACCCTCTGGAGGGGCCTGGACCATAGGTTGAGAACCGCTGGACTAAACGAGCTAATGTTATAAAAACTATTTCACAGCAGCTGCGACATTAACACGCTGCTTTGATGCTGCACTATAAACTATCTAATAATGTCGCATAAAATCAGTCACAGGAGACATTTTACTGCTGATACTTCAAATATGTTTTGCTGATTTACTTGTAATGGAGTATTTTGGCATTAGAGTACTTTTACTTTTACTTCCGTTGGAGCAGTTTGTTCTGCAGTGTTGATGTTTTGATGTTCTCTGCTTGTTATCATGTTTTATTTGCATGTTTGTTTACAAGGTTGGCTTGATTACACCCAGCTGTTGTAACTGTAAATGTCTGTATTGTACTCGAGTACATTTACTCGAGTACTGCACATTTTCTGCTGTTTTATACTTCTTCTCCACTACGTTTCAGAGGAAAACGTTTGACTTTTTACTGAATTCTGTTTATTTGTTAGCTTCACTCATTTATTACTTTACATATTCAGATTTTACATAAAAAACAAACAACTATTATTAAAAAAGTATTTTTTCTCCACCCCGAGCGTAAACTGATGCTTTTGCTTTGAGGCGTCAGTGTCAGCATTGATAAAATGAAAAAAAGACATTTTACTTCCGCAGTACTTTTACTTTTGGTGCTTTAAATGTATGTAGCTAATAATCCGTACATACTTTTACTTAAGACAGATTTGTAAGACTTGTAATCGAGTATTTTGATATTGCAGTATTGTCACTTTTACTTGAGTAAAGGATCTGAAAACGTCCTTCTTTACTGGTAAACATGAATGTTTCAGAGATGGAGGACATGCATGTGCTTGTTCCAGATAAACAAATTCAGCTGCTTCTCTCCTCTGATTAAAAAGAAAACAAAAAGCATGGCCGTCTGCAGGTGCAAAAAGAGAAAGAAACCCCCCTTTAGTGAGTGAAACTCAAATGCAACACTGCAAGCAACACTTCAGCTCAGAACTGAAATTTACACGGTTGTTGTCGCCGCTGAAAGAAATACTGATGTGCAGGCTGATGTGATCTGGGTCGTCTCACATCGGGTCAACAAAAAATGTCTTCTGTCTGAGTTTTGGAGCGACAGCTGGCTCAAATGTGACATTTGAAGGCGTCTGTTTGCCATTTTGTGACTTCTGATGCATTTAAATGGTCACTGTTGACTAGAAGTGTCCAGAATTCACTGGTTTCACCCTCTCAAATGTGAATATTTGGTGGTTTTCTTTGTCATCAATGATAGTAAATTCGATATCTTTGAGTTTTGGTATGACAGTCGGCTCAAATGTGACATTTGAAGGTGTCTATTCGGTGTTTTCTGAATCCTGATGCATTTAAATGGTCATTATTAACTAAAAATGCCAAAATTCAGTGGTTCCAGCTTCTCAACTCTTAATATCTGATGTTTTTTTTAGTTTTCTGTGATAGTAAACTGACTATATTTAGGTTTTGTTCTGTGAGGCAGCCAAAGAAGGATATTTTTAGGCCGTACAATGAACATTAACAGAGAAAATAACTGGTAAATAAGTGTTAGTTGCAGTCCTCAGCAGTATGTCATCAGTGTGTGGCATGTCCTATTTGTCTGCACGCTGCGTGTGTACAGGAAAACCACTCATCATGTGGTGTGTTGCTGAACTGCTGACCAGCTCACTTGCAGCTCTCTTGTGGTTAAATCCTACTGTCACATATGCCAAACAGTGCGATCAGAAGAGCAAACGCACTAAACCGTCAACTTAAATAAAGCCAAAGTCTTTTAGTTTCTCATATTTTCTTCTTCTTATCGATGCATTCAAGAAAGAGTCGGTACGTGGCAGCTTGAAAATGTCACATCAGATCAGAGTTACAGGAGTAGAGACAGTTTATTTAGAAAATAAGATAGATGAACTGAAATAAATGGTGATAATAGAAGTGAGAGACTCAGTGCAGAGTAAAAAGAAAAGAAAATTAGTAAGAAGTAAGTCCCAAAAAGGTCCCAAAAGCTTGTCCAAAGTACCTTTTCATGTAATTAGCAGAGACTCTTGAGATTCAGTCTCTACTTTTGAGTCTTTAAGTCTTGTTTAGGTATTTTTCAACCATAATTCTGGTTCAGTTGTAATCAAACCCATCAATTATATACAATGTGTGTTTGAGAGAACATAAAGCAGGAGTCAAACCGTCCATTACTTCCATTACTTCGACACGAGTGGTTTCATTCAGTTAAATTCCCGTCTCAGTGTATGAGAGGACACAACAAATAAAAACTGTTTGTTGCTGTTGTTATGTAGAAGTTGGGTGACGCCTTTAAACTTCAGTCATCATTGCTGATTTTAGTCGGGGGGGCGTGAGTTAGATGAGATAAGATGAAATAAAAAAATCCCCGCAGTCATGCAGGAACAGCTCACCGTACTAAAATTATATGCAATTTCCCCTTTATTTATTTCTGCAGTTCAGACGGGAATGAGGCTGTTTTCTTACAGTTCAGGGAACAGACAGACTCATTTCTAAACTAAAAGCACTTGAAACTTCTCATTTCAAGATTAAATGGAAATGCACGTCGAATAAGTCACAATAAGGATGCAAAAGACTGTAAGATTTCTTTCTTTATAGACTTGAACTCATTTTATTTATAAAGTTTTGGTTCCATCAGAGTTATTATCTAACATTTATATGACTTTCTGGAGGAGTTTTGTATAAATGTTTTATGCCTAAAAGACCAAAACGATCCAGAAACATTGAAGTAGAAGTTTGTTGTCTGCTCTGATTGTTTTTTGTTTAGTTCAGTGTTTCCTGACCTTTATTAGTCTGATGATTTCATGCAGCCCTTCATTGGCCCAAAACTGAAGGAGACAAACAGTTGAAGGTCATTTTTCTCATTTTTTCAGTTGAATGAAATTTAACATGACCAGTTATTTCCTTGTTCAGCTGAACTGTCAGCGTTTTGGTCATTTTGGTTTCGTTTGTATTTATAGTAAGTTTTTCTGCTCAGGGTGGCACAAGCCGAACGTTTCAAACGTTTAGCTCCATGATTCATTTCTTTGAAATAGCTGTTTGGATTCTGTTTATTTTAAGCTAACTCTTTATATTATTTATCCATCGCTTTTAGCTAACAGCTTCATTTAAACTCCATTATTGTTAGTTCGTTCTTTCAATCATTAACCCATCAATTGGACTTTATCAATCATTTCTTTTGGCAAACCATTCCAACTTTGATTTGATATAGCGTTGTTTTTATACTTCTTCTTCTCCTTTTAATAGTATTTCCTTTTTTGCATATTATCTGAGGGACTTCGCAGTCATTTCACATGCTCATCTGATAAAAATGGTTTGAAATAGCTGTTTTAATGAAGCGTAACATTCAGGAGTTTAAGTGAAATTCATAACCTGTGTGTGTAGATTAAATGATGGTGAATCTCAGGATGGTCGAAGTGAGTACAGTGCATGTTTTACAATGCTGTATCTCCTCCTTATGTACTCGACTTCATAGAAGAAAGTTTGCAAAGCGCTCCACAGCTGCAAGAGCGAACAGTCGGCCTTTTTTTCACGATTACTCACCACATCCTTCACTCCGTAACCACAAACGGAGGGAAGGCTTTCTTCACATCTGTGGGAAAATAACCAAATGTCACACCCAACATGCACCAACGGCTGTCATGGGATTCAAACCCGACTTTAGTTTATTCTTTTAAATCCTGAGTTACATTTTCACTCTCGACGTGCTGACCTTTACGTTCCCGTCCTGTTTGTGTATTTGCAGGAAAACGGCCGCACAGGAGGAAGTGGCTTTTGTGACTCTTCCTAATTTAAAAATAGAATGAATTCCAGTTCTTTTACCGTCCATACGTCATTTACAAGCTTTTAATATATATATTAAAAAGTGTTTGCAACCAGACAGGCCCGCGACACATGACTTCATATTGTGTTGGAGTTCAAACGTTTAAGGGGACTAACGTCAAACTCTTGCTTTTTTGTCTAAGCTTATATTCAGCTAACATCCTGTTCATCTCCATCATGTCCCCTAAAAATGATAAATTAGCTTTGTCATCTACTTTAAAATGTGGTTAAAAACAATGATTGGTACCTGTGCTTGCTGTCAGCAGGACTTTTTACACAGCGCTACCTCACAAAGCCCAAATAAGTTTAATGTCTTTATTTGGAGTTTTATCATGGTTTGTTTATAAGATTTTTAATAGAGAAGTGACTCCAAACATCAGTAACTGTTCATACTTTTCTCCTGTACATACAAATGTGTTGATTTTGACAATGCAGCTGACGGACGCAGAGTTAATGTTACTTAGATTTTGTACGGATCGAACAAACGAGATAAAAATGTGACCGATCTTCTCATTGGACTCTTATCAAGAACATGAATTGGTGTGTTTCCGCCAAGAGTTTACTCAGATAAATGAAAGATATTAAGTTTAAAATCATCTTGTGACTTCCTAAAGATAATTTTGTGACACTCCCCAAACCACATCTCTACAAACAGCATTATCTCATCAGCGCGTTGACACCTTCAGAGAAAAGCGCCTCAGCTCTCGGAGATCAGATTCTGGTCGAACACGCACTTCGATGCACGACATTCAGGCTGGAAATCGAGTTTTAACGTTTTTTTTTCTCTTCGACAGACGGCGGAGTTTAACCTCGTGCTGACGATCTGAAAACTGACGTCTTAAAACTCTATTTTTCTTCTCCCTCCATAGAAACACGTGTCGTGGCCTCTTTTATCGTCCCTTTTCTTCATTTGATAAACGTTTGTGACTCTTCAACTGGTCCAGATGGAAGCCAGAGGAAAATACGACTTTGCTGCAACAGCAGACGACGAGCTCAGCTTCAGAAAAGGCGACATACTGAAGGTCAGTGTCTGTTCATTGCACTGTGTTTCTCAGCGTGGCTTCAGGATGAATTAAATCTTGTTTCTTTACCTTCCTGTGCAGATTTTAAGCCCGCAGGATGATTGGTATAAAGCAGAGATGAACGGACAGGAAGGATTCGTGCCACAGAACTACATCGAGATGCAGAGTCCGAGGTGAGATTTAAACTCCTCAACAAGCTGCAGATGGGAGTTTATCATATTTGAGGCTGCATCCTTTTGCAGCCTTTATGAAATATACATCATTTGAAAGCACAAATCCCCCATTTGAAGATCACAAGCATCTAAAACAGAACAGAAGAATGAGGGAAAACTTAAATCTTTACCACATTTGTGCCTCTGTAACTTTCGTTCACAGTCATTTGGTCTAATTCAGACTTTTTAATTATAAACTCCAAAAAGTTCCCTTCAAGAAGAAACCAGAAACAAGACTTTTAAAAGGGGTTTCTTGTAGTTTTTTCTTTTTAACAGACAAGCTGTACTTGTTGAAGAGAAATTAGAGTAGATCGTGTAAAACTAGCTGTAAGTCAGGTAACATTTATCCTCTTTGTGTGTCTGCAGGTGGTTTCAGGAAAACACCAGTCGCAGCGCTGCAGAGGAGTTCCTGAGGTACAAAAACGTGGGAGACTTTCTGATCCGAGGCTGTCAGACTTCCCCCGGAGACTTCTCCATCTCTGTGAAGTAAGGAAAGAAAGTGTTTGTCTGCTAAATATTTTCACCCAAATTCATCAAGATACCTTTATCTTCTGTCACGATGATCCACACATCCTATCCTGAAGAAAAAGGTTACGATGGAGGTTTTTTTTAAAGAGTCTCCTTTAATTTCTTATGTTGACCACTTTCTATACTCTCTAGCTCTGTGTTAAAAGGCTATTGTTAAAGATTCTCCATGGTATTTTATTTTTTCACTTTCCCTGAAATGAAAAATGCAAAAGCGAAAGTGAAAGTAATCGAACTGTTTATGAAAGTGGTCCGTTTGTCTGTCTGTCCTTCAATTATCTCAACAAACTTTCCTCTCAACATGTTGGTTAATTTTCATCCTAAAGGCCTTTTCTCCTCTAAAGTAAATAACAAACCTTTAACAGTATCATCTTACATTTTACATTAACATCGGTTTGTTATAATGCAGTGATGAACTATAACACAACAATCAATCAAATATCTTTATTTTCTGTTATAAAGTCAGCGGCAGAGAAGGTTTTTAGTATAAAATTTGCTATTTGGCTACAGCTGATGAAATCTACCAACAAGTTTAGCTTTCAGATGTAAAAAATGACCAATGACAAACTGCTTTTGTCTTCCTCTTTCTGAAACTTTGCATTGTGTCAAACAATTTCGAATTAATTTTAGTTTTAAATCTCAGTAATGTGTTAAATCTCATCAAATATCTTAAAAGTCATTCAAAAATTCTTGAAACTGACTTCGAAATGAGTGTGTATGTTTTATATTTACGTTGTAGTGTGAATATTGTGGCAGATATGACCACCGACGTGCACGTAAAGTTAGCTGTGCACGTTTATGTGTAACTCGCCGGCATGCTGCCTGTCAGTGTTGTGCTACTCTAACGTATTTACAGTAAGACATCAGTGTGTGTGATGAGATGCTGTGAGACAAGGATGGATTATTGATGAGGTGATCAGAGTGAGAACCTGATTTCAGAAATAGATTTGTGGTGTTTCGAGGAAACGTTCGTCACAGACACAGAAAAGCTTCCGGCACTTGGCATTACATTTAACAACATACCCACATATTCAGATTCTAACTAATTTGCCAGGTAATTACTAACATGGCTCTTGGTTTGGTGGTTTTTCAGGTAAAAAGATAAGTCACACTAATGTAGAGTAACGACAGTAAACCAGTTTTTCCCCTCCAGGCTCATCAGTGTCTATAAAAGAAGTAAACTTTGACTCATCATCTGGCTTTTCTAACCTGCTGCAAACTCTGCAAGACTTCACATATTTACAACCAGGAGGCGTCTGCAGAGGCAGCGAAGAGTAAACGTGATGCTCAGTTAGTTTATCTCTCCGAGTCTGCAGTCGTTCAGATCAACAGTGGAAAACGCCACAACAACCAGCAGGCTAAACTTCCTTTAACACGGTCAAAAGTATTAAAAAATACGTATGATACACATATTTCAAGGTCATATTTTATAGCGTGAATCATAATTTGTTCCTTTGTTTTGATTCTTGTTAACGTAGAGCCGCCACAACAGACCCGTCCCTCTCAAGCAAATAATCCACAAGCTCTAAACATCCTCTTTAAGTGCATTTTTACCAGCAAGTATCAACTGTCAACATGTTTTAAGTTTAATTAAAGAGTCTCTGTCTTAATTATCACATCACGAAGAACGAGTGCACTGCCAAAATTACTGAGTTGTTTTGATTCATGGTAATTAATTTATTAAATGTGCATTCAGTGTAGTCAAATGTGGCTTTGAAATATGTATTTTCTTCTCTCTGTGGACACTCTGCGGCTCTTATACTTGTGGTTTGCAAGTGCAGGACTTGTAGTTTTGTTCACTGGCCAGCAGAGGACAATCCAGCTGAACGTCAGGAGCGACGGCGCATCCTGCAGATCTAACACTTTCTCTTTCTGTCAGGCATGAGAGCGATGTCCAGCACTTCAAGGTAATGAAAGACAACAAAGGCCAGTACTTCCTGTGGTCCGAGAAGTTCACCTCGCTAAACAAGCTAGTGGCCTTCTACAAGACCACGTCCATCTCCAAAACCAGGGAGATCTACCTCAACGACGGGAGCTCGGACAGCAGGAGCCCGTCGGTGCTCCAGTCGGTAAGAGGCCCAGCCTTGATTTGCTTTTCACCGCAGTCACATGCTGAGGTGAGCTAATACACAGTTAAAGATTTATTCTGTGGTTCATACACAGAACAGTCTTTCCAAGCATCAGGTATTTTCACTTCTCTGTAAAAACCTGCCACGCTTGACACACTTCAAACACATCAACTGTTTTTTTTGTAGTTCCTGGTGTAACTATTTTAATCTCCTCTTTCTGTGTATTTCCTTCTCACAGGTGAAGAGGGGAAGTTTGCCTGAGCAGCGTAGCACAGCTGCAGCCGCCGTCGCTTCACCGCGCAGAGCTTCAGATCAGCCTCACAGCCAGATGGTACGCACTTTTCTTCCGCTGCTGCGCAAACTTAAATTAGTTCCTCTCAGCTCTGACAGATGAACTCAAGTGACCCCTTATTGACACCTTTGCTTTGTGATAGTGGCAGAAGTTGAAAATTGCAACCATATTTTAATTTCTTGACATGTATCCATCACTTTTAGCTTTTCATTTCAAGCGTTTACCAGTTACTTTTACATAACACTGTTCATTTATTAGTTTGACCGCACTGCTTGCTTGCTAAATAGTTAAAGCAACAGGTGGTGTTCAGATGTCGCCCCCGACCCAATATGTGGATTATGTGGTTATTTCAAATATGCACTGCACAAGATTTCATATACAGAGGAAACTGACACATGAGGAACTACAGACTCATATAATATTTGACTTTATGTTTTATTTTACACGCAGAAAGTGAAGTGTTTCTCCGTCTTTTGCAGGCTAAACGGCCGGGCCTGGAGGAGCGAGCTCACACTATCGGACACACAGGAAGAAGCAGCCCCATCAGCTCTGCTTTTCCTCCCCGACGCACATCTGAAACCATGCCCCTCCCTCAGGTCGGCCTCCTCTGCACACGTTTTGTCTGAAATAGTCCAAAAAGTCCTTAATTTTGACAAATGTCCCAGCAGCATCAGTTCAAAACACAAACATTTTCGATGTATAATGATGTAAAACAGATAATCTAGTCCCTGACTGAGTGTTAGATTCACTTTAAAACTTGATAACTGATTAATTCACTTGATTGCTTTCAATATTTCAAAGGTAGTTTTCGGCATTTTCTTGATAATGTGGGTCATTTTATCCTTTCAAATTAACAGTTAATGGTGCCACTATACCAGTTTTTTAAGGTTAAGCATTTTCATCGTCTTTCCATTTGTCCTCCGTCAATAACAGCATGTTCACTCCTAAATATACTAAACTCAGTTGTACAAAGGACAGGTTATATGTTCCTTCAGTGCTCAAATCAAAAAGTATTCAGATCCTGAATGGTACCAAAACACCTGTTTAAAAATACTCCATTACAAGTAAAAATACTGCATCTAAGAGTAAAAGTATATAACAACTGAAAACACTTCTTTGTTTCCTTTTTGAGCCTCAAACATAAAGTACAAATACCTTAAAACTGTGGAGTAAAAGTACTTTCACAGAACAGAATCAGGAAACAAAGAGCGAAATTAAAGGCGAAAATTTTGGACCGCTGTTCGAGTATCTTACAGGCAACTGGAGGGAACAAATTAAGTCAGATAAAAACACAATTTGGTGTATAGTGGTGTTTATCGATCCACCATCACTTATCGATTATCACTCGTTCGCCTCCTGCTCTCCCACAGAGGGCGTCCGTGCTGCAGGTGAAGGCGCTGTACGACTTCACCGCAGAGGAAGACGACGAGCTCGGTTTCTGCGCCGGCGACGTCATCGACGTGTTGGATCGCTCTGACGCATCGTGGTGGAGAGGGAGGCTGCGGGGGAAAATGGGGCTGTTTCCTGCCAACTACACAGCTCAGCTTTGAGAAAACACCCCGGGCGACGGTGCGCTCACGACTCCTGCACGTCCACAGACTCGCTCTGCAGGTGCAACCACCCTGAATTTGTGTTTTTGAACGTAAACACTGAGCAGTCAGTGACTCATGTAACCTCTGCATGTCGGCACTTCATCACGACGCCAAGTGCCCAAAAGACTGCGAGTCCTTTAGTGTTTCCAGATAATATTCACACACATCTGCCGCTCAGAGCAGTGCAGGTTTTATTGAACCTTTTTTATTTACAAAAGGGGCAGAGACACGCCTTGAGGAACTTCCTAAACCCTGGTACATGTTTAACTGATGGCACAGAGGAATGTTTTATTAATGGTGTTATGACTTATCTGACAGCAAGTATTTATTTGCAAATTGCTCGTTGGCCGGTCTGCTGATGAATCGACTCTTATCTCTTTCTGCTCGTGCTGTTAAGTTTGGTCGTATTTTATACCACAAAAAAAGTTTTGTATCACAACTTCAGCAGATTTTCAGGAAGTCTGATTGCTCAATATAAACGTGTAACTTCCTCATCGCTCATTGACTTGAAAATAAAATTATTTTTTATCACTAATTTGATGTTTAAATATGACTGACTGATGATTCAGATGAAGAAAAGCTGCTTAAGTCTTTTTTTTTTATAACTTTATGTTTTGTTTCCTCAAAGCTACAACTGATTTTTTTATGAGATTTTTATAGAATTAGATTTAATAAGGCACTGAGGTAATGATTTTTTAAAGATTTATCGAGCTGCAGGATGGAGAACAGAAGGAAAGTTAGCCTTCAAAATAAAAGCCTGAGTCCTAACTCACTTAAAGAATAAACATCAAGTCTCCCTAAAGTACAAATCTGATTTATTTCCCAGATAAAACCCTGGTCAGTATGTAAAGTATTTATGTTAGATCAAGAAAGTCTCTGCATATTTCAGCCTCTTCTCTCAACAAAGTGTAATCACTGTGTCACGGCCATGTTGACGTTTACCATAAATAACTCTCTCATGTCACTGTAAAAGCCCTCATTAACGACAAACCCGGGCTGATGTATGTACGAGTGATTGACGGTTAAATGGTGATTTTATGGTGTTTTTATAGCAAAGTGCCTTTTATTGATCCGCCCAACCACACACTCAGTTCAGCTTCATCCTGATCAACACACACACACACACACACACACACACACACTTTGTACATACCACCCGAAGCTTCAACATGTTTAACGTTTTGGCAGTGAAAGTTTTTGTTCTGTATAAAAGAAAAACTTCCATGTGACGATTATATATTTATTTATTTAATTATTATTTTATATTGATAGTTTAGTCCAGTGGTTCTCAACATGAGGTTCGGATGCCTCCAAAAGGTCGGCAGATAAATTTGAGGGGTCATGAGATGATTAGTGGGAGAAAAAAGAAGAAAAAACTCATTTCTGATACACCAACATATTTTTTTTAATCTAAACTTTGTTATCTTTGTTTTTTATGAAACAAACATTTGACCCTTTTGTAAAACGTCTCTCTGGAGGAACAGAAAACTCGCAGATGTCTGAAACATGAAACGGAAGAATGATTAGACGAAAGTAAAAGGTTTTGGAGAAAGCAGAAGTGAAACCTTATTAAAATATTTATAATGTGTTTAATGCAAAATCCAAACTTCTTAAAACTGTTACCAATGCTTTTTCTGTAAATCAAATAGACAGATAATCTCTTCAGCTGCACTTGTTGGGGAGTTTAATTTATAATAAGACTTATTTTAAATGCAAAGTCTTCATTTGTACACCTGGGAGAGAAACACAAAGACGTAATTTCCCTTTAAAATGTTGTGAGAGTGGAAGTTTTACATCAAAATACTAAATTTTCTTGAGCCTGTGTGTTTTATTCTGACTGTCACAGCAGCAGGTTCCTCTGTGGCCCCGCCCCCTCCCGCTCCTGCTCGGACTCACCTGACGCTCCTGACGCACAGGTAGCGCCGCGCCGCAGAGTCCCGGACCAGGAGCGACTGCAGGGGGGGTGGAGAAGTTAAAAAGAGAAAAAAACAGTACAGGAGCTGCCATGGCGGAGTCCCAGCTGCTGTGTCTGGACGATGAGCACGTTAACGAGAAGATCCCGGAGTCGCGGCCGGAGTTTTACTACAGCGAGGAGCAGCGCGCCGCGCTGGAGCGGCTGCTGCGCGGCGGGGACGGCGCCTTCAGGATGCGCCTGCGGGAGGACAACATCAAGGACTTCCTCTGCGCACAGGAGGTCCGCTGCCTGCGCAAAACCTTCCAGGAGTACGACACCGACAGCGACTCC
Source organism: Amniataba percoides (assembly GCA_037176925.1). Classification (NCBI taxonomy): domain Eukaryota; kingdom Metazoa; phylum Chordata; class Actinopteri; order Centrarchiformes; family Terapontidae; genus Amniataba; species Amniataba percoides. The sequence continues at coordinate 2,511,106 of JBAJHX010000039.1, forward strand.
GAGCTGTCCGCCGAGCACGACAAGTCCAAGGGCTCCTCCAGCGCGGACTCCGGGGTCCACTCCACCTACTGGCCCCAGATGTCCGACACGGAGGTGCCCTCTCTGGACATCGGCTGGCCCGGCAGCAGCGGCGTCTACAAGGGGGTGACCCGGGTGTCCCTGTACACACACCCCCCCAAAGAGCCCGGGCCCCACATCCGGGAGGTGGTGAGGAGGCTCATCCAGGAGGCGCACAAGGTGACCGGC
>JBAJHX010000039.1:2516348-2526844 GCA_037176925.1 Amniataba percoides
GTAAAGAGGATCTCGACTTAATCCAGCTTTTGTTAACACTTTAGTAGAAATAAACACTGAACACTAAAATTTCATAAGTGCAAGATGTTTTTATAAAGTAAAAGTCAAAAGGTCAAATGATCTTAAAGTTTAAATACTTATAATTGTTGTACAGACGATTTTTAAATGGTATTTTGCTGTTTTGTTGTTTTTGTTTGAGGCACTAATTTGAAGTGTTTTGTCCAGCTTGTGTAGTTTAACCAGTTTAAACAGGGGTCACCCCGGAGGATCTTCTGGAGTAAAGCAGCTCAACTATTTAAAAAAAAATCATTTTAATTTCATTTTAAGTTAGTAAGTGAGCAGATGAGTTGACGAGTAGCTAAAAGTGACTATTAAAATCCCTAAACAGTGAAATAGTTGGCTAAAAGAAACTGACGTGATTGAAACAAAAAGTTACTGTAAACAGTCAAAATAAGGTCAAAGTAAGTTAGATTTGATATTTAAAGCTTGACATAAATAGTATTGTTGATGGCGTAGTATGTAAATGATTAGTTTGATGCCGGTGCATCAAGTTCATCATATATTTTAAATGTAAAATGTTCATCTGTAAAGTGCTGTCCCTCCTCTTTGCTCTGTTTAACCCCCCCACCCCCTCCTGTGCTCCCCCCAGGTGGTGGCCATTGTCATGGACCTCCTGACAGACCTGCAGATCCTCCAGGACCTGCTGGACGCCTCGTCCCGGCGCGGGGTGGCTGTGTATGTGGTGCTGGAGGCCAGAGGAGTTCCCCACTTCCTGGATATGTGTGCTCGTCTGCAGATCAGCGCGGTGCATCTGCGGGTGAGCAGCGAGCTCAGCAAACAGCGGAGAGTCGCGTCAGAGCGCCTCAGAGGGAGGAGGCTCGCTAACACAATACACAAAGAGCAAATGAGGCTGGAAAGTTTGAAGGAAAACACCTCAGTGGGTCACCGCTCTGCCTCCTTTAGCAGACAATGAGCGCAGTAATTATCACGGATCAAAAAGTATTACGTCTCCTTTGTCACGCTCTTCCTGACGAGTTACAGACAACATGAGCCCAGAAGTGTTTAAACAACGTCCGGCTTGTTAAAACATGATAATGAATTGCCTAATCGGATAGTTTAGCAACCACTGTATTTACCGTTTGCTCATAACATCTAAAATAATTTCCCCATCATCTCATGCTGATAGTTCAAGTTTTCAGGTCTCTGATATCTCTGCCGTCACTGCAACACAATGGAGGCAAAAGGAATTTCATGTGTGGTTTTCAAGTACTGACAAACAACTTTTGAGAAAATGGGCACCACCCCTTCTTTTCAGGAAAGGTTTCCAGGACAATATGGATCATTTACACTCTGTTATTCTCTCTTTCTTCTGCAAAAAAAACTGAATGTTTCTCACAACACTCAGTTTTTATTTTTGTGAGTTGGCTGCACAGAACTTTAATCTGTCATTTATGGATTTATAACTAAAATAATCATCTTACTTTTGTGAATTAATACCTGTTGTAACACCTGAGCGATGACAGTAGGAGCTGATCCAGATTAACAGCAAACAGCAGCTCCTTGAGTCACACCGTCATACTATCTCTGCAAGGACACAATACCCGGCCTTATCTGAGTTTTGTAGCTTCAGTCTGGTTTAACTGGAGCAGGCGAGTATCAGACCGTTGTGGTGTCAGTTGATAAGCCGTGAAAGGCCTTTTCAGAGCGCCGGGCTCTGTTACTCTTACTTCTTACAAATGAACATTCATAGATCCTGAGAGCTTCCAAAGGCTGAAACTCAATGCTTCACCCCACACCGGGGTTGACGGCGGAGGAAAGCCTCCTCCCAGTGTGGCTGTTTGCTGATGTCTTTTCTTTCTGTTTCTCTCTCTTCCCTTTAAGTAAACATTTGTGCCTGACAGCTTTGGGTTTTGCCCTTTAATTTCTTGAGAAAGTTGACCTTATGTTGCAAGCTGTGACGGCACAGTTTGACTTGGCATGTCCTTAAATCAGCCGTACGTGATACAGCAGGAGATGTTTGATAGCTGTGGCTGAGTGCGTTTACTCAGGCTTACCTGTGCCCCGCTAAGCCGGCTGAAATGTGTAATCAAGCAGGTGTTTCTTTGCAGAATCTCCGTGTGCGGATGGTGAAAGGCGCGGGGCTGGCCCTGTCGTTTGGAAAGCTGCCCGGCTCTCTGAGCTCCAAATACATGCTGGTGGACGGAGAGAAAGTCATGTTTGGGTCTTACAGGTGAGACTGTGCAGCGAGGATTTAACACCAAATCTGTGTGATCCAGGTTTTGTGCATGACTGTTATTTATAGTAACGCTTTTGTGCAGCGGAAAGACAAGTTTAGTGGGTAAATCCAGTCCATTGAAGGAAACATATTTCTATTTAATAAAGATTAAAAAAACAATTGCAAATCTGGCAAGAACTCAGAGCCTGAGAGGAGGTAAATGAACCAGATTCATTATTACCTCGTACTTCTTTTACACCTTTACACCAATTCAGGCACAGGATGTTGTGCACTGCAGATTTTAAAGCTCCTGAAATTGTGATTTTGGGCTCTATAGATAAATTTGACTTGACCTGAAGTGCAGCTGCAGCCAAAAAGCATCAGGAGATTTAAATTAGTTAAAAAGAGCTTTTACAAATCCAAGAAGATGGATTGAATAAATCAAAAACCTGATAAAAAGTCTTATATTGCAATAATTTAATCATATCACCTCCAGATGGAGCAAGTAGGTGTTAAAATTTCCATTTTCATTTAGGACAAAACGCCTCATGCAAGACCTCGTACAAACATTCATTTATAATTATCGTACAAACTATTTACAGTAAGTTTTATTTTCTTGAAAGAAAATGTTGCATGAGGCTCAGTGATGTGATGTGTAAATGTGTGATGTGTAACTTCACCTTACAATCAAAAGCGAGATAGCAAATGTATTTTCTCAGCACACAAATGACTCCTTAAAGACTTTCTGAAGCATGGTAAACTTGTTGAAAGACTGGAATGCTTTTCTGCTTATCTGCCGTTGGTCCTGCACGTAAATCTATTGTTGTAGATCAACGTCTCGTCCATTATGAATACCAACTGAAGCCGACGTGTAAAACCACCCTGAGATAATGATGAGGAGGCAAAAAGCTTTCTGCGCTTATTCAAAATGATTAACCAGGTTCAGTGAAATAATTACACCACCTAACATTAATTATTAACCCTTACTCTCTTAGTGAATGTGTGGAGACAGTACACATTAGGGGAAAAACTAAATGTATTATTGTTTGGTTAAAATAACGTATAAAGATCTTGTCTAAACTCTCATAAGCCTGACCCAGACAGCTTTCAACAATAAGCTGATTTAAATGTTTTGGACACAACTTTCGAAGTGAAGAGTTAAGCTGCTGTTTGTAGTAACCTGCGTCTCCACACAGATCATCTTTATAGACGTCGTGAGTCCACTGAAGAACCACATCAGGTTGGTGTTTCGTGGTGATGCATTAAAATCGAGACGACGGATTATCAGCACGGTCGCGTTTTCACTCGTGTGTCAGACCTCGGTATGACTGGAAGGTTGCGTAAAGAAATTTTATCTGTTTGACTTTAAATCAGGTTTTAAAACTATGTGGTAATGACAGCTGAAGCTGCACGTGGTCACCAGTTTTTTTTTTTTTTAACCCTTACTGTAATCTAAATAAAGTAGTTGTTATATAAATCTGCATTATATAATATAAAAATACTTCAAAATAGTTTGGGTAAATACATTTATTCTATTTCATGCAGAGAGATTAATCTGAAAGTTAAATATGTAGCGTCAACTAGCTTATTTCCACAACGGGACCAGTAACTTTTTTCAGTTTCAGGCATGAAGGCATGAAACTCATTTTGTCATAAGAGGTGCTATTGGGTGGATTTAGTTACTGTTGGATCGGACCAGGCTAGCTGTTTCCCTTTGTTTCCAGTCTTTATGCTAAGCTAAGCTAACTGGCAGGTGGTAGCTTCGCATTTATTATTTAAAGTTTGGTTTTCTTTTCTTATTCTGATTCAAATCCGTCTTTTCTCCTGCAGCTTCACGTGGACTTCCTCTCGGATCGACAGGAACACGATCACGGTGATGTCGGGACAAATCGTGGACTCCTTCGATAATGACTTCAGGGAGCTGTACGCCGTCTCCGAGCAGGTCGACCTCTACAAGGAGTTCAGCATCACCAAGCCGCCTATCCCGACGCCCGTCGCCAAGCCGAAGGTGGAGCCGGTCCGGCCTCTGCCCGTCTCCACGTCTCGATTTCAGGTATCCGTCGGAGACTCCAAACAGATCAACCTGAAGGTACCAGCTCATAAATACCACAATCCTAAGTACTCTTTAGTTTTTGGGAACAGTATGGGACTAACAGGTTCCCTGCAAGACCTGCGCAGTCCGAGCGACTCGCTGGTCGGCGGGATGAACCACAGGAACGGCCTGCAGGACAGCGTCCCCTTCATCAGCAGGAACGGCAAGGAAAAGGTGGACCGAGTCTCCCCGCAGAGTCCCGGTTCACCCACGGACGAGGAGGACGAAGATGGAAAGGGGAAGAAGAACCAGGCCGCCGCAGTGAAGAAACGCAGCTCGTTCAGGCACTTCCTGAAGGGCAGAGGGGCCAATCAGAGCCCAGAGACGATAGAAGAAGGTGTGGTCACTCCTCAGAGCCCCGCCCCCGTCTATAAAGTGCCAGAGAACAATGGCGTCGCAGCCAGTGAGCTGGAGGACTCGTTTGAGATTACTGAGAAACCAGGTCTACCTAAACCCAAAATTAAGAAGCCGTCAAAGCTCATTCAGAGAAGTTTGTCCCTGCAGACCATCAACACCGGAGACGAGGACGGTACGTGCTCACAGACTCATTCTGCTTTCATTAAAGTCTAAATCATGGCTGCAACTAACCGTTAGTTCATTATAGATTAAACAATATTATTCTCTTGATTAATTAATGAATTATATAGTCTATAAAATCTCAGAAAAGAGTGAAAAGCAAAAGCAAACTCATCCATAATCAGCAGACAGACACAGTTAGAAAGAAGCCGGTGAACATAATGGGCGTTGACGAGGAGGTGGTGGAGGCCAAAAACAGAGCAAAAAGAGTGAGATTATTGGATTTACATCCATCAGGTGATACAAAAACAAATTCAAATGAATGATTAAGTTGCTTCTCACTCAAGTGTTGCTGACAAGTTCAACATAAAAGTAAAATAAAGTGATGATATGTCAAAGCACGGCACAGTTTTACTGCAGGTTTAAGAAATATTGAGATGCCAGGCTAATCCTTAATTGGGGTTGTTATTTCTTAATTAATCCGTCCTTTTGTTCTGTCCGACAGGATCGAAAAGCCGCCGCCGGCATCAGAAGAAAAACTGCATCCAGTCATGAGACCACAAACAGGAGGGCAGTGTGTCGCTGGAGTTTAAAGAGCGGAGGAGGATCTGAAGGTTGAACAAACTGAGTCACAGTCTCACCTTTCTGTCACCAGTTGACTTTATTTTACAAGACGCGAGTTCAGTCGGCTTCGGTTTGAGGTTAAAAGTCCTCGCAGGGTCGATGAGATGTTGTAGTTCAATCATACAAGGAAAAAAAATCCTCCAAAGAACCTCAACAGTGTCGCCAAAGTGCCGATAGAGGCAGAATTTATCGCCATTTTTTAGGTTTTTTTGTATTAAATTATTCTACAGTCAAGTGTTTTTGTATTTTCCTCTCGTATGCTTGAACGTGAACACCACGCAGCAGTCCAGGCCGTGACCCAGGCAACGTGGGCGAATTACATCACCCCCTCTGTGTTCAGCTGGTTGCCATGGAGACAGGAAAAGTGATCAGTCGTGCGGTTGTCCCTGAGCGTCGCCTTACAGAGGACCCTTGGTAACAGAATAAGTGTCCCTCTGAGTGTGTGTTGCAGAGGCTGTGAATAATGAACGCTGAGCGTCGCAGTGTTGACACAGCGCTGTTTTATCAGAGGACGCCGGCCTGCTTCTGTGGGGACCATTTGTTGTTTTTTTTTTTGCATTTACTGAGCTTGAAACTGGCACAGATGAAAAATGTGAATTCTTCAGAACTACTTGAGTTGCAAATGATTAAAATTCTAGTTGCAGGAATTAAATAAAAGACAGAAACGGCAGATAAAAAACTGGATGATGTGATTAATCAGAATCAAAATCAACTTTTATTTATCCGAGTATGCAGAATAATGTGTTTTGTCAATCTACGTGGAGCTGCTGTGTTTAATTACCTTTGGACAGAGTCATCTCGGCTTCCTGTTTCCTGACTCCACTCCAAGAGTTTAGTTTACATTTATTTAAAGGCCTAAAGTTTATTTAACCTTCATCTTTTCTGTGGCTTGCTGAAGAACCCGAGTCTCTTTTAAAAGCTTCAAGTACACAAATATAATATGAAAAATATACATTTTAAATTCATGACATGTTAAAGAAGTCTGTTACAAACTAAAGATCTGATCCATATCAGTTTTAACAAACATAAGTAACATGAATCTGTAGTATATCACACCGTACACTCAAGTGTCTGTGTGTTATACTGTATGAAATAAAAACACTATTCTGTGTAATAATAATAAAAGTAATAATAACTCAGGGTCGTAGTGCGGTCAGAAGAAAAGAAAAAGAAAAAACTTGAATAAAAGGAAATGAATATGTAGCAGCTGTTTTACACACAGCAGTGAACTCTGTGATAAAGATATTTTCAACAGATGTTAGGCTGTATAGCTGCTAAATTTAGTATTTTTCAAAGGTGATTCGACATGATCTCACCCTCTCGTGTTTTACGCTCACATTGCGAGGAAATGTGTCATGAAAAAGAGGCTGCATCGTTTGATAGTTTCAGTACGTACCTGCTCCCAGGAAACCACAGTTTATCAGAGAATCAGAGACATGACAGGAACTGCACAGGAAAAGCTTCTACGTAATAGAAACCCTCCCAATCTGATCATAAGAACGCTGAAAATAACCAAATGACCCAGGATTTCCTGATCATTTGGCTTCTTACTTCACACCATCATTACTGTAACAAGGTCATAAAGATATTCAGGATGTTGCAGCGCAGAAAACAACAATAAAAGTTCACATTTGAGCCCGTGAACAAAGTGATGTGATTATCGAGCGCCATCTGCTGGAGAAACAGCCACACAAACACTTTCAGAATAAAATATGTTTATTATACAAGTAGTTTGATCATTTAAAATCATTAAATTATACATAATATATGGAAATATGTTCAAGCTACATAAAATATGCTGTACAGTTTCAAAATATACATACGTTAGTCTTCAAACTTGACAGGACGTTTGAGCTTTTTCACTTTATAACAACTCATTCATAATATAGCACTTTAATCTGAAGGAAGAAAACTGGACATCTATTTAAATCTTTTGTGAAAGTGCTTTTTTAGGATTTATATAGATGTACATGTATTTATTTGTTTTACTTTGAAAGAATATCCAGTAAAAAAAAGTTTGTAAAAGTGCTACATACATTTTTGCTTTCCTACTGGTGCACATTACTGAAAGAGAAGGGCATTAATTAGCAAAAACTCTTAATTAAAGTCAAGATGATCTGTACATTGTTCATAAGAGCAAGAACTTTTCACAGACTGAAAGAAATACAAAACTACTTTAAATCATGCAGCGTCATTTTGCATCTCTTTTAAGGCGTTTTGAGTTTCTTTGTAGTCGTTTTGCTTCTCTTTTATGGACATTTTTGTGTCTCTGTGGTTCATTAATCCATCCACTGATATACTACATGTTACTTTTTGTTACTTTCGGCCCCTGCGTTCGGAGCAGTAGTGCGTGCAGTTTGCAGAAGTAATGTGAAGACTTTACACTGCAAGTCAAAAATAGTTCACTCACTCAGTTTCTCACAAGTGTTACTTTCCAATTTGTACATTTCTGTGAAATGCAGTGCTATGAAGTCGTTTTTTTTTGTTTGTTTTTTTTTTTTTCTTATCTGGACAAGTACGGTATGATTCATCCACAGAAAAACGTCCAGGGTCCAAACGGGTGCTAATCCCACTGACGTCGCGTGTTTCAGTCCTACGAGGAAGTGTTGCTGATGACCTTCCTCTTTCGTTGAGACACCAGATCGTAAAAAGAGTCTTTGGTGACGCTCGACCTGAGAGAGAAGATTGAGATTGTGTGAAGATCAGTGAAGCTGAGATAATTAACAACCATAGTACTACTTTACTACCACTTTAGTAGTAGCAGTTTAGTTTGACACAGCAGTGACCAGAACATCTGTTCTGCACTGCATCTGTACTAATGATTGTTTCCATCTATCTGTTGGTTGTTTTTTCATTAATAATGGCTTAAAATAGTGAAAAATATTCTTAAAAGGTAGATCCTGAGATGCAACTAGTGTAGCTCAGCACAAAGACTGAAAAGAGGGGGAAACTGTCCAGCTAACACTTTTAAGGCTCATCAATATACATTTGCATTTATTATGAACACAAACCAAAATGTGCCATTTATATATCAGAGTATTTATCAGCTTTGGGCAGTTTCCAGGCAACCAGCTCAGACTTTGGGAAATAGTTTGGTGCGTAAACTCTCCTTTGAGGTGACAAAGTGAAGGTTTTCTGCTTGTTTTAAAGCTTTGTCATCATATTTTAAACCTTTGAAACGTGACTGACTGAAGATGTTCGTCCTCATGTTCCTTCTCCACCTCCTCAGCGGCTCTCACCTGATGGCATCGATCCAGCTGTCCCGCTCTTCTGCGCTGGCCGCACTGAGCTTATAGCACTGATGTTTACCCTGCACCACTCTGCCTTTGCTCTCCGTCTTGCAGGCCTTGATCTTTTGTCCTTTGGGGTTATATAACTCCAGACAATACTGTTCAAACACAAAAGCAGACACACGTGTATCTGTGTTCATATGCTGTTCTGTTTACTGTGTTAGTCCTCTGATAGCCCCGTGACTCTGTGTTTCTCAGCACTTGTGTAAGAAATTCATTCAGCAGCTGCTGCATGATTCATTAAGTTCAGTGGCAGCAGATAATGTGTGTGAGGACGTTCGACTGCTTCATGAGCCGAAAAGTAAAAAGATGCTCTACCGGTTTGCTCGAGTCCTGCAGCTCCCTGACACACAGGTTCTCCAGGGGAATAATCCCGATTGGATCTTTATCCTGGAGAAGGAGACGGATATTAAAGGCTGGTTTCAACCACCAGAGGGATATTTTTTAATAAGACACAAGACACAAGAGACTTACTGTGGTGTATTCGAAGTAATACAGGCAGCTGTCGGTCAAAATGAACCACCTCCTCTTCCAGGTTTTAACTCGGCCACCTTCAACAAAGACAATAAAACTTTAGAGTAAAAAAAAAAAAAGATTTGGCCTTCAGATGACTCAGATTTTTCTCTCATCGTCAGCTCACCCATCTTAAGGAGCCAGCCTTCCCTGTCTGGATTAAAAAACGTCAGCGTGAGGTCGTTCCCGTCGTCCTCTGGGATTTTGAAGGGCTCGCTGCGGATGCTCGCGTACAGTTTCTGGAAGACATTTCAAGAAAAACACTGTCAGTTTCAACATCAAATTATTAATTTGTACAGTAGAGAGAGAAGGAAGAAACTTTGCATTGAATATTTTACTAAAAAGCTGCCAGATGGTAAATGTCAAAGGGTAAATTCATTGTCAGAATGAAAACTGAAAAAGATGGATTGGAGATAACAAAACAGTAAAAATCCCCAAAACTGCAGATAAAGTAAAATAACACAGATTTGGGGGATTTTTATGATTCAGATTAGTTGAAAAACTCTCTTCTAGTTGAGTCCATTCAAACAGGAGTGTGTCATTATTAGTGAGCCGGTGTTGGTGACAGACCGTGAGCAGCTCGGTGGGCAGGTCCTCCCCGTTGTTGATTCCTCTGTTCATGGAGACAAATCGCTGCTGGCTGGGTTTGTCTTTCACGTTGGGGTTGTGGAGACTCGTGTTGAGCATGATAATGGCAAAAGACAGGATGTAGCATGTGTCTGTTGCAGGAAACACACACAAACACACATGCCTGAAAAACCACAGTTGGATCGCTTCTGCCATGCATCGTTATCACTGCTTCAGCTGTATAAATTGCACCCATTAAAAATAATAGGATCCTGTGAATGATGCCTGAGCAAAAACACTTAAATTGAGCAATTTGTGTGCTCTGATCAGTGAGCGAGAGATAAGATGTTGCTGTCGCTTCACTCATGTGTTGTGGAAGGAAAATATTCTAATTAGCAGCAGATAATTCATCAGGGTTGTTTTTTATCATCTATAAAAATGAATGTAACAGTAATGACATATTTTAATTGGACTGCCAGGGAAAGTGAATCAGGCGAGACGAAGCCTCTTTGTGTGGGTACCTGTGGACTGAAAGACCCCTGGGTTACAGTCACAGTAGCGAGTTGCAAACGCCTCCATCATCCTGTCAATTTTCTGAGCTTCTCCCGGGAGACGAAAGCTCCACAGAAACTGCCTGCAAAAGACGGCAGAGGTGAAAAAAACACACACACACACACAC
>JBAJHX010000039.1:2526944-2537255 GCA_037176925.1 Amniataba percoides
ACACACACACACACACACTCAGTCAATGTCAAGCACCTGCTGGTAAGAAATGGAGGGATTTCTACATCATCTTAAAAACAAGAGTAAAGGTAAACGCTGCAGCAACACTTCTCTTCCTTGCGTGCAAAAGTTATTCTGAGACAAACCTCAGCGCCTGCACCAGATTCAGGTCAGAGAATTCATGCAGGCCCACAAAGGCTTTCAGTATCTGCAGGTGCATCTGCTCCCTGTGTGAAAATCAATAATATGACCATTAAAATGTGAAGTGTCAGACTGTGCTGCAGCCCCGATTTTCTTTGAGGTTGAAGTTACAGGTCGCTGTCTGAATGTGAGCGTGTTGTACCTTTCTCCCAGGAAGTTTCCGATGGCCGTCTTGTTCAGTCCCTCCTCTTTGTAAAGAAACTCAGCCACCGACTCCTCTCGCCACTCCAGCAGGCCGTTTTCAACCAGGTAATGGACGCCCTGAAGGAAGGAGAGCATTGAGAAAACATTCAGATCAGACTTGTTTCTTATGTGGTGAAGAACATAGTGACTGGCAGACTCTTTAAAGTCCTTTAATCAAAGGTTCATCTGTGTGTTTCGTTCATGCTTCGTGTTTCATGTTGTTTGTGTCTGCTAATGCTGCGAGCTGATCAGCAAGTCATATCACACACTAAGAAAGTTTTTCTGCTTCTCGTTTTGAGTCACTGCCTCTGCTTATCATGAGAGCAGAAGATGAGAAAGGTTGAATGAATATTGCATGCTGCAGTCTCTAAATCTCAAGAGGTGCTCAGAGCCAAATCTTCAAGATATGACCCTTTCTTTTGAGTGTGTACTCATGCTGAGAAGTCCTTCAGTTCGATTGCACTTTTAAAAAACCCTTAGCCCCAGGAAGTCTTAAACTTCACATCCTCTCATTTGTGTATCTCCTCAGGCCTGAGCGCAGAGCGGTCACAGGCCGAGGGACGCAGAGAGGAAGGAACGAAAAGACGGAGGTCGCTGTGGTGAAGTGCCGCCTCTGCCCCACTTCAGGGAACAGGATGTGGTTTTTCTCGCTATTCAGTCATCTGCATCTGTGTCTGTGCACAGTTTGCACCTCTGCACATCAAATACAAATCATTCAAATCCACATCCGCTCTGTTTGGAGTTATCTTCGCTGTCATCTGGAAGGCGTCCTTCAGATCCGGAGGAGCTGAAGTGAGTGAAAGTATCACCGACTGTACCTTTATTATGACTCACAGAAACACCGTGTTTCAACATAAACTGTTGTATCATACAGCGTGTTACACGTCAGAGCCAAAGATGTCACACACTTAAATAACTATGAAAGTACTGTGTACTGTGTGTCCTTGTATACACAGTGGTGCAAGAAATACATCCTTTAAGTAAAAGTACTAAAGAAAAATCCTGCATTTAAAACTTTAAAGATTATTATGAGCTAAATGTTTTTAAAGTTTCAAAATAAAAGTCTGCATCAGTGAAATGTTTTCTCTGATGTTTCTGGATTAATCTTCCTGCTGCATTAATGTGGATTTTACTGCTGTACATGTTTCAGGCTGAGCTCATTTGAACTTTTTACTATTCACTGTTGGCTAGTTTCATCTGCAGCAAAGCATCATGGTCTGTATGTATGTTTGCAGCATGGCTGTCCTGTGAGAACCATGTATCTGTAAAAAACTGTCATCTGTAAAGAAACTAAAGCTGTCAGACAAATGTAAGCGAGTAAAAAGTAGAAAATTTGCCCCTGATATGGTGGTGTAGAGGGAAAAAGTTGAATCAATGGAGATACTTAAGTAAAGTACAAGTGCTTAAGTCGAGTACTTGAGTAAATTTACTTAGTTACAATGTCAAAAGACAATAATATCCTTCCCAGCAGAGCTTAAAGACACTCTAACAGCATTCATTACCTTCAGAGCAACAAATCAACTTGATCTATAACCAATAAAACCTCTTTTTTCTGTTGATATACACAACAATATGATATAAACTCACTTTTTTGGGGTCCATGTTGAATTTCTTTTTCCCACATAAGAACCTCCTGTTCCTCACAACATTTTTACTGCAACAAGACACAAAACACACAAAAACAATTCCCATCAAATATAATCAGATCTTTTAAATTGCAAGTGCAGATGTTTCATGTGTGGCTCCAAAAAAAGTTGAACTACTCACTTGAGCTCCATTTTTTCTTGTATATTACATTAATTTCTATGCTCTGCACTACATTTATCACCTGTTATTAATTCAGTGTCAGTCAACGAATGTCTCCTCAGAGGTGTGAGGGTGTATTTTATCAAGTTGCGGGTGTTGTGGGGGGGTTTAAATACTGAGAAACTGTGGTTGCCATGCCAGTAATACAGATAGAGCAAAATGCAGCTTTGCACCACTAAGCTATTATTATGAACTTCTGAACGCCGCGACAAAAGCAACAGGAAGTCCATATGTAGTCAGACAGCCGCAGCAACTCATTCGCAAAATGTCACAAGACTCTCCAGTTTTTGTGACGTGCCCAGAAAGTGCACACGCAAACACGCAAACACGGCCACATTTTCTACCTCCATGAATGGAGACGTGCTGTTTATCAGTAATTGCCAAGCAGGAGTGATTGCACCTCAGGGGGTACTTGCTCGGGGGTATGTGGAAATGAGTACAGCTCAGTTAATCTGTAAAAACTCAAATGAAATGAAAAAACATGCGCCTGTTGAGCCAGCTGTGACACTTGAAGGGCGCATTTTGAGAGTTTGAAAACGACTTAGTTGATAAAGTTGTCTAAAAGAAAGGCATTAATCTTGGATGAAGATTTGAAACAACCATCAATGAGCAGCAAGTGATTAAAATAGATAAAGGTATTGATAATTGGTTAATATTAGGTTAGGCTAATGTAGAGGATAAATCATCTGTACTGTAACTGTAATACTGGGTGAATGGTTGATATCAAGTTGAAATAAAAATCTTAAAGTCACAGATTAATGATATAAATAAAAAAAAGCATAAAATGATACTTGAAAAAAATGCTGGGAGTCACTGCATGGGAGGCATTTTTATGAAAAAATAAAGGTTTGAAAACATCAGGTTGAAAGGTTTGAATGCAGGTTCAACCATCATTTCAGCTGCAGAGGCAGCGTCTAATGGAAACTGTGGTGACCTCCGACTCAAATAAAAAATCACAATGAATCTTCTTCCATGACTTTGTCAAGCTGAGCATTACGTGCAGTGTGGGTGTCTAAACTGCCTCAAAGGGTCACTTAAACAAGAGGAAGAGCTCGTGCTGACTCACAGGAGAGCTGATCTAAAAATTTGCTCATACTTACTTCTCCTCCTTCGACTTGGGGCTGTGGATTTCTGGCGTGACGTGATTGATCTCTAACCTCAGCTTCTGGGGGAGGGAGTTGAGAAAGAGAGCTGTGATGTTAGCAGAGTTTGTTCACACACCTGTAGATTTAATGCTACGTGACTCAGGGCCATCTTGTCCCTGACAGTAATAAAATAGCCTTCATATCTCAATTAAAAGTTGGTGAATGAGACCTTTGTGCGCAGTGAAAAAGCTCTGCTGAGGCGGACAGCAGTGGGTGCGTGGTGGAGAATAATGAGGGATTTTAATGTAAGACCTTCACCACAGTACCTGAATGTCATCCAGCAGATCAAACTTGTGAATCTTGTTGGTGTCACCCTGCCTCCTCTCTCCTGGGGGGGGTTTCGGTGGAGCTGCAAGGGGGGGGGGGCAACAAGCTTCAGCAATGAGACATTTCAGGATGGTGGCATATTGGATGAAGCAGACGCTCAGCACTGCAGACTGTCTTGACAACCTTCCTCACTCCTACGCGCCCCCTCACAGAGCAGCATGCATCACAGCTTTGTCCTGCACTAGTTAGAGAAGTGGTCCGAAAAAGGGACGAAAATAGCAGCTTCTCTTCCTCCTTTTAATGTCTGAGGTTGACTCTGAGTGCACTGAGGCCATTAAAGGACAATTCATCTTAATCTGTGGGTGCGTTTTTGCAGGAGGATGCAGAACAACAACAGCAAGTTAAGTTTCAGTTCTGGGTAAATAAATGATCCCATTTCAAATGACACAAAAGTTCAATAACAGACCTTTCAAATGTGTGTTATTTTTTCAATATATAAACAAAATATTCAAGGAGACGCTTCAGTGAACATCACTGACAGGTCGTAACACTCTAAATTAGCAGCTTTTCTACGGTTCTACAAGTTCAGCTGACTAACCCACACACAGTCTGACAAAACAACATTTGTTTTTGAGCAGCAGCTCTCCATAATACTACAATAAAATCATAAAAAAAAGGAAAAAATATCGTACCTTTCCCCCAAAGGAAGCTGTCTTTCCTGCTTATAGCCATGTTGTTGATGCTGCAGAGCGTTTGACGGCTGTACAGGAAACAAGCTGAGTGTCAGCGAAGTGAAAAAAGGGCCGGCGCTGCCATTCTGAGAAGTCTGTGACACCGAAGAGACTCTGAGCTCACTCAGCTGCCTCTTACAACATTTGTCATGACGTGAATGACAAAACATTGAGTGTGCTTATGTGTGTGTGGACTTTTTTTGAGGAACAGAAATATCATTCATGCCCTTATTACACATCTCTTATTAAAAATAGTTTTGAGTTCTGCAACTACAACTATGATTTCAGTAGTACAATTACTAATGTCATCATATTCTTTACAAAATATAAAGATTAATGGAATAAATATAACAAATATGCACAAAAATGCCACACAATAGGGCCTATTGTTGTCTTTCTTCTTAAATTACTCAGAGTGGCAAACGTAATGGTTCAGTTTCACCGCTGTGGTTTGGTTATTTCTGTCTGTGTGATGCCACAGCACCACTGTACTTGTAAAATGTTCCTTGTACTGTACAGTAAAGACCAAACTAACATGTCATTTGTTTTTTTAAGAAGTCAGACGTGGTGTCTTCAGCAGGAAGGAAACCAAACTTGGACAGAATGGGGCTTCTCTCATTTCTAAATATGAGGCCCCACCTAGTGGGGCTTCACTTCTCTTGACACCTCAGAGACTTTGGAGAAAATCGTGATCTATTATCATATAACATCTCTTATGTTCATATTCAAATAAAATACATATAGTCAGCAGTGTTTGCACTTACACTTCAGACAGTAAATAGTAACTTAAAAAAGTAAACAGTTAAAATATTTATATATTATATCATTACTTTTCCAGCAAATTGTGCAAATACCACTTGCTGTTTATTAAAAAATACATCTGTACATCCAACAAGGAAAAACAGGAGAAAACAAATCAGCCTCACTTCATTTTAGTTTTCATCAAATTTATTATTTATCATGAGAATGTTAGAAGCACGTGGGAGGTTGGTTCTGTAAAATAAGTCAGATGTTTTTTTTAAACTTCAACATGAGTCAAGATGAGTGTGTATTTTTAGCAGGATGTGAGTGTGTTTTGTGATCAGACTGAAGTCGAAACAAAGGTCACTTAATGTGAGTATAAATCTTGTGTCTTCATTTTACCTCACTGAAGAATGAACTGTCATTTTTTTTGGGTTTTGATTGACACAACTTCTTATATTGTGATACAGTGCATTTAAGATGTGCAAGAATGTGTAATGAATCACATTCAACAATAAATAACTAAGATTTCTTACAATAAAACTATAGTATAAGACTATACAGAGGTGTACTGAATTATATCTGTATTTGTTCGGCGTATGGGGGAGAGAAAGTTAATTTATGCATCATGTCGTCTCTAACTTGCTGCAGCACAGCCTGCGACAAAATGTGACACCTCACTTACTAAGAAACTATTTCAGGGCAGACATGAAAAGGCCACCCAGAACGAATGAGCCTGACAATGTGTTTTCAGCTGGATTGTTCAGAGCTGACCCCCGTCAAATCAGGCCCATTTCTCTGTCTGTCAATCATCTGGAGCATTTGTTATAAGACAGCGTAATCTACCAGCTATAGTCTGTTCTGTCTGCCACACTTTGATCCTCCTGTAATTGCTTCTATCGTTGAATTCTTTTGTCATAATGAGGGGCACATTGTTCGTAAAATGTCACATTTAGGAGGCTGGTTTGTGATAAGGCTGGTAAGAACATCGTCTCCGTTTGAAGTGACGAACAGTTCTTGTTGGAAAGCCAATCTAGCAACTGCACAGAGAATCAATACAATGACAAAGAGACAGGAAACGACCACAGAGAGCCACAAAACGGCCGTAAAGAGACACAAATCAGCCCAAGACATGTAACTCGACTGGAAGGAGACAAAATACAACCACAAAGACATGCACAATGACGCAAGAGACACAAAGTGGTTATAAAGAGACAAAAATCAACAACAAAGACACCATAAAAGGACACAAAATGACAAATTCCTACAGCATGTCTACTGAAAAGACATCAAATATGACCACAAAGAGACACAAAATGATTATAAAGAGACAAAAATCTAAAGAAAAAAGATAAAATGCATCAGCAGAAAGAAAAAAACAGAGTTAAATGTGCTACAGAGATACAAATCAGTCAACAGACACAAATATTCTATACAGAGACAAAATGACACCACATAGAGATGCAAAATAATCAACATAATGACAGAAAATGGCTGCAAAGAGACACAAAAATACTATAAAGGCACTCAAAGGGCAGAAAATTATAACAAGGAGACATAAGTCAACTGCAAAGAGACAAATCCAACCACAAACAGACACCAAATGACCAGAGAGAGACAACAAAGGTACTACAAAGATGCAAATACACTGCGAAAAGGACCAAATGCCACCACAAAGAGAAGCAGGAGGACCAAAGTATCACAAAACGACTAAAATTATGCACAAAACAACCTCAAACTGTGGGTCTGCGTTGGTTTTATTTGTTTTTATTGTTGTTGCTCTTTATAAATTCACACGTCCATCCACCACCGCCTCATTATCTGTCAGTGACGTCCACATCCACATAAAGCAAATGCATCTTTTCCAACTCTGATGGAAGCGGAGGCATTTGAGGGAGAAGTTTAAGACACTTAAATTGATTAGCATGCTGCTCCTCTCCCCATGAGCTCTGCATCAGTCAAAGCACAGCGTAATTGCTTCAGATGTGAAGCTTCAGCAGCTGCTCTGCTGACAGTCCCACACATCAGCAGCAAGTCACAAGGAGTGAGCATTAGCTGCGGACCTGCATAAATCGCAGGTGCACAAAGCAAGACGGAGGAGAGGGAAATTGTCCTTCATATTGGTTATTACTGAGGTGCCATCCATCCCAATTTGCTGCATTTAGACTCCCTCCGCTTGCACAAACAAGTGTACTAAGTGTTTTGATTTGTCATTAGGCTTCGACAATAGAGACCCGCCCGCTCTTTTCTCGGCCGGCGCCTGACACATCTCCTCAGGTGAAACTTGGCTCATAGTGCTCCACTTTAGCCTCCCGTTCAAGGCCCTGCTGTTTTTATTCAGTTTCCATAGTTACCTGAAATCTGTAATACAAATGCTACCTTTGTCATATTAGAGACCTTCAGGTAACAAATGCAGATCTATTTCCAGCAGGGCCTTGTGGGCACAGTGTAGAAGTGACATTACTTGTTCTGTGTACAGTATGCTCTAAGGGTGAGTCACTCTCTCTGTGAGAAAGTACAGCCAGTCACACGAAATCGCAAAGTATCTTGACAGTGTTTTCAAAGTCCTTTGCTGGGGCCTTCGCAAAAATACTCAATAATTTCATGGCTCTTTCTGCTGGTGCTGCCTCTGCAGGCCTCGCCTTGTAAATTGACATTGGTTTTTATTATTATTTGTCAAAAATTTGTGTAATTTTTTTTGTCATTTTTGCAGTGTTGATTTATTTCAGGCCCAAATATCTATGGGATATATGAAATATTTACATTTTATTTTCTCCACGCCCCTTTTTTTCATGACATAACACCAGCTAAACATGGCTCTTTAAAACTAAAACATGACGAGATGTGTGAGTTTTCACCCGACGAGACTGGACGGAAATGTTTGTGTGACACACGCGGATCGATCACGTGGTCAATGTGGGCGCAGCCATGCCGAAAAGTAATTATCCAATCAAATGAATGAAATAACAGTGATTGGCAGGCGAGCGGCGATGCAGTGTGCTGATTGGCTAATGGTCAGAGTGGGCGGGCCTAAACAACAGGTGGTTTCCAAGACACCGATCCTGAATCAGTTTTTCTTCAGTAAAGTCAAAGTTAAAAACAGAGGGATTGATTTTTACCTGACCTCCTGTCTGTTAGGTTGTGAGAAATATACGAGAAAAAGTGGGTAAAATAAAGCGCGAAAATGCAGCGGAAAAGGAAGAGAAAGAAGTAAGAAAAATGAAGAGACCGAGGATGTTAGCTAGTGTTAGCACAGCCTCAGCTAGCTAGTTAGCATAACACATTAAGCTAGCTGCCTCTGCCAGTCGAACAAAAAGAGGAAAATGACAATACAGAGGGAGAAGGAAAATTGAACAGCACTTCTAGAGGTAAGAATCATTTGATAATGTGTCTGTGTGCTCAGCAGTGTTGTGAGTGTGTGTTGCTGTTTATTTTGTGGATGAGGATGCTGTTGTGTGTGTTCGGGTTAGTTTGTCAACTTCATGATGTTTTGGTTTCTGCAGTGCTGTGTGAAGCTTGTTAGTGAACTTAGTGAGCTTTATTTAATAACCTGCATTCAGATGTGCTGTGTGATAAACAAAGACTGGCTCTGTTTAAAGTCTGTTCAGGTCAGGTGGGCTGTAAAAACTGCTAACTAGTTTAGAGTCACACACTGTCCTGCATGATGTGTGTTGTAAACAGGTACATGTTGGCATTGTTGGTCTGTTGAACTGTACAGACACACCTGCTCAGATAAACTGGTTGCCAGCCATTGACCAACAGGGGTGTGATTGTGGTCTGGTGGACTGAGGCTGTGATGATCTGTGGACGTACTTTCAATATAATCCAGCAGAAAGAAAAACAGAAGGCATTGAAGAGGGAGACGATGGTAAATGTGGCCACAAACGACTAAATATGGAGATAAAATATTTTTGCCCAACAACAATAAAGTGCAGCACTGCAGCTTTGCATCTCTATCAGTGTGAAAGTCTGGACTAGAGCTGTCAATCTGGTAATGTGGTTATTATACAAAAATGTTAAGGTTAATTGTTTTTTTTATGAATTGCAACACTTGAAACAAGCTGTCAGCCTTGATTCCAGTTTCCAGTACTTACTGACCTAAATTAATTTGTTAAAATACTAATACTTTCTCTCTCTTTTTTTATTTTTTATTTTTTTTACTAAAACTAGACTAAAACCTTTTTGAGTTTTCAGCGACTAAAACTAGACTAAAACTATCACATATAGAAATGACTAAAATTAACATGCATTTTTGTCCAAAAGACTTAAACTAAGACTGAAAAAAAATGGCAGCCAAAAACAACACTGCCCGACCATCATCACTGGTCAAAATTTTAACTTTCCAAAAGAGTGATTAGTAATTGGTTGTGATTCTCATCATCCTAGCTGTACTTTGTGTTTAATAGCAAATCTGAACATGCTAACACACTAAAAAAAGATGAACGTGGGGAACTTTATACTTCTATTGTACAACAATGTTGTAATTGTGAGCAAGAAAGTGTGCTGACGTTAAAGCATTGAACCCTTGTTGTTGTGTAACCTGTAACCATAATGCAGAAAAACTCAAGAGCAGGCACTCAAAACCAAAGAGCCCTGAAGCTTTTACATCAACAGTCACAGAAACAGGAATCAACACAGCAGACTTTTTGTCTAATCAAGTAACTTTATAATAACTTCATACTTTTAACTCAAAGAAAGACTCTCTTTAGTTCACTGTGATTCTGAAACTAAGCGTCCTGCAGAGAGGTCATCACAGGTTAACACAGGTGCAAAGGATGCTGATTGGCTGAGGTGATGCTTGGCTACCTGCTGGTGGGAATATGAGCAACAACACCGGCTCGTTCCTGGGGGAGTGCGATCAGCGCCATGGGAAGGGCCTACGAGAGGAAAAAATATCCTCAGACAGTCGCTTCAAGTGCATGGAGGCATGAAGGTTGTTTACACTGCAGCACATTAAAGGTTCCTTATGTTGAGACTCTGTTGCTGCAGAGTTTTGACTAGTTTTGATAGTTTCCTATATAGAAATCTAGAAAAAGAGCTGGGTTAGCATCTGGGAAATAGCAGTTTCTAAAGAAATATTTTGGATTATAAAACAACAGTGAGCCATTGCAGGGTTGTGACTGGGTGTCTTTGAATCTCAAGGACTCATCTTCGTGATTTTTTTTTAGTTTTCAGCAGATGAAACGTGTCAAAGTCATGATGGAGACAGAAAACTGCTTTTGTTCTTATTTATTGAG
>JBAJHX010000039.1:2554936-2570205 GCA_037176925.1 Amniataba percoides
CAAGTCAAGGCTGCCACAAGCAAAGACAAAAAAAAGCTTGAATGCTTAAAAGATCGTTTTTGATGTGAGAGTTTAATGCTGACGCAGTGTGAAGCATCTCTCTTGTTGCTATGGTTACTGCCTGAATCTCCATCTTTCATTAAAACTGGTAATTAACTTCTTGACTCAAATTATATTGAAAGTAAACATCTATATGATACCAAGCACACGTGAAGGACTGTTTTTTTCACGGTAAAGGCCAAAGTACTCAGCATGTTATAAAACCATATTAAGTTCACAAAACTCCCTCAAGGGGAATATATCTTATTTATTACTGCATTTATTTAGATTAGTCGTGACGTTCACTCATTGCTGTGAACCATAACTATGATTTTCCACTCTTCTCCTCTCAGGTCTGCTCAGGACTGTTTACTTGACAAACCACTGGACTTTCTCTCTCAGCTTTCAAGGGGAGAAAATACAAAAGAAACTTAAACAAACATGCTGTTCAAACAGCTCCGCCAGCGTCCTTTAACATGACCCTGACCTGCTTTCTCACCACAACTCAGCGCTCAGTCGGTCCAGTTTGATCGACTCAGTGATTAAAAGTGACTTAAAGCTTTGACCTGTTGTGTCACATGCAGCGCTCACTCGTAAGAAACGTAAAAAACTGATGAATCTAAGTCCATCTTTTTCTCTTTTAGCTCTGTTTTTGGTCTCCACCAGCTCCTGAGGGAAGTATCTGTCTCGTTAGCTGCGCGTTAGCTGCTCGTTAGCTGCGTGCAGTGAGCTTTTGCTGTAAATAGATGTCCAAAAACAACTCTATTAACTTTAAAAATGTCAAGAAAATGGAAAAGAGATAATGAGAATTATTTCACTTTGATATGCGAAACAAAGAGCTGGTGGCGCTACGTTTTGAGTCAGGTGTCCGTAAATTAAATTGCACAAAAAGGGGACACAACAAGGTGATATAGTTTAAAAAATCTCCAGTCTTACAGATAAATAGTGCAGTTAAATGTGCAGCATTTCCCTCTGAACTGTTGCAGAGTAGATGTGTAAAGTGTCATGAGAAGAAAATACTGAGGTTTTTCTGATTTGTACGTACATAGAGGACCTAAATGTCGCTGAATACATCCGCTGATCTTTTCCTCGCGGCTGTCAGTATGACACGATTCCTCCCTGAAACTCTCTGAAGCTTTCAAGCTCGCGGCTGTCGGAGACTTTGACCTTTGAGATGGATGCTCGACTCGCCGCTGCAGCGCTCTCACCTCTATTCATGACATTACATAAATACTGATGGTAATAAAAACCGAACCATTTATTGAGCTGGTTATAACGCACTATAATGAAGACTTACATTATTACAACAGTGTTTATTATGTTGTCATTCATTATGTGATAAGTTTGTTTGGATTGGACTTGCAGTTTTAAGTTAAGGTCAAACAAATTTTATACAAATAACAATAAAAAAAGAAAAATACTCAACTGGACGAACTGGTACTCAAACAAAAAAAACCTGAAATTAACTAAAAAAACTAAAAACTGAATTGTTCATACAACTGTATCAATTTCCAATTATTGACAGATATGTTAATCAATTAAAATGAACTAAATAAAATGCTCATAAAAAGCTAAATGACTGGATTAAAGTATTACAACTTTATTCATGTGGCACTCAAATGGTCAAACAACTCTACTATTTTACATACACAGGAAACCATTTGCTCCAATAATAAAATAAATTAATACATAATGAAATTGAGTCCATGTTAATAATAAAACTTTGCATCTCAAAATAGCAAAATATTTACTTCTGGAGGAAATGAAATGAAAAACACTCGTGCTTCTGCTGAATCAAACTAAATGAGCAACAAACTATATGAAGCATGAGAGCCATTTTTGTTATTTTACACGCTGGTTTAAGTTGTGATCACCTGCTTTCATTCTGCAGAAAATGTGCCGACGTGTCGCGGAGGTGTCGAGTGCTTTAAGGGTGAAATTATTTGAAACAAATGGCTCACTCGGTCTTTTGTCTTGGTTACTGTGATTTTTCAAGAATTCGAGATTCAGACGAAGAGCCTTGGAAATGCAATTATCCACTAAACGACATCGACTGAGAACAAAGTTCAAATCCAATAAAGTAAATACACTGATGGAAAATGGAGAGAAGATAAAACACATGTTTGTGTGAAGGAAAAGTAGTTTTAAAAGAGCGTAATGTGAGGTAGCATCTTATATTCTTTATTATGTAGGAGTTTATATCACATGAGCACACATTTCTACATTTTTAAAAGTTTGAGAAAACAATCTGTCCTAAACCCTTCAATAATCATCATTTTAATCTTTTCAAACATATGCTAAGAAAATTGTCATGTAAATCAAGTTTGTTGAGGTTTTTAGAGGAATTTATTCTCATTTCTTTACAGTCTCATTCAAAGCAGCACCTCACTGTAATCCCTTAATGGTTTTGTTGAAATAGTCAAACATTAAGATGTTTGTATGAATTTTCCACAAAGAACAAACTGTGAAAAAATGTTCTTCTTCTTTACAGTCGTTGTGATTTATGTCTCGGTCATTTCCAAGAAACCAGAAAGTAGCGGCACACCTTGATGTGAGAGATTAAGGCAGCTGTCACCTTCAGCGGCTCCGATAGCTGCAGGTTTGTTTGAGCACATGAGAAAAAAAAATCTAATGCTGTTTATAGCTAAAGATAGTTTGAAAGTGTAGTGACACACATTCCTGGTTGTGGTAAATTTAATCCTGCAGAAATACAACAGAAGAGGTGACGAACCTGTTTACAGTGCAGCCAAACAAATTCACATTTAACACATATTCATTTAATAAATATTTTAAAAGTCATCAGCTGGTTAAAAAAATGCCATTTTGCAGATGCATTTTTTATTTAAAAGTTATAAATATTTCTAACCTCTGTGACAAGAACATTGTGCTTCCTGTGCAGTAATTTCATACAGCACTGAGAGTACTTAAAACTTAATCACAGCCTGGATTATATTTACATCCAGAGTCCTTTTCCTGGTTAGATTAAGACTAAGATTATAGTTTCAATTAAATCCTAATATCTCCTCAAGTCACGTTTCCTATATTAAATCAGGACCATCTTTCCCTCACCAAGTGTTGAAGTACCTCAACATAAACGTAAAAAGGTGCTGCAATCACTAAAAGTGGAGATTATATTGCAAATTCAGAAATAAACTAATTAAGCACAGCACGCTCAGTTTTAACATTTTTTAACTTCCCAGATACACTTTTTCAGGTTTCCTCATTACAACAGTAGAAAACGTAGTTTGGTCGTTCTAATAGTTCCTGCAAATTTTATTTATTGTTGTAAATTGGTTATATATCTGAAATAAATAGAGTCTCAGTCTGTCTTTCTGATTATCTCAACATCCATTCATGGTTTATTTCTGATGAACTAACAAAGTGCAGCTACGAGTGTGAACGTTTGCAGTCGATCTCTGAACAGGCAGTCGCACCAGTAAACATTCACTTTATAATATCATTTAAAACATAAAGCTGCCTGAATCAGCCAACTCTTTTTTTTTTAAATGTCATTGTGTCCCGAATGAATTGGTGCAAAAACAAAGTGGGGAGGAAAAAAATGTGTCAGCTTTTACAGCGTGACCACCAGAGACGAGTCCTCGATACAGTCGACCAATCAGAGGCCGCGGACATCAAAAGATTCAAATATAGATCAGATGTCATTTTAGCCTGATCAGCCTCTTTCAGACACTTTTCATTTTCTGCACATTTACAATCAAAACGTATGAGAAAGCCGACCGATCGCTCTGATTGTTCTCGTTCAGATTCAGTCGTTCTGTCCAGAAACGCCTCATTTAAAAGAAAAGGGAGAAAGGCGAGGAGACGTCTCGCTCCCCTTTTGACACCGACAGCAGTTCAGAACCTCAATTTACAGACTGAATGGATTTCCACTCTCAGAGCGGGCTGAAAGGCCTGAAAGGTCCCAGGCTGTTTGGTATGGAGATTAATGAGGCGGAAATATGACAAACGCAATGCAGATCTGAGACAGACTTCAGGGTGTGTGAGATGAGAGACCATAAATTGATTTTTCTGCGGCGCCACAGTTGTGAGAAATGTGAGTTGATGTCACAGCTGCAATGCAGCGGCTCAAAGAGATTTTAAGATGAAGATACTCATCTAAGAGGTCAATATTTCTCCTTTTTTTAATTATTGATTAATCTTTTGTTGACAGCGTCAGAAAAAGTGTCTTAAAGCACAAACTGAAACCCGAAGACTTCCACTTAATTATTATAATGGATTGATTAATTGATTATAAATATAGCCTTGTATTATTTTTTTAGGTTGTTTAAGCACATGTCCATTGATACACCTTCATCTTTTATCTTTTATCAATAAGACCTCTGTTTGCAAAGTGCCTTAAACTGTCATTAAGACATTAAGTGGAAAGAAACATGAAATGAGACTCTGTAAATTGGATTTTAAGGGTTAGAGGAGAATAAAAAAAGCTAATTTGAAATAAAACAGATAAAAGGAGGATGACATTTCAAATGCAGTACATTAATTTTTTACAAAAAACAAAAACAAACAAAAGATTTTCAAGTTTTAGTCCAGTTATGAGCTGCATAAATCCTTTTATAGACCATCAAGATGTAAAAAAATGTGGAATCAGGAGAAAGATGCTAATCTCAGCATCATTTCTGTGTAAAATATCTGCCGTTATCACAGCAGAGAGACACGATAGAGTTCTACTTTCTGTCAGTACATACCTATTTACTATTTATCTTTCTATGAGGTCTGATGCATGAAGCGTAAACACGGTGACTCATTTATTTGTTTTGTGCCTTTTTTGTTCTCTGCTTGTAATAATTCTGTTGCTTTTCTTTGTTTTGCTGCGGATCTGCACAGCAAACACGTCTGTCTGAGCTCCTGATGGACTGAGATAAGTTCTGTGATGAATATGAAGGCGAAACCAGAAACAGTTTCCCAATATTAAAAAGGCTTCTCATCGTACATGAGCCAAATATAATATCTGTGCTGCTGCGGCAAACATCCTGACAGGTAAAGAGACAAGAGGGAGGCATGTAGGAAAAATCAGTGCACCTTAATTATCTCATTAACTGATGCCACAGGTCAGCACAAATACGTTTTTATTGGTTTCACTGATATTAACTAGGAAGACAGAGATGTTAGCTGTTTATAGTTTATTTACATACAGCTCAGTGGATCATTGTAAATAACTTTATTATTTAAAGTAATGTGTTGTAAAGTTTTAAAGGATTGTGTCTCTGCCCACCTCATAGTGGTTTTTTTCTGTTTATTGTCACACCCCCAACAATAAAGCGGCCTTGAGAGTAGTGGAAAGCCAATATATGGATCCTTGTTATAATGAAATAGTTGTTCAGTGGCTGAATGACGCATCAGGCTGAGCGGCTGCTGAAGTTATTTCACTGCTTCGCTCATTCATCACCACAAACCAGGAGAGGGTTTTTATTTTATTTCTCTCCTTAAAACCAGAGGAAAACCTCCTCTTGTTTTCCGGCCGTGCGTTGCAGTTTATTTGCTTCTGTTTGATTTACGACGCTGATTTTCTCCGGGTTTCCTCTTCGCCTGGTTTCCATGGTGATCCAAATTGCGTAATGTGATCTGAAATGTCCGTGATCACGAAGCGTCGGAGATATTGAAAAATGATTAATGTGCGAAAGTCAAAGGAGCTCCTCCGGCCTCACAAAAAGACAAACAGCACACGTGTTCGTTTTTCTGGTTTTGATGTTTCAGATTTTGTTTTTTTTTTTTGTTGTGTGTCTTTTAAATTGAACTCCAGAAAGGCAGAAAGATTTAATGTCTTTTTTATACTCTGCAGCTGTCACCGTCGAGGTGACAATAACCTTTGAGTCGCTTTGTTTGATGAACTCTATCAGCGAGCTCAGGGCACATCTGTGTTTTTCTCACTGTTGATTTTCTGAAAGCAACATCAGGCACAAAGACGGAGATGGACAAAAATATTTCTGATATGATTCCTCCTGAAACGGTGCTCATGATGCTGCTGCAGCGATGTGACATTTACTCAATGACGGTGAAATGAAAAGACAATCTTCTGAAGGCCTTCGTGGTGTCGTCCCTGTGTTATATACTGTTAATATGTGATACGTGAACTTTTCCCGACATCAGTTTTAATATTCACTCTGGAAATGTTTGTGAAAATGTCTCCATCTTCACCAACCGTGAGAAAATATAAACATATAATCCGACTTTTTAGGAAAAACACATTCTCCTTCTTTCCAATGATTCAATGTGAAGATGAAAACCACTTTTATATCTGTAAATACAATCATTTATTTATATAGTGCTTTTCTTACCAGTGTCACAAAGAGCTTCACAGAGATATGAAATACAATAAAACAGTGGAAAACAAATCATAATGAAGTGAAGCAAAATAAAATTCACTTATGCAGCCACCATCAGCAGGCGTTTTA
Organism: Amniataba percoides; assembly: GCA_037176925.1. NCBI lineage: Eukaryota > Metazoa > Chordata > Actinopteri > Centrarchiformes > Terapontidae > Amniataba > Amniataba percoides. Next base: position 2,561,389 of record JBAJHX010000039.1, read on the forward strand.
GCTTAGCTTAGCATAAAGACTGGAAACAGAGGGAAACTGCTAGCTTGGCAAAGAAAATAGTGCAATTTTAATATTTTTGAACATTAAACAAACTGTTTTTAATGCTTGAATCATTGAGATTCAGAGATACTAGTTGGCTGAGACTTTGCTAGTTGCTAGACTTTTTTAGTTTAAGACAACCAAGCTTCTCCTTTCAGTGGCCTGTCCCCAGTTTCTTTACATGCATTTAAAACAGACTGCAAAGTAGAGTGATATTTACGTGGACAGACGAGCATCGAGCAGAGCCTCGTGGTCAGAGACGCTGCCGTCCCTCCACAATGTGAGCGGAGTTGATATTAACCCGACTGACAGCCCATTCATTCATTTCTTTCTCGTTCCTAAATGAAAGGACTTTGCTGTAACTGGATGTTCTTCAGCACTCGATCAATAAGATGTTTACGAAGCGTGAGCGTCGTTTCCACATCATCAACGCGTCCTGCAGCCGACTCTCCGCTTCCTGTGAGCTCCTCGCTCATGTAAACCTGCAGGGTTGCTAATGAAAGGTCAATTATCAGCATTGCACATGTGTGGGAACACACACTGTTTGATTTACCTGCTGCATCAATAGAGCCAAACATAGCTGCTCTGGTCAAATCAATCCACCCGCAAACATCCATCTTCAGTCGGCTTTAATTGTTTCCTGTCTGACTCATCATCTCGCGTCCACCTTGACCCTATCTGCTTTCTGACATTTTATATGGTTTTCTTTTTGTCTCTGGCACTCGTCCCGTGGGTGTTATCTTTGCCAGTTTCCTGTGTTTTTCAGTGTAAACACGCTGATGGTCACCAGGATCTGGTGGTTGCTTTGTGCAAAGACTTTTCACAAACCTTTAAGATACTGCTGAAAAAAGGCTGAGTTTTAATGCAAAACCTGCAAATCTTTGAATCAGTGCATGTGTTTGCCACATCATTACCTTTATGAGCTGATTTTTATTTAATCTGAACTGTACATGAAGGAAAAAAACAACTGCAAAACCAGAGAATCCCATTTAATATTTTCTAATTAAAAATCTGTCTGAATGTTGAACCAAAGTCATTTTAAAGTACCGTCACAGGCAAAACATCTTTTTAAAAGCTCCTGTACTTTTAAATAAACACTCTTCTTAAGAGTACTCCGCTGATTTTATCCGCTTCATTTAGTTTCTGTAGTTGCAGTAGCTGCAGCCGGTCCTTTGGGTTAATGTGTTTGAGCAACATTTTATGTGACTTACATTCAGAGAAGCCAGCGTGAAGTGAGAAACAATAAGATAAAGATTTCTCACCGTCACAAAAACTTCTTTGATCTTTGATCAGACCGACAGCAAATCTGTTTTTCAGTAAAAGAAAGAAAACCTGCAGCACTTTCTCGTTAAACGAATGCAATCGATGGATTGTTGATTGATTTTTTTGCTCCCCTCCGACAGAGCAGATGGGCGGGAGCTGAGCAGCAGGAGGACGAAGCGACAGATCGAGCACTGATGGGCGCCGCCTCGCTTCCCGGGATGGAGACGGCGGCTGATATTTGGGAGAACGGCAGCTTCGACAGCCCGTCGCCGGGACTCCCTCTGTTCCTGCTCATGTTCAACGACAGCGATCTGAACGAGACGCTGTTCAACTCCACCAACGCCACCGCCCCTGACGCCTCCTCGGGACCCGGCGTGGCGGGCGTCCTCATCCCGCTCATTTACATCATCGTCTGCATCATCGGCCTGGGCGGGAACACTCTGGTGATTCACATCGTGCTGCGCTACTCCAAGATCGAGTCGGTCACCAACATCTACATCCTCAACTTGGCCATCGCCGACGAGCTCTTCATGCTCGGCCTGCCCTTCCTGGCGGTGCAGAACACGCTGCAGTCGTGGCCGTTCGGCTCCTTCATGTGCCGCCTCGTCATGACCGTCGACTCCATCAACCAGTTCACCAGCATCTTCTGCCTGACCGTGATGAGCATCGACCGCTACCTCGCCGTGGTCCACCCCATCCGCTCGTCAAAGTGGCGGCGCCCTCAGGTGGCCAAAGTGGTGAACGGGACCGTCTGGGCTCTGTCGTTCCTCGTCGTCCTGCCCGTCGTGATCTTCGCCAACATCCAGAAGGCGGGCGGCACCTGCAACATCGCCTGGCCACAGCCGGCGAACATCTGGCGGGCGGCTTTCATCATTTACACCTCCACGGTCGGCTTCTTCTGCCCTCTGCTGATCATCTGCCTGTGCTACCTGCTCATCGTCTTCAAGGTCCGCAGCTCGGGTAAGAAAGTTCACGCCACCTCAACCAAGCGGAGGAAGTCGGAGAGGAAAGTGACGCGGATGGTCGTGATCGTCGTCGCCGTGTTCGTCTTCTGCTGGCTGCCTTTCTACGCCCTCAACATCATGAACCTGCTGGTGTCGCTGCCGCCGGAGTACAAAGGCCTCTACTATTTCGTGGTGGTGCTCGGCTACGCCAACAGCTGCGCCAACCCCATCGTCTACGGCTTCCTGTCAGACAACTTCAAGAGGGGTTTCCGGAAAGCCCTCTGCCGCTCCACCAGGAAGGTGGAGAACCACGAGCCGATGGAGCGGCAGCAGCAGCAGGAGGAGGGCCGGACGGCGCTCATGCCGAGGGAGAGCCTGCGGCGGGCGATCCGCGACGAAGAGGACGACGACGAGGAGGACGTGTCGGAGATGACCGAGATCTACAGGATCGCACAAAACGGCAACGGCAGCTTCCAGCCGACGAGCTCGGAGAAAGCGGCGACGCCGGGAGAGCCGTCGTCCCCGGACAAGAGAGAAACGAGGGGGAAGGACGCAGCCAACGGCTCCACGCTGACCGTACCGTTACTGCTCAACGGCACCAAGAACGGCAGCATCAAAACTCTGCCGGAGGAAAACGTGGAGCAGAGCAACTCGCTGGAGATCAGTTATTTATAGTGTGAAATGTGTAAAAATGACTGCAGGGTCCTTAAAGTGAACTCAGTATTACGACAGCAGCTGACCTTTAACCCCAAACACACCGAGCTGTTTGTGATGGAGTCAAGAGTTAAAAAAAACAACTATTTTTGATCAATGGACTCAAAGTTTCTTTAGCATTTAAAGACGTTTTACGAACATACAGAATGTAAATGAAATTGTGTACATATGCATGGCTGAATGTACAAAGTTGTGCCTTTATTTACCTTCATCGTGACTCTCGTTGTGTAACTTTTTTATTCCATAATGTGACAATCATGTGCTCGAATATAAATGTACTTAAGCTGAAATTATTACTGAAACCGTGTAAACATTAGCTGAACGTTAACAACTATTTTATTTCAGTGAAGAATCCTTCAACTGCAACTCCATCTGATAATAATTATGTTTATATAAAACTTATGTTTGAAGGGAAGTGTTTTGCTGTCAGGATTATTTTAGATTATTATCGTGGGTGAAGAGTCCAATCTTCCCTTAAACTTAACTGGAAGTTTATTTTTTTGTAATCGCAACTACAAAATGTCAAAACAAATGAATCATGTTAAAGTTTTGCCGCTTACAGGAGGCCTCACGCAAGAAGAGTTTCACAATCTTATCTCAAAGATTGCTTACTTTATCTTTGGGGTTTATCTAAGTCAGATTGAATAAAATCGACGCCCATTTCCACAAAACGCTTCCTGTTTTTCTACTTTTGCACAAGAATTTTATGAAAGAGTAAGATGAAGATTTTCCATTCTGCTTTCAGAAACTTTGCTGTGGCAGTATTGTGATGTTAGAAGATATAAAACACTCAGAAAATATTTCAAATTTACAGATGAGGTGTGATTTGACGAGTGGAAATATCACCGTCGTCAGCAGGTGATGTTGAGTAAATTTTGAGTAAAGTTTGTGTTTTCTGTGTGTTTTATCTCGATCTGACTCACCGAAAGAATCAGTCTGTTCCTGCACGAGGCCAAATGTTTCCACGTTATGTCGATAAAAATGTGTTTAGTAATACATTTCCTTCAAAAAAACATCTGTTGCATATGAGTAAAGTATAAACATAAGAAGACGGAGCTGCACGTCCTCACATCTCTCGCTGAGTTTCTTAAATATAGTCCGTGAATATTTGCCGTTATTTGTACAAGTTACACTCTGACTCTCTGACTTTGAGTGTTGTTTGAACTCAATCTGAGTTATGTCGTGTTGAACAGTGACTGTGGTGAAGATTTTTGCTTTATTTTTCATTTCAGGAGGAGAGTGACGACCTTGCACCTTCATGAATGCATCTTATTGCACATTTGAAGACGCTGGATGATAAATGATCCTGCAGCTTTCAGACCAAGACGATAAAAAAAACTCTCGCAGGTGGAAACTATTTTGATCTGATCGTTTGTGTTGGTTGTTAACTTAAAAAAACACACTTTCCTGTGTAGTTTGGCATCATTTTGCATCAGTATACCAGCCAACAAGATAAATTCTTTGTCACCTCCTGTACAACTACAACTACAACTACAACTCCGTCCAATATTTAAAGTTAATCATTTACGATTTTGTTATCAGAAAAAGCTTTTAGTCGGTGTGCTTAACATGGGCGGTGAACTATTTTAGGAATTTGTCTTTATCAGACTCACTGAAGGACTCCAGAGAAAATGATTCAGGTGTGTTGTTGCATTGTGGGAAATGTAAGCAGGAAAAAACGCTCGTAGAATAAAGATAATGTTTTTTTCTCCGGTTCTGCTGCTTTTATTTTTATCTTTTTTTTATCTGAACAGCCCATCAAGAGCCCGTCAGCGTTACAGGATTATAAAAACAAATCAGCGGGATTTTTTAGGATTATTTTTTAGGATTATTTGACATCACATATTTCACTGTTTCTCGTGTCGTTCGCGTCTCACTCAGGTCTTTTGTGACGTCGTAATATTTTGGACACCAGTGACGTTTTTACTAAATGACAGTCGTCTCTTCTTTCAGGCGGAAATCTCGTCATCTTGTTTTTTTTTGTGTAGTTTTCCTGTTTGAATAAATCTTGGGAACATTTCATCAAAGGCTGCAACATGAAAATATTTTACATGTTTGACACATTAAAAAAACACAAACATTTAACATTTAAACATTTCATCTCATTTCATGACTAAAATTAAGCATTTGACATATTTTATAACTCAATTTTAGGTCCGACAGTCATCGAGAAATCACAGCTGCTTTTATAAATCTCATTTTAGCGTCTGTGTTGTGTTTCACCTCTGACCTGCATCATTTTATCGGCCATGTTTAACTGTCTGCCGTTTAAACAGGAAGCTTAACACTGAGCACAGAGATGTCGGAGGAAGTGGAGGGTGAAAATGCTGCAAGGAAAATAACTTACAAGTAAAGCACAAAAAAAACCACATGAGACTGTGGAATAAAGCGAGCGTCGTTATTTACTCAAACAAATGTGAAGTTGAAGCCTCCACAAAAAAAAATGTGTCACTCACTTCAGTGTTTCTACCTTTAAAATCAATTTGAAGTAAAAAAAATTCTCCCTGGGAAACACAGAAAATAAAGCAAAAAAAAGAAAAAACTCTCCACCATTCATCAAAATCTCACCTGCGTTCATTCACGAGTGTGAACTCACACACTCGTTATATTTATCGGCCTGTTTGTGCAGTAAAACCGCCTCTGCTGCCGGTCTGCAAAGATCCTCTGAGGAGCACAAACATCATTAAAGCCACATTAAAAAGGGATTTGTCCAGCTGATACGTTCTTTGCTGGGCCCTCAGGGGGGTTTGCGGTGTGATGAGAGTGGACATTTGTGTGTGTTTGCTCCTCCCGCTGCAGTGTTTGTGTGTGTTCGGCTATAAATGTTGTTGTTGGAGCTTCCTGGCTGTGTGATCCCAGACTCCCCTCGGTGATAACCCACCTGCACCGACTGCTGGTGGAGGTGATAGTCAGTCGGCCGTCGGTCTGCTTCGCTGTGACTCACTGTGATTCTCTGCCCACAGTTTCCCGCCCACGTACAATATGGACAAGTTAACTCTAATAGCCTGTTATTCACTTTTTTTGGCAGCAGAAACTCCTCGGTCGCCGGCTCGAGATGACGAACACAAACACACGATCCTAATGAGCGTCGATGCCTCTCTTGTGGGTCGCCTAAAAAAAAAATCCCGGTTAAACTTCTTTCTGCAGAGCCGGACGAACATGCAGGAAAATAATGGATGTTTATTTCCACGCTGTAATCAAGAGCGGGGTCCCAGCGGCGGTGCTGACTGAGTGGGAGTCTTTATTGCTTTGTGTTTTCAGAAAGCAGCCGTCACTTTAGCTGAAGTGTTGGTTTTGGTTTAAGTGCAGGAGCAGCGTCCCGACGGGCCATAAAGCCTCATCAGAGGGGATTACGCTGCCAAACGCAGTTTATTTCTCATCACGTTGTTGGAGGAAAATGTGCGGCCTGACTCTGCTGGCTGCAGGTTTCTGTGGATTTTAGATTAAATACGCTGGATGTTTTTTTCTTAATGTAATTGTTGTTTTTTTCTGCTGCTGTTTCAATATTTTGTGCCATAATGACAAATCTGTTATTGAATATATCCTTTACATTTATGGAGAAATAAATGTTTTAGTGAAACTGTGGAATTTTGATTGTTTTTGGATTTTAAATATCAGATAATAACAATAACACAGCTGTTAGCTTAGCTTAGCACAAAGACTGGAAACAAAGGGAAACAGCTAGCACGGCTCTGATTAAAGTGTCTCTAAAGTTCATTAATTAACACGTTAAATCATGTTTTTTCATCTGCATATAAACCATTTTTTAAATCACATCTTGTTTTTACACTTGAGTTTTTGTGCAGGCCGGTGAATCTCGACAGAACCAGGCTAGCAGTTTCCCTTTGTTTCCAGTCTTTGTGCTAAGCTAAGCTAATCCACTGCTTCATAAACACGAGTGAAGTCAGTGTTTTCAACTAATTGATTATTAAATAGTTATTAAAAAAGATCAAATTAGCAGCCTGCAGAGTCACAAATGAAAATACTTCGACCATCATCGACTTTGATGCTCCACAATGTGTTTGATCGTATTTAGACGCTCACAAGATGCTGAAACTAAAGAAAACGTGTGAAGGAGAAACTCTCCTCTCTGCAGTGTTCAGGTATTTATAGCAGCCGTCGCCTCGGTGGGAGGACGTGTGGAGGCCTCTGATTGATCTCAGGTGTTTTCTCCTGATGCATAATTAACTCTGAGAAACTCACACTGGAGACAAAGAGGAAACATCCAGTGAAAACACATTTATTTCTGAATAACTGCCTGTTAAAGATAAATTAAATAAAGTGTTTTAAGAGAACGTAAATCTGATTTACGGGATGTTAAACATTAAACGACATATTCAGCTGCACAAAACCCTTTTTTCTGCTAAAGTTACTGGAGAAGATTATTCAAAACGAGAGGAAAGAGAGAAAATCAGCTTCAGAGCTGAAGGTCGTGGAAATAATAAACCACAAATGTTTATTAGCGACACTCAGCTCATTAAAAACACCATCGAGGACTTTTTATTGAGACTAATAAGAGCGACCCGTTTTATCAGACTAATGAAAAGCCAAAGGTTGAAACATATGAAAACAACAGTGTGTGTGCTAATGAGTACACACACACACACACACACACACACACACACACACTTAAGTCATATTCAGTGCAAACAAGATTAATAACAATAAAAACAACAAAATACTCAGATTTTAAATTTTAAAAGGAAAACAGACAATGAAACGTTTCTGTAGCTTAAAATGAGTCCTGTCAGTTTAAATACTTCATATATCTGAAGTACTCGGATACTTTACTGCAGTAATACCACACTGTAAAATACTCAGCTGCATGTAAAATGCTGCATTTTAAAACCTCGCTGAAGTATGTGAGTATTATCAGCATAATGTACTTAAACTTTCAAAATAAAAGTCTCTTCTTTTATTTTCTATTGATTAGTGATCAACTTTTAAATTAATGCATTGATTTTTTTAGAATTAATTGATTGTTTTGAGTTATTTTTGTTTGTTTGTTGCCAAGAAAAGGTGTCCAAAATTTCTCATTTCAGCTTCTCAAGTGTGAATATTTTCAATTTTCTTCAGTCCTCTGTAACATTAAACTGAATATTTTCATGTTTTGAGAAACGTTGATCAACATTTTAACTACGACAGCTAATCGGTTAACGGAGAAGATTATATACAGATTAATCAGAAATGAAAATGATTGTTTTCTGCAGGCCTAGTTTCATCTGCAGTGATGCATCCTGGTCTATAAGATCATTATATGTTTGTTCTGTGAGCTCCACTGTACATGAAGAGGAAGAACAAATAAAGCTAAATAAAGCTGTTAGATGGATGTGATGGAGGGAAAAGTATAAAATTTATGAGTAAAGGCATAAAGTTGCATAAAATCCTCAAGTAAAGTAAAAGTACTCCTTGTTGTACTTGAGTAAATGTACTTAGTTAGTGAATCCGACAGGCCGACATCTTGATGTTTATTAATCAGGTTTTCTGACCTTTGCCGAGCGTGAATAACTTCTTAATTGGATTCAGAGATCCGTTTATAAATCACACTCGAGTCCCAGCGTGTGGCAGAGAAGAAGATCAGTGTTTCTGATTTACACTTGAAAGAGCCCGCTGGGTCTGTGTGTGATGTTTAATTATCTGTTAACACTCAAAAGGCAAATTTAAACTCTCTGACTGATGATGGATTAAGGTTTCATTTAGTCTTTTATCCCCTGAATTCATTTTTCATGTTAATTTAAGTGGAAATAAAAGATAAGAGAGAAGAAAACACCAAATATAATTAAAATACTCTCAGAAAACACATGTTGATCTCTGCAGGTTTGTTGCATGTTTTACTCTTTGATGCTTAAACTCAGTT
>JBAJHX010000039.1:2651367-2671732 GCA_037176925.1 Amniataba percoides
CACACACACACACACACACACACACACACACTGACTATAAGAGGAGAGAGTGGAAACGCTGTTAAAGGTGTGTTGAGACTCACAAAGCTGTGAGCTGGAGTTTGGGGGCATTAAGGGGACGACAAAGAAAATCCAAGTGCAGGAGTGAAAGTTTACTTTTGGAGACATAATTTATGTTGCACGTGGAACCAGTGATAAAAGAAAGGATTGCTGATTTGATGGAGTGCAGGTTGGTCAAATGGAAATGAACAATCTGAACTAATAACACTCATGATTAATTATTTCTTAATGACTTATTTGTGACATCTGAGAATATAAAACAGTAAAACTTTCTGTCAGTTATCAGAATCTGTTTGGGTCAAAATCACAGAAACTGTCCGATCGCTGAGCCTCCCGTCGACTTTGTGTTTGCTTCTCTTGGTTTGCTTGAGAAAAATCTGCATGAAAACAAACAAGAGCAAAACTAAAAGGGCAGATTTTATAAATCATTTCTTATCTGGTAAATGTAAAAGTGACCAAAGTGTATTTTCTCATAAGTAGTGGGTGGTTATGTCTTGCATAAGTTTGCAACCTTGCAGCAAATACATTTATATTATTATCTCATATTCAGTATTAAACATTGTGTTTCCATTAAGAATACACACAATTCTTTACTCTAACACGGCTGTGGTAAAATATGTGTGTCTGGTAAGTGTCTATTAAATCCTATAAGAGGACATTTCAGTCACATCAGTGGCTCCATGATGACGTGTGTATGATGAATGACTGGTGGTGATGGGTTATAATGTGATACTGTTTTATATTTTATAGATGGTTCAAACATTAACAAAAAAAATAAAATATGCTAACTTAATGAGGTTGATCGAGCCAGGACGTCACAGCAAACAGTAGTTCAAACTAATACTTCATGATTGCATGGATGAGACTCACAGCAAGTTTACAAATGGGACAATTATGCACAAATTTCATCCTACGTGTCGGTGCAACCTGTGTGATCGTGCAGCACGTTGGCATGAAATGGATCAGGCCAGGTATGGAGGGTTTTGTCCACTTTGCTTTGTGTAACACAGATGATGATTTGAGTGAGGAGGTCAGACTAAAATAAGAATCTGTGGCGTCGCGAACACTCAGCAGTCACTGTTCATTTCTGTTTTTCCAAAAGCAGCTCCCACTTTATGACACAGCATTTGATATATTTTAAAATGAGGGTTGAGACTTCATAAAATAAAAGTGAATAACTCCGCATTTTAGTGTTTGGATATATTATACTGCCTCAGACAATTCAATTTGTAATCCTGAGCATAAAGCAGCTGTCTCGCGGTGCTGGATTTTGTCTCTCCTGCTGATGTGTGATGCCGGGCTGAGTTACAGTATTGCACCTCGGAGAACTTACTGTAATTGGCAGAGATGGGAAAGGTGACTTTGACAGCGCGAGCGTGCCTTTTTCTGATTCCTAACTGTTATCTCTGCTTTAAAATGGAGCTCGGCTTTGGTGGGAAAAGCTCAGATACCCTCTGGATGAGCCCACAAAGTCAGGCTGCCGTCTGCCGTCGATGGAGCAGCTCCAGGCTGCACGTTTTGATGACATCAGACTCTTTGGCTGGGCGAGCGAGAGAGAGGGGGAGAGAGAGGTTCACGATCACAAGTATTGATCAGCCTGTCCGAAGCCCTGGGAATCATGCGAATTTGTAAACTGAGTAATGTTTCCACTTGAGAGACATCCAATAGTATCCAAGACGGCACAAGATTTGTAATGTTGGCATGAGATATCGTGTTTACAGTAAACCAGCATTAGTCACTGTTGCAGACTTATTTCCCCCCCCAGCTGCCCGAGCCGTCATATTCATCACCACCCGGACGTAACTACATTACCTCACTTCACCTTTATTGGAAATTGCTGCTCTGAGTTTGGCTTTTATGCCTCTCGATGCGTTTGTCTTTGTGCTAAGACTTTGTTATCTCTCTTCAATAACCTTATCTACTAAACTGCTCGAGTGTTGCTGAGATCTGCACTTTTTTCTTTTTTTCCAGGAATGAGAGGACGCTGATGGAATTATTTAAATTGAGTGAATCCTCAGTTTAAATTATTTGATATGTGTCTCACATATGCACTGCTGTGGTCTTTTTTGTCAGGATTAGATCAAGTTTAGTGTCTCATTTGGGATCATGGCGGCTGCTTTGTTGGGTTTCTCGTCATTTGTCGACCGTTGTTAGTCATTTTGATGATGTGATGAGCGGCCAGCGCTGTTTATTGCAGCGATTCCCACCATGATCTCTGCAGCTGCCAAAGGGGGTGCATGGAAAGACTGTAGAGTGGCTCAGCTGATTTAAAGAAAATAAGAAATTTTGTGATTTGAATGAATGAAATTAAACATATGAAGACAGCTGTGTTGTGATTAAGAGTGCAGGAAAAATACTAAATTAAAAGTACTGGACAAACAGCTTGATACTGAAATAGTTTCACAGTGGTGTGAAAACATTATTTCAACAACACACTTTTATATAATTAATATAGTAAAACAGCATGCAGTTTAAATTAGATTCAGATGAACAAATTAGGGCCATGATGAGCTGTGGAGAGCTGCTTTGTATTTCTTTGATATTCTGAGGTTATTTGAGTTAAGGTTCGCCTGTATGCTGCTGGCAGTTTTACAGGAGAGGAGGATTCGAGAGGAGAGGTCAGTTGGTTTCAAATGCTTTAAAAGAAATAAAGGGAAAAAAAGAAAAGTGCACAGTGTGTAAAAAGTGGGCTGAAAATTTCCACAACTAGAGTCTAAGTTTGCGTTAAAAAGGGAAGTATGTTCCCCATCTGCTGGTTCTCACTCCACTCAAAACAACGAGGACTTTGTTTGCCTGAGGAAAGGCCTTTCTCTCTCTCTCTCTCTCTCTCTCAGTACATACAGGCACAGTGGTGGTGGGAGTGATCTTTTATCAGACGCTTTTCAGAAGAGAAAAAAACAGATGAGGGCATCATACAAAAGAGAGAGAGAGCGAGGGTGTGAAGATTAATATCATATGCTGGGAGGAGAGGAGGGATATCAGGGACCGGGCTAAAGCAAAGAGAAGAGAGGCGAATGGGAAAAGCTTACGGGCTTCCTTATGAGCTCGAGGTAATGAAACCGAAGCGAAGAGAGGAGTAACTTCGCAGTTTACTCGAGTTGTTGTGCCTCAGTGTTAGGTGAGAAAACCATGTGAACAAAACCTAAATGATCATTTGCCTCCATGCCAAGAGTCAGATGAGAAGATCGATACCGTGTCTGCACAGTAAATATGATGCTGGAGGGTAGTTAGCTTAGCATAAAGACTGAAAATGGAGAATCAGCTCATCTGGCTCGGTCGAAGAGACGAGAGCCTCTAAAGCTCAGTAATGAAAATGTTTGTGCAGAAACTGAAGAGTATAAACAACAAGCTGTGTTTTTACAGAGGTTTATGTGCTGCTTTTTGGGGGGTTTTCTGACTTCAAGCATCACAAATGAAGGATTTTTTTGCATTTGTGTTGTTGTATTGTATTTGATGCATTGTTCAATAGCACCTCAGAGTCATAGCTGGGAACCAGATGTATTCATAACAACAAGACATAGACTATCAAGTAATCATAGACACTCAGAATTGTGTTATACATACGATATTATTGTATTATTACAACTGATGCTTTGACAATAAGCTATATTTCATATGAAGGTGTAACACTGCATCTGTTGATTGTTTCAGTTAATCAATTATTTGTATGGCATGTATGAAATAACTTATATAATGTCATAAAACTGTGGAAAAAAGCGGATCACACTGTTTATTATCACAGTTTAGCGTTCAGTGTTCAGTTCAACAAACTTGCAGAGCTTTTTTGGTGAAACTTGCTGCTTGTTCTCGTTCTTCGTATGCTGCAGTGAGATCAGACAGATTCATGAACATCAGAGGTGACAAGAAACCTTCCTGATGCAAACTGAATGACTTACGTTCCTCGCGGTCAGTCGGGTGATGCTGCAGTCACACAGAGCTTCGACGCCGCAGTAAATAATGATATGATTGAAAAAGGAAACACGTTGAGCAGCACTCACTGGGCCAGCGTTACTGAAATTCTTCCCACTGTGTCTCAGCTTGTTGTGACTAACAGATTTGTGTACTTCCTCCACCCTTGAGCCCATAAAAGGACAGAGAGCTCATTCTTGATCTTTAAAAATCTTGCATAAGACCGCTGATCACACTGTTAGCGTTTATCCCTCCATCACTCGAGGAGTTGGCAGCGAGCGGCTGGACCTTTTTTTTTCGAGGATGTGGTGTAACTGAGCCTTTTTCCGGATGACGATGACTTATCAGTCCATGTGTTATTAGCGAGCGATGGAACACAAAACATCCTGTTTTCACTGCAAAGAAAGACTGACATATGAACATTAGAGTGAATCATATTCAAATGAAGCCAACTGAAAAAAGTATCTCTCACTCCCCCTCTCAGAGAACATGACCACGGCTCTGATATTCTCGTTGGACGGATGGATTGATGCTCGGATGGGCTGCAGAACATTTTGAGCTCTCATAACACACACGAGGGTCTTTCTGAGGGTTTCTTAGCTGCTATATGTTCATTTTTTATTCCTTTTATTCACTGAGGAACTTTGCTATCCAGCTCTGACGTGCAGCCATCTGACGTATCAGGTGGAAAGACTTGGCTCTGGATGCTCTGTAGTTATAACCCAATACTCTGTTGGCAGGAAACTGGCTGAGCGGTACAGTACACTGGAAATGCTCCTGAGTACTACGATACTATACTACTGCACTGTATCGCTGCTTTGTATGTTTACAACTCTGGGACTTAGTTGAAATTCTCATTCAGGGCCAGTCAGTTCTCTGCAAGGTCACATTAACATACTTTTATGATGATTACATCATACATAAGATGCAAATATTTGTTTTAAAGACATGTTTTGTTTACCAGAAAACACATTTCTTGTCTAAAAAGATGTAGTTACATCATTTAAATGAAGGATTTGTTGTATTTTATAAGGTTAGAAATGATGAAATAGCATTTACAGGGAACAAAACACATAGAAAAACTGCACCTTTAGTTTGATATGTATGTGTATGAGATAGAGATGGCTTTTTCCATAATGGATCTCCAAGTTGGGAAAGTACCTGATCTGCAAAGAAGAAGCAGTGGTGACATGAACAGACAGGCGCTAACTCAGACTCACAGTCGTTAACGCTGACTGACAGACCGCCTTATCGTAAACGTCCCAAAGTGTGGATCCACCTCGCCAAGGTCAAACTGCCAAACGCAATATTTGATGGAGGATTCTCATGAAACGTCTCTCACTTAAATATTTATCTACTGTCCATCATGTTAAAATAAGAACTTCTGAAGAGGTCAAAACTCTTAACCTGGTTGTTGAAGTTGTGCCAGAAATCTCCGTTCTTCTTCAAAAGTCAGAACTTGGGACATTTTTGAGAACTTGAGAAGGACGAATGCCTCCCCTCGAATTATTAGATCTTATATTTACATAAAAATACAAATTTCATACTGCTAAAATGCTCATGTATGTAAGTTTATAAAGAAAATGTCCCCTCTTCTATATTCTCTCAATAGATTATTATTCCTCATTTAATATTGCATTAATTGTAGTTGGCAATTCCTTTTCTCTCAATCTATGATTAATCAACTAGTTGTTTTCATGTTTCATGTTTTCAATCTTGCATGTTTGATGTGCAAAAATCTTTATTTGTAAAGCAAAGCTGTCATATAAAAGTAGTAAGGGAATAAACAGTGTAATATCTATCTTATTGTTGTGGAGTAGAAGCAGAAAGTGGCACGAAAAGTGTCTAAAATTTGCACTTGAAGCGACATTATATGCGTCATATTAGAGAGATAATGATGAGTGTTATGTAATAAAAGGCCAATGCCGGCCTGCTGCACCGTGTTTGTGATCTAACCTTAATAAGGACTCCACAGCACAGGTCTGCAGTACTGATATTACTGCGAGTGTTGGATGATCATGTAGAAAAACACACAGAACAAAGCAGAGAGAAAGATTTTCTGTATAAATAGTATCCAGATAAAGAGAAAACTTGTGTGCATATGGTGGTTTTCATGCCTGTGTGATGTGCTGGTGTGAGATGGTGAAGGGAAGAGTAGGCGGCTGGCTGAATACACAGCATATTTGGGGAGTGTGTGTGTGTGTGTGTGTGTGTGTGTGTTGCTGAGAGCAGTGCTGAAGTGCATTTAACAGTTCTGGGAGGGCGATCAGGACCCCCAACGCCCTGCAAACAGTGGAGTGAGTCAGCCTACACCACGGGCCTGTAATCCTGATCATCAACACTGAACACACATTTAACAGATCACACAAACCTGCAATATACACCGTAATATAACATAACAAACAGGCAGTGGTGGAAAGTAACTAAGTGCATTTACTCAAATATACTTATGCTTTATACTTATATTACATTTCAGATGGAAATATTTTACTCCTCTACATTTATTTGATGGCTGCAGTCACTCTGCATATTCAGATTAATACCATAAAATATAATCAGCTAATAAATGATGTATTATTATAGGTTAAAATAAAATTTTATTGAGCTCTGAGGGGAAATTCACAAACCGCCCAGCACTATATGAAGTCGTTAAAGTGAGATCCACCTTTACCAGCCGCAACATTAAAGTGTAGAACAAATTGATGCATCAACAATTAAACTACAATAATATAATATATTCTGAAATTATCTCTGCATTATGAGTACTTTAACTTCTTGTGCATATATTTGATGCTAATACTTTTGTAAAATTTTGAATGTGGGACTATATGTACCCCGTGGTATTGCTACATGAATGAATAAACATATATTATTGCATTATGCATACATCATATTATCCAGAATGTCACCTATATATTTCTAAATACAAGAAAAGCAAGTATTTTCACATGAGATTTACACACATGTCCTGACATTAATAAATATGTTCTATAAAAGTGGATAAATCTGACAAAATATTAATTAAATAGTTTGTTTCCTTCTTTTTCAAGGTGTTGAGACAAAATTAGCAAGCATTTTTTTACTTTACTAAATCATCACACAGTGCAAAAGATGTAGAACTGGAGCAATGCAACTAAAAAAACTCATTAAGTCTCATTTTTAATTAGTTAGCATTACAACCCAGCAGATATACAGCACAGCACTCATGCATGTTCTCTTCTCTTTGTCCTTTTGTCCTTTCTGACTCTCAGCATCTTTACCCCCCCCCTGCATTTACATTTACATTACATTTTAATTGACACCTCGTTCACAGTGATTTACGCTGAGTGAACAGGTGGATGGTTCAGAGTCGTGCTCAAGGACGCTTTGACACAGTTTGTGTTAATCACTGGGACAACGTGCAGTTTATTGTCATTCAGCTTAAATCAAGGTTTTATTGACGTCATCAGTAATTCTTTGTTTTTTGTAAATGATGTAAACCACAGGAAAGTTCATGTCTGTAGATTTGAACCATCACATTTTATTCAGTTATCTACTGACATTAACCAGCCAACACTGCAGCAGTTCTCTCCAGTTTACTGCAGACCTGAAATAATTAGTTGAATAAATCATAAGTGGATGAAACGAAAATAAATCCGCAGATAGTTTGAGAATTGTTTAAAATGTCTGTCAGGTGAAAATGCCCAAACTAATTACAGATGAATACCTCCTAGTACAGACTTCATCTCTCTCTCTGTTCTCCCGTATCCTTGCAGCTCTCTGTCATCTCAGTGTGGCTCGCTGCTCTACAGTAATCGTTATAATCTGGTGAAACAGCTGCATCGACTGCCTTTGATTTGTGATCTTTTATAGTCGCCAGTAAAAGTAAACCCCCCCCAACGTTCCCTCCTTATATCTGTCCTCAAGTGTTCACACTGTTATTAATGGTGGTTGGGAATCCAGTTGATTTAAATAAGAGCGTGGCACGTTCATAAGATCAATGTGCAGCTGTTTTAAGGGGGATTTATGACGGCCAGCCTCCGTCCTGCTGTGCTCACTGTGCAGATTTTTGCGCTGATAACTGTGAGCTCACTTCCAGGGCCTGTGATGTAAATCATAGGATAAGGGCGGCGGCAGGGGTCAAATCATTTAGGGTTTCATCACATCGAATGAGCATCAGCTACAACTTCATCATCACCAGCGCAGAGAGGTGAACAATCCACTACCTCTGCACCGCTGCCAGTTTATTAAAGGGAGCTGAATCGAGTGTGATGTTTTCCAGGCTGTGGATATAAACCCGAGGTGAGAAAGTTTAAAGGACACTTTGTTCTCCCGCTCAGATCCAAAGCACAGCTGTGAGCTTCGCTGCTAACACGGAGAGCAGGAGCACACACGAGCAGCATTACATCACCCTTGTTTCTATGCAAAACTAAGTTTGACAGCAAGCCGAGAGCTCTCTGATTAGCTTTAGCTAACTGAAAGTGATAAAACAGGAAGAAGCTGAAGTTAGAAATAGACAGGGAAGGATATTGATCGCTGACTTGTTTGCAAGGAGGATGAAGGGTTTGTTCAGAGGGCTGAACTTGAAAATACACTTACAACAACCTTCTGAGAGTTTTTCCGTGCATGCTACATCCTGAACCAGGGATGCATGTAAACATTTATTTATTTATAACATCTCCTGTAGTCAGTGTCCTCGCGTGCCCTCACTGTTTCACCCCACAGCAAACAAACATCTGCAGATCTCTAATGTTCGAAACACAATATGCAAGTCAGACTACAGAGCAGCGACGTGTCAGACGCTCGGCTTTGGATAGAAATTCATAAGTTGGTTGATAAACAGTTGAAAATGAATAAATGTAGCTCCAGTGTGAAAGGTGAGGTGTATATCTCTCAATCAGACATCAGCTAACAAACACAGGTTGATGGTTAAGCACAACTTTTATTTGTGTCCTATGATTTTTGTAGTTTACAATGATACCAAGCAGTTTGAATATTGGAGACTGTCTGTCTCCCCTCACTTCATGTCCTTTATCAGTCTGTTATATAAGATGAACAGATAAGTTAAGGGAGCGTCTACATCGAGCCACCTTCTGCACTTCATTTGTTCCCTCTGAGACAAACACAGGCATGGCAGCATCATTACCTGCCATGTCCCCTTTGTAAACGGTGTTTCCCGGCTGTTAGCATGTTGCTGTGGACTCTGCAGGACGAAGCTTTTAAGTTCATGCCAGTCCATTAATTCAGGTCTGAGGGATTAGGTGGAGGTTTTGTTGGAGTGCGGCGCTGTGCTGCAGGCAGGACTCAGCTCAGTCCTGCAGAGAGGACGCTTTAGGTCCGACGGCGGCGTGGCGAGGGTGCCTGATGGTTAGTTTAGCTCCGTCTTACAGCGCTGCCTCCTGCTCAGTCGAACGGACACTTTGCAAAGGATTCAGCTTATTTCTGTGACTCATCTTGGACAGCAGGCCCCTTTATACTTTGCCCAGATGAAAGTTAACAATAGCGAGAGAAATGCAGGCGTCCAGTCACACATGTTCTAAGCACTGTTTTTAAATAAAGAAAACACTCCTCTTCTCCTCATCTTTTTCTGTGTACCGAGGTATCAGCACTGTGGCCAAAGCTTCAAACATGACAGCTGCTGAGCTCTCATACACAGATTCCTGTTTAGAAAGCCTTACTAGTCACCTCGAATTTATCTGAAGTGCCTCAAACTGACAATGACGGCAAGAAATATGTCATTAGACTCACCCTGCAAAGTGTGACAGGATCGTTGTGGTGGCTTCTAAAGGGGCTTAAAATCTACTAAAAGTGGGGAATAAGTGAGGTGCAGCTCAAAAGATGACACAGTTAAGGTGGTAGACACGAAAGCACGTCCATTATTTGTGTGTTTAGACGCACAAGAGTTTGACTGACGTGAAAACACGACGCGCCGACACAACACACAGGAGCAGCAGGCCATTAAGTTCAGTTGTTTTAATTGACATTTTTCTGCGCTCCCATTATAATTTGTGATTTTGGTTGACATCACTCCACGGATGAGTCAGTGCAGACTGGTTCAATCGCTGCCTTCGCATCCTAATTTTTATTCCAACGCTGAATTTTCATAATGTTGCAGCAGGTTCAGCAGACAGGAAGCAGCTCTGAGCGGTCAGCGTTAACAAAGCGACATTTTACAAGTTTAGCTCTGTTTTCCATCTCTGAGTGGTTTTGTTACAAGCTCTTACTCACCTCCCTCCAGTTGATTGTCTTTCTCTTGACTGAGCTGGGCAATTTTCTCAGTCAAGACTTAAACTGGAGTCAATTCCTCTTTGACTCATTTTACTCCGCCTGCAGCAAAATGGCATCCATCTTGCTGCGCTGGATTGTTCTGTTGACTGTGTGTGTGTCCGTGTCGCCTCTAAATGTGGCTTCTCGTTGGATCTGGACATAAAATTACAGTGTCATTGCAGAGGATGGAAGCCAAACAACCTCTGGGGTTGAAGCTGAGCTTAAGTGAAATCTATTTTACTGCGTCCGCGATGCTGATTGTGTGTTAAACAGCTGTTTTTAACGAGGTTGTGCGTGTTTCTAAAGTCTCAGAGTGCAGAATCACAAATAGATGCAAAGCAGTTTTCCCCCCGCGGAGCTGATTACATGATTGTGATTGGTGTAGGTGAGGTGTTGCTTTTGCAATTGCTGTTATTAGCGCGAGGTGTTTACTTGGCCTGCGTTCTGGGAATGCCTCTCTCCGTGGGGGCCGCTGAGGGACTCTTCTGAGAACTGGATGGCTCTCGTTCTGTCTGACCAGAAGGCCATGACGCACTCCGCTGTGACACCGGTGACTCACTGGTTCCCTGTTCCTGGATCTGTGAAATCTCATCCTACCCTCCATCGCGGTTCCTGCGCCGCCCCGTGACCTCGCATGTCCCGGCGTGTCCGCTCGTCTCGGGTGGACCACAGGCAGGAGAAATCCCTCCCACTCCCTCTGACATCTCCTCAGCTGAGGGTGATGCTGCCTGGCTTGTCTTTGTTTGTAACATCCTGACACCTTGCAGAGGAGCAGACAGAGGCGGCGGATTGTCTGGAATCAAAGTGAAAATGGAAAAATAGCAGGGAAGAGAGGCTGAAAAACAGAGCATATATCTACATACAGATCTTTTTTTTCATCTGACAACCTGTAACCTGGATCTTCTCATAACCTGAACTCATGAGAAGCCACAGGCTCTCAGTTCTGACAACGTTTCTAATGTATTTTACAAACCCGAGCACTTTGGATTACATGACTGAAAAGGCAACACTGCTTCAAATACCAGAACAAATACCAGGTCTTTTTCTCGGTATCTGCAGTGCAGTGGGGCTTTTTAAGACTTTTATGCATCGGCCATTATAACATTAATTGAAGAGCTCCACATTAATTAAGAGGTCAACAGATTGGAGCAAATTTGAGTTGCGAGTTGAGACCAGAACCAGACGTGTTTTCCGGAGAAATATTTAGTTAATAATAAAGTACTACGATTAGTAATAGTTGCAGTAAGAATGTGGTTACGTCTTAAAAACAGTTTGAAGTTTTGTTGATTCATCCATCTACCTCGATTTCCTTCATATGTGCACTTCTAAATAAAAAAGCAGGAAAACATGCAGGTTTGGTGAATCAGAATAGTACCTCTACTGTATATTAACTTTATTCTGCAACTGCTCTGCAAATGAATTGTTGCATTTCTTTCCATCTGTTACCTCCTCCTGAGCAGCACCAAATCAAATCATAATGCAGTATAAAAACAGGAGACTCTAAATAAAGAGAGATTAAAAAGAGGACTCGAGGAAGCAGAGGTGCGAAGTGAACGTGAGGGAGAGGGTTCGGCCTCCCTGCAGGTTCTTTGGCGGCGGCTCACAGGTGATCTCCTCCTCCCTTCCTGTTTCTTCTCCATCAACACATCATCTCGGGAGTAAACAGACACACCACGGATGCAGATGCGCTGCAGAAATGGCGGCCGTCCCGCCGTTCGGGGCAGAGAGGAGCGTCTTTGTTGGGAAAGCGCTCAGAGTCGAGCCGCAGGAGGTCAAACGACTGTCTAACATCTGTCAGTCATCCTCCAACGAGCCGAAACCTGACGGCACCTCGCTGCCTCCATTAGTCTGCCTCCCACATCACCTGCAGCTGCTTACCTGCCAACTTTATATGCAAAGCTGCCAACATTATATTTTCTCAATGTGCTTCTTTCAATGAGTACATTTTTTTGGGCCAAACTTAGACAGCAAGTTAATTTTTGGTATTTTATTTAACAGATTTGTGTTTTCTCTCTTTTCTTATAGAATTAGTTTGAAGTGGGCGGGATAAAGTTAGGAAATGGTGATACTTAAATCCATGAAGTATTTAGCTATTTCTGAATCAGAAGACCATCCTGATGAAGCAGATTAGTTTCTGAGTGTTTTTTCTTAATAAATAATATCTAACAGTTTTTCTTTTTACTTTGATTGATGTTTTTAATTTAGTCCTGAATGTTTAATGCCATAGAAAAATACTTCTACATGCTTTAATTCTTCAGCTTTCAAGCCATCACACATGTATTTCTTAAAGGCATTTTTGATTCATATATCTTAATCCCTCTTCCTTTCGCTTCCTGTAAATCGCTGAAGTATTTTTGATGACTCATCCGGCATTCGGGGGCGTATACATAAATTATGTCCAATCAAATGTGATTTGGAGAAAACCAGCAAACCTCTCTCATCATACGGAGACGTGAAAACCCAGAACAAAAAGAAACTTCTGGGCTCTGTTGCAGACGTAAAAAAATTTTAAAAATCCTGCTGATAACAATCCTAAAAATCCAGATTGACTCATGATAAAAAGGCTGATGAGAGATTATATTGAAGTACAGAAGCTAGTCGAACAGAGTCAGGATAAAGCTCAGTTAGAGTGCAGTACATTAAATAATAATCTTGAAGGATTTAATTTAAATAAATGTCTGTTAACTCGAAATCTATCGTCAAATGATGCAACATAATTATGATTAAGTCCATGGCCAAATGATAAGAGTCTGCAGCATTTGCAGTATTGTGATCCAGGTGTGATTTTTAAAACAACAGACTCACTTTTCAACTCATCTGCGTGTGAAGCAGCTGATCTCTGTAAAACAGTTACTGTGTCCGAAAAAACAAAGAAAAGGAAGATGAATGCAGACAATGAAACTTGACAATGAAGAAGAGGTCAAAAACACACCTGCAGTCACTGATTTTTGCCACAGATGTTGTGAGAGCCAACTAAAGTTTGAGCTTATTTTAATCAGTTCAGTGTTGGAAGTATTTTGCTTTCTTCAATCACTGAACTGATCGTGAAACTAGAAGCTAGTTTAAAAATCTCAATTAAACTACAGCTTTCCATATTTTATTTATAATAGAGGTTGCAATAATTTGCTTGTTGCATTAATAAAAGTCCATGCTACAGAAAAACTGGACTGTGTTAATTAGCCAGGTAACTCTCCACTGAGACTGTTTGCATAAGGAAATGCTGAATTAACACACATTTTGAGTGTCATACTTAAACTATGACATCTTTATAACCACATAATAAAACACAAATACCAACACTTTCCGATCAGTCACTATTATAAGACTTTCGTGACCAGCTGATCCCGGAGCTGTGTGGGAACACTGATCTAATTAATGCTGCTGCGATGTTTGTCAGACTGCTGCAGAAGAAGGTCTCTCATTTTCCTCCTGCTCCGTCGACCCCTCTCACTATACAATGGATTATGTAAGTGGTCAGATGCATCATAAAAATGCAGGCACAAGGTGATCTCAAGCATCCGGATGACGCAAAACATTCCCACTTCCAGCTAAAAGACAAAATTACAGAGTAGGAGCACTTACTTACTGTCGAAACAAGCATAAGGTCAAAAAAACTCCTCCTGACCTTGTTAGCTAATGAGATCATGGATTGGAGGTATGTTTGCTTTTCTGTTGGCAAAAGCCTTGCTTACATTTCTCAGAGGGAAGGACTGAATTTCTGCCTCCTTAACTAATAACACGGGGCAAAAGAGATGTGAGTGGGGCCGAACGAGCCTTCGTACAGGGCTATAAACAGGTCCGGTTCAGTCATATTTTCAAATCCCTCTGAACAATTTGATCAGATGCCTCCAGAAAATTATACCCTGTCCGCATATTCTGCTTCCCTTTGAAATACGTCACATTGCTTAAGCTAAAGATGCTCCAACTGTCATTTCGCTGTGTCTTTAAGTCTTCACACAACGGTTCTGCTCCAGCGCTGACATGAAAAAAGCATGTTTTCACAGCCCGAGATGCCTTGCTACATCTGTGTTGTGTGTGTGTGTTTGTGTGATGGGAGAGGGAGAGACGGTGCGTATGGGCCTCCCTGCCTTAGCGGGGTCATTACCAAGATGAATATAGTGATTATAAGGATGAATAAGGTGTGATTATGAAGATGAATAAGGCGATTAGGGCCCTTGTCACTGCTGCTAGGGCGGCTGTTCATTAGAAGGCAGAAGATGTCAGCGTGTAACATGCGTGAACCCATTACCTTTTCATCCACAGGGGATTTGTGTGTGCATACCTATACATGTATGCACATGAGGACACTGCAGAGCCCTAACACCGGACCAGAGGAGGCCATTTGTGTTCATTTGTGCAGTTAAATGACCCATGTGTGCAATCTATCTCTTTTCATTGGCCGTTCGGTGGTATAATCCTGCTTATTTATGTGTTTGACCTGAAAGGACGCGTGCACACCTGACTGCGTTTGCAGGCTGCAGCGTGGAGCCTAGCTTCACAGGCTGCTGTGCTGCTACTGTAACAGCAGCTGACTAATGCTGCGTGCTGTGTCACTGACGCCGCTGTGTGTCCAGGGGTTAAAGACACCTCACCGGCTCCGTCCATGCGATCCTCCCCTAGCAGGGGCCAGATAGCTATTTCCATGGCAACCGAAGCGAACGGTTCCAATGTCCACATGGCAACGGCTGCTGTAGGGACTGAGGATGGAGGTGGGAGGAGGAGGAGGATGTGGGGGATGGGAGGGGAGGGGGTTGGGGTGGTGATGGTGGTGGGGGGGGTTCTGGATGCTGACGCACTCGGTGGCTGCCTGGAAAGTTTTTGAGAATGCCGCCCACTGACAAATCAGAAGTGGGCTTGAATCTCTCTAACTCTTTTAAAATGGCACCTCCTACTCAGTGAATAGTCCTCCTGACCCCCCCCACCCCACCCCACCCCTCCCCCCGTCCACCCTCCATCCCATCATGCACCTCCTCCGTGTTTGTGTTTCATCAAACCTTTGTCTCTGTCTGCGGCACTGTGGCAGCTGTGATCATGTTTGATCACTGTTTGAGGGTTTCGTGTGTGGGCAGACCTGACCAGGAAGTCTCTCTCCTCAGGCGTCCAGGAAGGATTAGTCCAGTTCTTTTCCTACCTGCAGTTCAATGCAAAGTGATGGTAGACAGTGTGAATACAACGTGGGGAGAAAGTGTTGTTTTTCATGCACCGAGGTTTGATAGGTGTAGTGCCGTGCAGTTTTTTAACTTCAGTGGGCAGGTGTTGGTATGTAAGGTCCATATAGCATTAATTTACTATTTTTGCCATCAACTCATATCTGCTTGAAATGCAAACACTGTGTTAGAGCTTCTTATGTTCTTATTTTATGCAAAAGATAAATAAATCCCAACACAACAGCGTGGCACCACCTCTGTCATATAAAGCATCCATATTATTCTTACAGTCCTCCAAAATACTGTTCCATTAGAACCTGAACCAAGTTTAATTAGCCAAACAAAATATGATCCTCATAAAACTGTGCAAATTTTACAAATCTCTTGCTGAAAATGTAATAAAGTGAAATGCCACAGAAGATAGTAGCTGCCTCGTACAACACAGCAGGAACAGTTGGTTTGAACCAAGATCCCACGTCTGCGCGGGGGGGTGGTCATAGTTTAGGATAATGAAATGGCCACTCCCTGAACACGACGTGTGCATCATACATGATGATACAGATGTGGTCTGAGCTGCTCTATGTGACTCTGGTAGCTTCCAATTAATTCATATTATTTGTATTATTTGTATTTATGTTGTGTTTTTTAAATTAAAAAAAAAATCTGGATTTCATTGATTCCCCAATGGATTCCTTTGCAGTCTTTATTTATTTTTAATTGATTATATCTGAGGCCAACGTTCAGTGGCAAAAGGTCAGAGGGTAGAGGTCAAGTTGGTGGATTGGCAGAAATTTATACCTAACACGAGGGGTTAATGCTCTTATATCATGTTGGTTATCTGCAACATGAGATGGATGGATGTGATCAGAGAGTATTAATAATTAAGAAATAAAAAATTAAGAAAGGTTTGACTTGTCTCATAACAGAGGAGGAAACTGTTTCTGAATTTACATTCATTTCTTCACCAGTGGCAAGCAGAAGCTTTGTCAGTGGAGATTTGTATGTGTGTGTGTTACTGAGAGGGAAACGGTTACTGAGGCTCTCTTCAGCTTGCGTCATGCTAACCTCACAGTCAGACAGCCTAAGCTGACCAGTCACAGTTCTTGTACATCGCTTTAAACCTTTAGCACTCAGCTAAAAAAAAATATAAAGAAACAGCTCATATTATGTGGCTTTGACTAGTGTGTTTATAGTTATTCCAAAAGTTTGCAGCCAAATGTGGGGGTAAAAAGCTGACTGTCATCGAGAGGGGGAGTTTAAATGCGGGGCTAACAAACACATTTTCCTCGTATTCGTAGTGTTACACTCGGCTTTCACACTTAAAGTGCCAGAAAAAGATGTGTAAGGAAAGAGCTTGAGAAAGAAGTTGAAGTCTCACAGTCATACACAGCTCAACACCCCAAACCCGAACCCAAAGAAGAGGATGTGACTGGGGGAGGGTTTCATAGATCTGTGACATATTCAGCACCAGACTGCAGACTGAAGGTCACGTCTTTAACCACCAATAATGTTTGTAAATGGAAGCAACATCTCAACACATGAAGAGACTCTTTTTCAGGAAGTTGAAAACGAAAGTTATTCTGTACAACGTTAACTGAAGCTGCTCAAACAATTGCAGCAATCTGGAATAAATTTTATTGTGTCTCATGTTGTAAAGCAGTGTTAACGTCATAATGCATTTCAAGAATAAAACAAATTGGAAATGTGGTCAGGTCATGCAGGATTAATGAGCCTGGTGAATCTGGTGTCTGCAGAGTATTGAGCTGTGACAACCTCTCTGATGTGTGTAGAGGTGTGTGGGATTATTATATAGCAGCGTGGTGTTATTTGAACATGGTTTAGAAAAGGTAAATACAGCGGACAGATGTGGGTGATGGTTCTGCGCTCTGATGCGGCACCACTCAAAGTGGAGGCTGCAGATTTATCAACATGTCTGTCCTGCTGCCTGCAGATGGCTGCAGGGATTTAATGACCTGAGGGAGACACTTTTCATACAGTGTAAAGCAGCTGTGGACCACTGGTGGTTGAAGAACCATATTAATTTAAGAGCTCAATGCAGGCTGCTTTAACCACTTTCAAAATGGAGTGTGGTGCAGATATAAAGGCGTCTCTAAGAGTTTAATGAAAAAGTCTATGTACATTTTATTATTATACCATTATTTTGCTTGAAATCAAAAGAATGGCACCAGTGATTCTTAGATGTTTAAGCCCCTGCGTGTCCACCATGCACTTTGCACTGGGCACCAAAATATACCATGCAAACTAGCCTCTTAACAGCGCCACTGATGGTGAAAGCCAAGAAGGCAGAAATGAATTGCAGTTGCCTTCAAACTTGCAGAAAGTCAACAGCAGCAAGCCAGAAAACTGTCTTCCCTCTCTGAGAAAGATGGCAAGAGAGGAAATGAGGGTTTTCTTTTCCTGTTCCTGCCTAATAACCAGGAGCCAGGGGGCGTGCTCGTGGTATCAATAGCGTTAAAAAACCCTCTCAGCTGCATCACAGACCTCTTTTAACCAGTCAACACCTAAACCTTGGAACGCGTCCACATTAAGCAGAGCTGTGTTTCAGCTGGAGCCGCTCCAAAGCCCCGCACCTATATGTGAACATCAGCCCGGGGGAAGCTTCTTTTTAAAAACACGAATAAAGAGCAACGCGGCGACGTCACCGGCCCAAGAATAGCTTCTCCTCCTGGTTGTGTGTTTGTGCCAGCGGGGCCTGAAAATGGGCTCGGCGCTGACCGGATAAACCCCCGGGTCCCTCAGGAGCAGCCCCAGAGCCTCGCTGTGGTGGGCGACTATAAATCTACATCCACCCACCCCCCTCTTCCTCTTTGCCACAACAACCCCCTCTCTCCACTGCACTCCACTCTTGAGTGCTTCTCTGTCTCTGCAGGCTCTGTGGTAATGAAGTGCTTTATGGCTGCAGAGGACAGGAGGGGACGCGGGGGGCACGGGGTTAGCCCATAGCTCATTCACACTATAGGGGGGCACAGTGGCCAGCGGTGACTGGACTGATTGAGTAAGTCTGGACAAACGCCCACCCTCCCAACTACCCTTAAACACACACCAAGACACATCACCCGACCCCAGCACGAGGGTCTGGGGGGGGTTGTTGATGGCTCAGTCCCAGCAGGAGATCTCAGATAACCCGCGCGCTCTCGCTTTTAACGACGGCTCCACAAATTATTCCCACATGATTTATACTGTTGACTCGCGGCTGAGCGGACTACAGTTACCGTCTGGATTTCAGCACAACCCGAAACCCTGATCTCAACGAGGGTTTAAAGTTCGAAGGGTTTCATGTTTCACTTGTTGTGTTAAATTATCTGAAGCCCTCTGAGACTGTAACAGTGATTAAAGGCTGCACAAATAAGCTTGACTCACCTCCTTTTAAAGTCAGAAAAAACATTTTTTCACCTTGTTAGTTAAGTCTACATGTCATAATGTTTGTCTTCAGAGAATTAAATGCCAAAAAATGTACAAAACCTTTGCCCTCTTGGATTTTAATATCGAATTTAGTCATACTGAGCTGAATCTTACCACTGACTTACCAATGACCATACTCCCATGCACTAAAATGCATAATATAGCAGGAAAATGTTATCATCCTACTGACTTTGATAAACTTTAGTTTTCTGTAAACTTTAGTTCAGATGTTCATGTTCAGATTTAAACTGTGTAGTTCAGAGTTGGTGAACTCTTGTGATCATTTTTCAACAAGCAACATCACCAGGTCAGAGTTTCTTTACTATATACATCAACCTGAGCTGTTTAGCAAATATTAGCATGCCAAAACTTGACATCAGCATCTTAGCATTTCCACAGCGAGGTTTTGTTGAAGTGACCCTGCACGGCCTCACAGAATGGCTGTAGACTCTTTTTGTTGTGAAGCCTTCAAATCTCGCAGCCTGATTTTTGTGTAATTTAACAGTTAACAAAGCCCTTTTAAATGTTCCTCTCCTTCCCTCTGTCGGGTAAATATGAAACTGTGCAGAAAGTGCAAGTGTCGTTCAGTGAATACAGGTGTTTCTCTTTGAGTGATAAGTGTTTTGACCCCCTGCACACCTGAGCCTCCTGTAACATGTCTCCATTCAACAGCGGCCCCTCTGCCAAAGCTCTTAATGGCCAAACGGCTCTCTCCACGCCTCGGCCCTGCGCTCACACTCACGTGGGGAGGTCTCCGAAATGAAAATGCCATTATAAAACATTTACCAGCCTGCTGAGTTTACATGTCTTACAAGAAAAGGACCGTTTGGAGCGGTTAAGTGTCACATAAATCTTTCAGCGCGCTAATTGAAGTGGTTCCCCCAATAGGCCGCTCTCCACAGCTGCTATTACAAATCGCACAACTGCGGATGGGACGGCCAGCTGCAAACCAAATCTTACACCCACTTGATAATGTTGTTAAGACACACACATGGTGCTCTGTGGATTGCTGCCGCTGCTAGTTTGCTCAGACAGCTCCACTGGGAGCGTGCAACGTAGTCGTATGTAAACACAAGTCATCTTTCAGCGAGATGTGCTCTGAGAGGCGGCACAAGCGTGTTCTCCCCTCCTCTCCCTGCTCCTCTCCTGGAAATGCAACTTATTTAAAGCTTATTTAAGCAGGCAAGTTGAAGAGGAACACATTGTTATTTCCAGCAGCAGCCTGGGGGAGTAGTTGCAGGAGGCGGCGGGGTTACACCTACAGTGCGCACCAGCTCACATCTGAGAGCCGGCGTGCTACAGCTAGCTGCCGAGCACCTCCACCAAAGCTTCTGAGGATTACGCGCTCAGAGCTTTGTGCTACCGCGCTAGTTACCGGAGATCACCTTCCAGCTGATTGGAAGGAGCCCAACTCTAATCTCCAGTCTGCCAGCGAAAGAAGAGCTTTACGTCGCATATCAGAGCATCAAGTTTAAAAAAACACGCAGGTCCGTTAAACTCTGGAGGGCTTTTTCATTGCTCAGCAATTACTGAGGCCTAAACTGTGACACTCAAACGAGATGTATTCCACCTCCCACTCC
>JBAJHX010000039.1:2712224-2725361 GCA_037176925.1 Amniataba percoides
GTGTGTGTGTGTGTGTGTGTGTGTGTGTGTGTGTGTGTGTGTGTGTGTGTGTGTGTGTGCGTGCGTGTGCGTGTGTGCGTGTGTCTCAAGTCTCGTCACAGTCAGTGCTAATGTTTCAAGAGAGTTTGTGGGCGAATCCTCTTCTTTTTGGGTTCAAATAAAACAAGTCTGTTCCTCAGACTTGAGTCCTGACAGGAAGCGTCTGCTTGTTGTTTCACTCTCGATCCAGGTTCATCTTTTGGAAGAAGGCCTTTCCAAACTCATACGTGCTTATCATGACCGCGCAGGCCGGGGCCACTTTGATCACTCTCGGCATGAAACCTGCGGAAAACACACACGTTTTCATTTTTCTTGAGCAGAGCAAACATTGTATTCTTACTTCACGAGACAGGAGGAGTGTTTACCTGCAAAAAGGCCCCTGTAGCCCAACTCGGCCCATATTTCCTTCATTATGTGCCATGTGGACGTGGTTCTCTTTAAGGGAACTAGTAGGAAAAAAATGTGTTATATAAGTTACACAGATTAGGATATATAACATGTCTGCCGTGTAAGTACAGACCTCCCAGAGTATCCATTTCTCCCAGCTGGATCTGTCTCCGCGTCTTCACCACGTCAAACGGCAGCGTCAGGATGGCGGCGACCTGCACAGCGTGACACACAAACGGACGGTTAGATATTATCTGTGAATGGAAGATAAGTGTTCACACCAGGAGGGCAGCCGCTTAATTACTGCACAGGAAACACTGAATGTGGGTCAGTCTCTGCCCTGATTCTGATCCAGTCATTACTCAGAGCCGGACCTGAGACCTCGTTATCAGATGCTGTGAGGTAACAGATACAGTACAGCTACCTGTCATCACTCATTCACATTTTTTCAGGCTGCATTATTCAAATGTTAATTTTATAGTCTGGAGAGATTCTGGGTGTCAAATTCTTTTTTCACAAACCTGTAAAATACTTCTACAACTTATATGGACATGAAACTCTCCTGGTTGAATCTTCAGTACAAAAGATGGAAAAACAAGTTAGAAAATCATTTGTTCGTTGATAAAAAGTCAAAAGTAAAAATCTGTGGGTTCATTTCAGTAAGAAACGTACAATCACAGTTTAAAATGAATTTCTATGTGCAGCACACAGGAAAACTGATTTTACAATTTTTTAACTCACTGCAGCTCTGAGGCATCAAGGTCAAAATATCCAGGAGAGTTGCATGTTTTATTTCAAATAACATCAAGACATCATTAAAAGAAAACTTGGGAAGATGGTAAAAGATGCAGGACTGGTGTGTGTGTGTTTAAATTAACACTCACAGCTCCAGAAACGGCTCCTGCGGTGAAGCTGATGGAGAAGTTGGCCTGAGTGACTCGGGACTGTTCACAAAGTCGGGCCTTCACCAGTTCATAGTTAAACCAGTACAGAGCTGCAAATACACACAGACAGGGAGGGTTTGTTTAATCATTTGTCACTTTGCTCCACACTAGTCAACTTTCACTTAACCAGAAAAGGGAAAAATGATGATGTATGATCTCGTTGTCAGTCGTTAAGATGTTTTTGGGGAGTTTTTCTTAATATAAACAGTCTAAGGACACACTTTGCGTATGCTGTACAGATCGTAAAACCTCTTCAAGTAAAGTTGACGCAATATTAAAAGAAATTATTAAACGAGTGAAAACAATGGTTTCTGAGTGAAAGAGTGAATGAGTGCAGTATGTCAGTACAGTGAGGAGGAGTGTTGTAGAGAGAAATAATAAACAGTGAATTTTTTTCTGTGTTTAGAAAAAATAGATGTGATTTGTTTCATATGTTTTTAATGGCAGAATAAAAAAAAACATTAAAATCATACTTCTAACTAAATTTAAATGTAGGCAGGACAACCCTCTAACGCTGGCTCTAACTGGATGAAAAGACGACTGTTTGAAAATATTAAAGATATTAAATCACCCAAGTGAAGTGAAATATTCTGCAGGAGGTATTTAAAAAGTTTCTACAGAAGATAAGATTCATTTTTACACCACAACAGCAACAGAAAGTCAAACAAATCACTGACACATTTCAGGTCGTTTAGCCTGATTCTGCAGTTATTAGCTCTAAAAAAAGAGTTTTCAGCGTGCTCACGGCTCATTACGTGGTGCTGCTCTCACCTGAGAAGGGCACGTCTCTGAGGACGGTGGGTCCCCAGCCCCTCCACAGGGACAGCAGGCCGCCCTGAGCCACGGCCGAGCGGATGCAGACCCGCAGCTCGCTGTAGCTCAGCCGGCGGGACTGCATCTTAGTCCTGACGAGCTCCAGAGGGCTGATGACCGTCACAGCTCCCACTGCAGCACACACACAGAAACACACACTGCGAGTCAAAAACACAGAAACAAATCACAGCAAAGACACTTCTGTGTGTTCGCGCTGTGATAAACTTACATCTGGCAAGACCTCCAGCCACAAGGGGGATGTGGTTGCCCTGGAAACCCAGACCGTATCTCAGGAAGTCGCGCAGCTGGTCGTAGCAGGTGAAGTAGATGATGGTGGCCGGCACAGCCATAACGCTGCACGAACACACACACACAAAAAACACAGGTTTCAACTGAATACACTGTGTGTGAATCAAATCACAACATTTGTACACCAGTTAGACTGATGCAGATAAATGAATATTCTGTTTATTATCATCTTATCAATAACATTTGATGGAGTCTCGAATAAAACCTACTGTCTTTAATCATTTGTTCAAGATCTTTTGGAAATTATTGTAAATTCAGAGGCTCATATTTCAAGCACAGTTATAATTATAAAAAGTTTATATAAGTTTTTATTTGGCTGTTCTGTCAATGCATACTTGAGTTTTCCTGTTTTAAAGGAGCCTAAATGCAGTTTTCAAAAAGGAAACTCACAGTAAACCAAAGCTTAAAATGCTAAAAATGAGAATAACACTCCTGATGACAACTTAAGCCAGAATTTTCTCACCATATCCACATTCAATCTACATGTAATCTACATTTGGACACTCACAGCGTTGGTGGCAGCCCGCTCCACAAAGACCTGAGCCCCTCGTGTCGGGTGATTTTCACAAAAGCATCCTGTGGTAAACAAACAAACAAACAAACAAACATATCTGACATGTTCTGCTTCCTGTTGTGTGCAGAAAGCCTGCGACAAACTGTGCTGATACTCACGAGTGTACCGCTGAAATGTGTCGGTGCTTTGTACCAGCTGGTGCAGCCGGATCCGTTCTGACAGACGTAGATGTGATCCATCAGCCCGTTACAGTACAGGAAACACTTCCCTGTGAGAGACACGACGGCCGGCCGCGAGTTAAAAAGGTACAGCTCTACCATCCTGATTAAAAATCATTCATTCCTGACACTTTTGTTAACATGTATGTGAATGTTAGATTGATTTAATCTGTTAAGTTTTTAATGTTTTCCTGACTTGAGGTAAACAATCCTCCAGCAGACAGAGAGGATTAATAATACATGTGGTGGCAATGACCGCAGAGTCACACGGTAGATAACATCAGCGTCCTTGTCCATGCTCACTCTGTCTGTTTATTTAAGGCTGTTTAAGATCAGCTGTTGACAAAAGTTTTAAAAAAAGCCTCATTCCCAAACCAGTTCCTACTACAGCGAGCAAATAAGAGTGAAGTTCAAACAAAAACATTCACGTGTAAGCTGACAGATACACGTGAGTCTATTTGTGAAAAGGGGTTATTTCGTGTTCGTTGGCAGGAGACGAGTGTTAGTCGAGCGTGTGCCCACACACAGAAAGTTATTCTGGACCAGTGTTTTTGTTTTCTGTCGTTGGCCGAGTTTCAGCACGCAGCGGTGGCGGGTCAGATACTCACATTTGGACGGGCGGATGACGCCACCCCACGGAGCTGATTCACTGGCCAAAGCTACGAAACAAAGCAAGAGGCAGAAGAAGAAAAAGAGAGAGGAGAGCAAAAAACACGAGGATGAAGACGGCGCAAAAGATTCGAAGGACGGGGGAGGAGGGGTTAGAAAAGCATCACACGAGCAGCTGAGTCAGTGTTTCATTACCAAAGTTAAAACCAGAGAAGAAGACGAGCTCTCGGCCTACCTTGGTGGAACGGAGTCTGCTGAGCCTGCAACCTGATCTTCACGACATCCAGCGGCGTGACTGCGAACAAAGAAAGAGACAGATTCAGTCGTTATGACAACATGTTGCCAGATTATTAGGTTCATATAGCTCAAACCAAAATATCAAAACATCTCTTCTTTAACACGCAACAAAGCAAAGGCTCTGTTTCACTTCTCTGAAAGTGCTGCTCTTCACAATTTCATTTTATTTACTGTTTCTTCATCTCTTGTTAGCCTGTGAAGTCACATTATTATTTGAGATCAATGTGACTTTATGCATTTCTTCTTTATTTCTATATCTTAATCAATTTATGTTACTCTAAATTGTCATTTTATTTTATTCCAGCATTTACTTCTTAAACACTTGTTTTTCGTGGTTTTAATTCTAATGCTGCACAGGAGTTTCCTTTAAGATAAAAAAAGGTTCTGTCTTATCTCAACATGGCACAATAAAAACAGCTGAACTTTCTAACCTTCATGGAGGAGGACCTGCATTCGTTTTAGCTCGAGATTTCAATGACAAGAAACCACCTGTGTGTTTCTTTTTCTGGTCTTTGTTTCCATGATCTCACCAAAAATAGACGTGAGGAGGGCTCCGGTGCCGGAGGCCAGCATCTGCTGCACCGGAGAGATGGCGGCCCCGCTGCCGGCCCGCTCCCCCATCCTGCCCACCTGTCAGACACAAAAACACACCACACCACTTCACAATGAGAGCAGCATGTTAAACTTCAGAGGCGTTTTCTCCCTCCGTCTGTCTGACCCTGTTATGTAAAACAATTACGGAGGAGTGTTGGCGTCCTGCAGGATCAAATCCTCGACAGGAGTGTGTGTCCTGTTATGTCACAGAGCTCCGGTCATGGAAACACAACTTAAAAAAGTGGCTGTGTTCACTCTGTTTTCTTGAAGAAAACGAGGCCACATGGCTGAAACTCAGCTCTCATCAGAGCTGATGGGAGCTGCTAGGCGGAGCTGTCATAATGAGGTCGTTGAAACATACGATAGCTTATCTATGCAGCGCATTTCTACAGACAGCCCCACTCCCATCTGACAGAGCAGGAGGGGGGCTGATAAATACACGTTTAATAAAACTAAGAATACGTCCTCAGTGGAGTGCAATCTTTTTTAAAGAAATTAAAGAATCCATCAGAAACAGACGAGATGTTTTGATTGAATTTTCTTAGTTACACTTTGTTGTGGCGGTCGAAGCCGCTCGGCCTTCAGGGTTTGTTTATAAGACGATTTACCAAAGAAGAAGTGAACCTGCAGCATCTCGACCTCAGACAGGAAGAGACTTCACAGGCTGGTTAAGAGACGCAGCTCTGCTGATCGAGTGGAGGTGGTAGAAAATAATAATAATAATAACGTCGAAAAAGATGTAATTTCTGACGGATGTGATGAAGTCTCATATTGATGCATATATCTTTGCACAAATACTCTTTAAAATAAGCCGTCACATTCACAGACAACACTTCATGAATTCCTGCAGACAGTTCCTGGAAACAAACCTGATTCTCATATTAAAGTAGAAATGATGGTGCAATATTATTGTCCCATTAATATCATATGATCTTACATGCAATACAGTTTTTAACATGTACATTTGTACATGATTTTTTAATTAATTGCTTTATTTTATTCTTATTTTCTTTATTAGTTGATCGATTTGACGTCTCACTATTGCATTGTCCCCTTCGCTGTTGTATAACTGCACGTTTCTCCACTGAGGAATTTATCAATAATTGATTATTTTACCTGATTTTATCTTACAAAAACAAACAGGAAGCTAAAAGTGTCCTGATAAGGGGGGGGGGGGTCCTGTCACCTTCACCTGAGTTACACAAGAAGGTTCATGAAAACTTACATCACACCAAAGATAAAAATAAAAACTTTAACCACCTTCACATAAAATCAGATTAATGTTTCACCTGCTTCAGCCTCAGCAGCTGTGAGTTAGCACATTTTGTCCTTTTGAGATTTCAGACCAACACACAAGCCAAATGCAGATCATCAACACACACACACACACGCTGGAGGAGAGGGCGACATGTTGGAGTCAGTACAGATCAATAAAATGGATTGATCAGATCTGATCAGCCGCTTTACCTGCTGAGCTCAAACTCACCTTTACTGGAGCTGCAGAGACTTTCTCAGATTATTTGAATCCTCTTCACCCATTTCACCTCCATTAATGTCTCGTTTTAAGCGCTAATGTTGCGCCGCTTCGCCCTGACGACACTTATTCCGCCTGTTTTCTGCGGAAAACATGTTTTTTTGGGGGGAGTCGAGCTCTGCGCAACACGCCATAATACAGCGTGCGTAAGAGCCCGGAATCTCTACCGAGTTACGCACACTGACGTACGTACGTTAGGCACGAAAAAGTATGGAAGCTCACTTAGACCATTATGTGATAAATTATTTTATGTTTTAATTGAATTATTATTATTATTATTATTATTATTATTATTATTATTATTATTATTATTATTATTATTATTATTATGAAGAGCAATTTGACAAAATAATGAGTCATCACTATTTGAATAATGAGTTAATATCTCAAAATAAAGCATCATCATTTAAAAAAGTTACTATCACAAAATTATTCATTATTCATTATATAAAAAAAATAAAATAGTATCTCAAAATGGTGAGTTAGTATAATAAAAAATGAGGTACTATCTCAAAATTATTTGTTAGAACTTTATCAAATTATTTATCCCAAATATATGGTTTTGAAACTCAAAACAATTAGTTATTATGTATGAATGATGCGTTATGTACTAATATGATGACAAAATATTGGGCTATGAAAATAATAATGTGGTGTTTCAAAGTAATGAGAACCTCAAAGTAATGCTTTATGCATCTAAAAAAAATTGTTATCAACTAAAAATGTGTTTAAAAATGATTATTTAATATAATATAAAAATAACATCATACAAATAGTCAAAATGTGATCAAAATATTGAGGTGGTGTTTATCTTAAAAATAATGGTTAGAGTTATTGATTAGGGTTACAGTAAGATAAATAATAATGACTTAGTATCTCAAAGTAATACATTTTACTTCAAAGTAATTAGTTATCAGTACAAAACAATTAGTATCTAAAATACAGAATGCATGTTTTAAAATAATGACTTTTTATCTAAAAAAGTATGGATCATATGATGAGTTAGTATATCTAAATGATTACTTATTATCTGAGAATTCTTAATCAGAATCTTGAAATATTAAGTCATTATAAAATGATATTAAAAATGATAAATTCATATCTTAAAATAAGTAGAATATTTTCAAAATAATCACTCATTTATCTCAAAATTATGATAAGGTGATATTATTTTTGAGAAAGAGTATTATGACATAATAATGACTTTTCCCCCTTTATGTTGATATTAATGTTCCTCCATAAAATCAGAGTAACATAAACGTCAGCTCGCCTGGCCCCGCCCCCTGCGCAGCGCTCTCTGTCGCCTCCTGGTGGACGCGGCGCGTCGCTGCAGCTGAATGTAAACAAGCCGAACTCATCCAGTTTGATGCAACATGAGAAAAAACAGAAGCTCCATCACTGAGTTTCATCTGTCACATTTAATGAAATATAATCAGATTTAATAAAAAAAAAAAAAAACGCTGGAGAGGAGAGGCGCTGCAAGTGTCCATGAGAATCCAAAAGTCTTCCCTCCCTCTTCTCTCTCTTTTTTTTGTTGGGGGCGGGATTAATGAAGTGCTTTTCTATCATGAGTGTGATTTAGTGCAGAGACAGTTGTGACACACCTGACAGCTCACAGCAGCCCTTCAGTCTTTTCCAAGGTAAGAACAGAATAAACTCTTTCAGTTCTGACATTATTATTTACTTATAACTAAATCCTGTGAGATGATTTTAAATATTTGTGACTATATTTTCACAATAATAATATCAATATGAGTTTATTTTGATGTTTTATACTTTCTTTATGATAACCATCTGTGTTTAATGTTCATTTTTAATTCTGATTAGAACCGAGATTTTTAGGCAGAAGGCGTTTCCTTTTTCATTCTGAAGGCTGAACGAAACTGAAAGTATTTTTTAGCTCTAACTGTTCGTGCTTATTCATTGTGAAATGAAATAAAATAAAATCAGGAACGAAGCTTTAAAGGAAGTGTGCCAGTAGAGGAAATGAATGAAGACATAGCTGAGGCTCATCACGCTGGTTTGGGCAGTTTGGTCTCAGTGAGTGATGTGAATTTAAAGAAAACAAGATTATTTTTTATGAACTGTAGAAATATCTGTTGTGTTTTCTGTAAAGTTTCTGCAAGATTGAATGCAAACATCATATTTTTGATGATGAGTCAGGAAGGGGTTTCCACATGCACACACTTTCCCTTCTCTGCTTACCTGTGTGTGTGTGTGTGTGTGTGTGTGTGTGCAGATGCAGAGGTGGGTTGTGATCTGTTGGGCTCTCTTGGCCCTGGTTGGTGCTGAGGAGTGTCCTGATGGAGGGAGATGTGGAGACGATCAAACGTGCTGCAACAACCCGGACACGGGCTTCTTCGAGTGCTGCCCGTTCGATCAGGTAGACGACCTGCATGTTCTGAATCATACTTCACATTTCTACCTGCTCAGGGTGACAGACTTTCACAGTAATCCCACTTTTTGGAATTAGGAATTTCACTTTAGTAAACTCTGACTGAGGATTTTGTGAGTCCAGTCACCTTTTCATTGTTGCTGCATCAAAGTTTGGCAGCTTACATCCTTATTTCCTGCTAAATCTTTCCCTAAATATCTTAAAAGTCACCAGAAAACACATCACTCAAACTGAACACTAAACACAGAGTTAAAGCAAAACACAGCTACCAAACAGCTGAAGAGACACAGCCGAATAAAATCAAATAAATGAAATGTATTGAAGTGTAAATGCATTTGTACATTGATTTCAAGGTGATTGAACGATCAGAAAAGAGAGACAGGAAGCTGAAAGAACATGTCATGTTTGTTCATTCTGTATTTTCAGATATTCTTTGATATTTTTCCAAATAATAACTCTTTAGCGCTCTCTGCCTCTTTCCAGGATAAACCCCGGTTAATTCAAAGTGCTTCAATCTAATTAGAATACTCTGTCCATTTGTCCGTCACATAGTCAAATATTTATGAGATCACTATTCTTCGTTCTCTTAAATAAAAAGACTTAAGGCCACACAGTGCTGCTATTCATGCTGGAGGCTGTTTTACTACTTTATGAGGCAGATAAAAAGCTCAGGCCTCATTCAGTTTGTGCGATAGAGGTTGCAGACTTTGGTAGTCAAAACGTTCTTACTCCCGCTGCCCTCGTAGGCTGAGTGCTGCGGAGATCACCTGCACTGCTGCCCCGGAGGAACCATCTGCGACTTGTCCACGTCCAGCTGCGTAAACGCCACCGGCTCGGTCCCCTGGGTGGAGAGAGCGTCTGCTGATCAGCCCAGACTCTCTAAAGTACAAACACACACCTTTCATCATGAAATACTGAGTAAAACTGTGTTGTATATTTGGTGTTGGACTCTTCCCCTCTCATCCTGCAGTCCTTCAGGATGATCAGGACGCACATGGGGGAGGAAGACGACAACATCTGTCCTGATCAGTCTCGATGCCCGCCTGAGTTTTCCTGTCTGAGGGCCCTGACGAGGTTCGGCTGCTGCCCCATAGCTCAGGTAATCAGACTAATCCAGACATTAATATCGATTATCAGGGAAATATAGGTGATAATCAAAAGAACTGTACTGAAAAAATTAAAGAATTCCTTCAGGATAATTTAATTTACAAACAGGCCAAATCTAAAGACCAGAAGTGTGAAACTCTGGTAAACCACTTCCACACTGATCACATGAGTTCATACATTAAAGGTCCTATATATAACAATAAATATGTATCTTAATGTATTTTTTATTGCTAGTGTGTGGACAGATTTGAACATAACTTGGTTGCCTGTAACATGTTGTGGGCTGACTTGCGTGCGCTCATTAGTGCCTCGCCTCTCTTCATCACCACGATTAGTATGCAGCACAAGCTAACGTTGGCTCAGACTACAGTGCAAACTTACTGTAACCACAATGCGGTGAAGCCCATCTGTAAAATGGGAGTGTGACTGCTGTTAAGGGGAAAACCTATTTTTCTAAAATAGCCGCGCATCAGCTCAGTGAAATGAGAGTAATGATGGAAACTAACACATCAATAAAGAAGTGTGACAGCTCATCTTATTTATAATAATCGACGCCTTATTAAAGTAATCGCCTAAGTCATTTTTTTTTCATAAATCTCATCCTCTGTATGCCTGCCACCTCTGGTAAAATGTATAGAATCTTAAATATTTTAGAACATGTATTTTTTCCCATTAAATATAATTGCCTAAATCAAGAGGCCTATATAGTGTGGCTTAGGTTTTTTGTGTCTCCTGAAAAGTTGGAAAAAATGACTTAGGCGATTACTTTAATAAGGCGTCAATATGCTCTAGTTCACTAACCTGTCATTAACAGGATGCTGAGTGCAGTTTCAGTGCACAAGCTCCTTCTAAATGTTACACCCAGCACCTTTAAGCAAAACTAAGATTAGATAATAATTAAATAAGATT
Source organism: Amniataba percoides (assembly GCA_037176925.1). Taxonomy (NCBI): domain Eukaryota; kingdom Metazoa; phylum Chordata; class Actinopteri; order Centrarchiformes; family Terapontidae; genus Amniataba; species Amniataba percoides. The sequence continues at coordinate 2,722,894 of JBAJHX010000039.1, forward strand.
GATTTCGAAGAATAGTTCTTTGTGGGAAAGAGGAGATTTGATTGTTTGATTTACAAACTAAGCTGTTTCATGTCACCGGATACAACAAATGTGTCGGATGTGATTCCTGCTGTTTTGGGAAATTTAATGTAGAAGCTGCAGTTCTGAACAGGCAGGAGTTTCCTGTGTTTTATTGGATGAGTTTCTGCTGGATGTGCACATTTTAAGTTATACAGTGAACTGACTTAACCCTTGCTTCTTTATAAAAAATATTCATTCATAAATCTTAGAATAAAAATGGTAGATGTGTTCAATGAGTTGTTCTGAGTGCCTTGTTGACCCCTGCCAGGGAGTCCCCTGCTCCGATGGGAAACACTGCTGTCCTGAGGGCCACCAGTGCAGCGCAGACAGCCGCTCCTGCATCAAAAAAGGTGAAGCCTTGAAACCTTGCACGTTATCTGGCCTTAAACTAGAATGAAAACTGTCTATAAAATTGTGTCAGAGTTTAATTACGAATCTGAGTGAACACGAATGATTTGTGGAGTTCCTCAAGGCTCCATCCTCGGGCCACTTCTCTTCAGGGAGGATTAAGGAGAACAACAACCATCTTTTCATAACTATGCAGATAACACACTGTTTTATAACGACATAACCAAACTTTTCCTCTAGCTAAAACAAGCCAAAGAAAAGTCAGGCTTACATTTTAACACCTACATCAAGAGAAAAACAGCCGTACATATTTGTAAGAATATATCGAGTATTAAAGGACTTAATGTCTCAGCAGGTCTGGGCTCTGCTTATTGTCTGGAATCAAAACTAAACATAGAAAAGCAGTATTCAGGTTCTATGCTCCACAGATCTGGAACAAACTCTCAGAAATGCTCGTACTCTCAGTTCCTTTAAATCAACGAGTTCCTTTGTCTCTGCTTTTCCGTGAATTCAACTTTGGGACGACAGCATTTATTATTGAAGCTGCACCATAACTTTTATTCTCTCTTTTCTTTTTTCTTAATTTACTCGTGTTTCTTTATATTGTCCTGTGTTTTCCTGTGTTTTGTGAAAAATAACTTCCCTCTCCGGGCCCTGAAAGTTATCACAGTGATGTGTAATGGTGTTGCAGAGCTGGTGACAACAGTTCTGTGCAGCGACGGTGTGTCTGAGTGTCCTGATGAAACCACCTGCTGCGAAAACCCAGAGGGCAAGTGGGGATGCTGCCCGATGCCAAAGGTGCCTTTTCATCATTAGCTTTGAAATGCTAATTTTACTCCATACCATAAGTCCATAAGTGAGACTGTGAATGTGGGAAAAGTCAAATGATGGATTTGCATGTCCAGCTATCGCAGCTTTATGGCGTCTTATCGAGTGTGTTTCTAAAGGAGATACTCTGTGTGTCCGTATTGTCTAAACAGGCTGTGTGCTGCGACGATAAAACACACTGCTGCCCTGAAGGGACCACATGCGATGTCGAGCACTCCAAATGTATTTCCTCATCTACCAAGAAAGCAGTGCCAATGTGGGCCAAACTCCCTGCGAGGATCAGAGCAGACTGGGAGAACCAGAAAGGTCGGATTATTTTTGTGTTTCTTTCTTCCTTATTCCGATTAATCATTGTTTAAAGCTGACTCTGTGTGTCTTTCCATTTTCAGAAGGTGAACAAGTAACTTCAGGGGGAGTCGACGATGACAGCTCAGAAACAGCCAATACGCTTCCTCCCTCGGAGAAGGACGTAACTGTGTCATCTGTTGCTAAGGCAGCTCCAGGTCAGACTTGTATCACACACACCGAATCACGTAGAACAAGCACACACCTAAAAATACAGATGCACAAACACAAACGTTTAAAGTATTTTATGACAGTAATAAAGTTTAATGCAATGCAGCATAATGATATTGTTTTTGATATTCTTATAAGCTGCATTATTTCCGTTATATTATGTGATAAAACAATGTTTGTTAGTACCTCACCTAACACTACAGGTATGTTATAATTACTCCTGACTGGTTGGCATCAGTAATAGTATCAGTAATGTGTTGTATTTTGGCCATGTGGATGCCAGAAGTTTTAAAAAGCCTTTTTCAAAAGCACCATTGTGGCTGGTCTGTCAGCTGTTAAACAGGTCTCAAGGGTTCGTCCAGATTACATTTGTTTCCTGTTTCAGTGTTTCAATATCAGTCAGCTGAGTTTTAACATTTAAGCAGGCTTCTTTTTCTTTATCTTTGTTTATGCATCGTATTGTTTCTTGCTGTGTCTGTTAACACCAGTGAATCTCCTTTGAAACCAAAAGAAGGATGTGAATCACACCATGTGAAGTGCATGTGCACAATACAAAGAAAAACAGGGAAGATGCTCCTAGTGGTCAGCATGTCACAGGGTCATGGTGGACATCAAGACAGGGCACCGTATTACACCTGTAATGCATCATGACTTGTGTGAGGTTCTTCTGTTTTATCACAGACTTATCTATTGGTGTTTCTTCCAGGTAATAATGT
>JBAJHX010000039.1:2729847-2752676 GCA_037176925.1 Amniataba percoides
TGTAAAGCCCTCCGAGGCAAACAATGTTTGTGATTTTGGGCTTTAAATAAATAAAATTTGAATTTGAATTTGAATTTGAATTAATTAATTTAGAAGAAGAATACCTTTTTACTTAATTTGTTAAATGTGGAAATTGACTTAGGAATTTAATTTGCCTTAAATAATAATGCCCTAGTTATCACAAATTTAATAAAATATTCACATCCTCTCCTATCTAATCTCGATCTCTTTCAATGGTCTGTCATAATTTGCATATATGAGTTTTACCATATTTATTATTTGTGTAATTTTTGCTACATTCTGCATTTTTATTTATTTTTTGTTTATTTTGTATTTTCCAGAATTATGTTTATATACATCAGGTATATTCAGGAAAGAAAATATCACACTGATGATGTTGAGGTCTCAAAAAGTCATGTATCAAATATGATACGCTTGGCATTAAAGGGTTAAGAAATGGATCTGAACACTTTCAACCACAGGCGACTAATGTTTTAATTTGAAGGTGGACTTATAACGGAAATGCTTTTACTCTGAAGGTGTACGTGCCTCTTTTCCGGTACCCGCCGTGAGCTTGACGTGGCCGTTGACGTATGAATCATCCTTCCCAAGATGGCGAAGCACCTGCTCCTCCGGCGGTGATCCTCTTGTTGTTGTCTGCGCAGGAAAAAAAAACGGAGCACCGCGAACTGACCGAAGCTTCACCGGCTGGAGGGAAACTCCGTCATGTCCACCGAGGAGCTGTCAGCCTCGGACAGCGAGGCCGCGGTCGCCGGCGCCGGGGAGCGCTGGGCTCCGGTGGGCGCCGTGGCGAGCCCGGAGGATGAGAGCGGCGGCGGGAGCGGCAGCGGCTGCCGTCCGGCGCAGAGCGGCTCCTCCTCGGCCACAGACGAGGAGATGGCCGCCCGGCTGGAGAAGCTGGAGGAGGAGCAGGAGCTGCTGAACTCGTCCCTGCTCGCCCTCACCTCGCACTTCGCTCAGGTGCAGTTCCGGCTGAAGCAGATCGTTCACGGCCAGAGCGACGAGAAGGAGAAGATGCTGGCCGAGCTGGAGGAGTTCGCCTTCAGGGGCTGCCCGCATGTGGTGGGCTGCAGGGCTTTGGACGCCAAACAGCTGGAGAACTCGGTGAGACAGAAACTCCTGCGCGCACACACACACACACACACACACACACACACACACAGGCACATACACACTCTGACACACAGGTGATTACAAAAAACCTTACCTACAAGTGATGGAGCTTTATGACCCATATTAACTCTGTGTTCTGTGTCATACTGATTGATTCTTGTGTGTATCAGCATTAGCAACAAAAATATTGGTATATTAATTATTTATGAATTATTTTTGAGGCAAAAGTCCTCAACAGCTTCCACTTCCACACTCTGAAATGAGCAGATGTGTTGCTTTTCTTTGCCTTGTGTGCATATTTAGTGTATATTTGTGTGTTTTAGATAGTCAGGAATGATATTTTTCAGTGTTTTCTTACATTTTTAAACCAGAAGTTGTCATATCAATCACATATTAATCTACAGCTAGACACAGATTCTGCATTTAAATAAATGTACACTGACACTGCACTTGAATATATCCATCCATCTGTATGCATTAATCCATGAATATAAATATAGACCACAGACTTAGCAGAACTATTTATTTTCATTCTCTGACACACGCATGCACAGTGAGCGTGTGGTGTTAAAGCTTCACCTCAGCGGCGGTGAGGTTTTCTATTAAAGCTGATTAAAGTGCGCCTGTTGCGTCACACCCGAGGCTGCGCCCACCTCTGTTTTGTTCCCAGAGATCTCTTATCTGCGTTGGAAAATGCTGCTTTTCTGCCACGAGTGTTGACTCACAGCTCCGCGGGCTCTATGGACGTGCCTCCAGCAGATCACTATCTGTTTTAATAAAGCCATCTTGTGTACACAGCAGCAGTAAAGCAACCTGCTTTGTCCCTGCTATTGTTTACCCCCAGCCTCTTTACATTTAGTTTTAACTGAAGCCTCATGCACTAATTGTTTACCTCCCCCTAAAGGCCTTTTTATGTCTTTCTTCCTTGTCACATGCTTTACTTGCAGGGCGATTTGGTGAGTATGATACTTGGTCTCTTGGTTTGTGTATTTTTGTGCAAATTGTTGAAAATGATCAAGATGTTATCAGTGTGTTACTGTGGTCACTCACTGCATGCCTGTGGAAATTAAAGCCACTGTGTGTGTTTCTGCCGTCAGACTGAGAGGGAGAAGAGGGAGCGTCTGGAGGCTCAGAGGGAGAAACAGAAGGATCTCATTTTCCAGCTGAAGACGCAGCTGGACGATCTGGAGCGCTTCGCCTACCAGGAGGGCAGCTACGACTCGCTGCCGCAGTCTGTTGTCATGGAGAGGCAGAAGGTGGGAATGCGTCACTCACCGCTGTCATGAAATGATGTGACACATCGGCTGCAGGTTGTCTGGTCAGCTGTGAACATCCCGAACAAGAGGCCCAACAGATACGATCTACAAGCTCCAAATCTGGCATGTTGAGCACATAATTTGGTGTTTACCTGTTTCAGATCAGGTGAAACGAGTCAGACGTCTGCCCTTTAAATGCTTCAGGATGTAGTGTCAGTGCATTGTTGTGTTTCTCACATAGAAAGCCTTTCCAAACACACATGTTCCGTACAAAACCTTTTTTAATGTTTGTGTCACTACACTAAGAACTATAGATTGGAAAGACCAACAGCCTACAGTCTACAGCAGTACTTTGTCTAAAATTGAAGCTGGTGTAGTGAACATTGGTCTCATAATTCTTTGTGAAGTGACCCTGAATGTGTGTGCCAGATTTTATGGTAATAGTTGTTGAGATATTTTAAGCTGGACTGACTGACATCGCCACCCCCAGAGCCATGACCCCAACATGTCTATATATTCCCTGATAAGAAATCAGAAAAAACACTTCCCACCAACACCTTAAAGACATCAACACCAGTGGAAATCTACCCAATAATTTCTCCACCTGTGAAACAGTGTTTTATATCAGTTTGATATATTTTTCAGGTCATCATTGACGAGCTGATCAAAAAGCTGGACGTAAACCTGAACGAGGACATTGGGAACTTGACGCCTGAGGAGCTGAGACAGAGAGTGGACGCTGCCATCGCTCAGATAGTGAACCCAGCCCGGGTCAAAGAGCAGCTGGTGGATCAGCTCAAAACCCAAATCAGAGACCTGGAGATGTTCATCAACTTCATCCAGGGTACACAGACAGACACACATAAAAATAACTGTCAGTTTCCTATTTCAGTGTTTTGATTTGACTTTTTTTTAGTGGTTTCATGAATGACTTTGTTTTTCTCTCCAAAAGATGAAGTGGGGAACCCTCTGTTACCTGACGGGGGACACAGGCAGCAGCCACAAGCAGCAGGAACCAATGCCACAACTCCAGGAGTGAAGAAGAAAGGTCAGTCACTCGTGTTATTTCTTAATAAATTTGTTTAATGTTTGTTATGTCAAATGACCTAAAAGCTTTTACAGATGTAAGCTCTTAAATAAAGCCTTTATAAAAAAGTAACTGTAGGTGGTTAATTCACCAATATTGCTCCTGGTTCTTCACTTCTTGTTGCAGTGGATCCAGAGCAGGCCCAGAAGATGCGAGAGACTGGCCTGCAGCTCATCCAGAAGGCTCTCGCTGTGCTGCAGATCTTTGCTGTGAGCCAGTTCGGCTGTGCGCCCGGCCACGTCCCTCAAAGCATGTGGCCTCAGGAGTCGACGGGGCAGGACTACGGCCCCCTGCTGCAGCGCCTCGAGGCGGCCGTCGAAAAGGTGCGAGTGCTGGGCTCGTGCAGGCAGCCCTCCCTCGAACACGTCGTCAACTACACCAGCAACACGGCGCTGGGGCCCCGAGACGAGCTCACAACGACCGTGAGGAAGGAGCTTTCGATCGCTCTCAAAGACCTGTTGGCTCACGGCCTCTTCTCACCCTCCCAGACCATGAGCCTGGTGCTGGCGCCCATCTCATGCCTGCTGCCTTACAGACCAGCCCCACAGACCATGCACCCATGGGAACTCTTTGTCAAATACTACCACTCCAAAAACGGGAAGGCCTTTGTGGAGTCACCAGCCCGCCAGCTTTCACAGTCCTTCAGCCTGCCTGTGGGCGGCGGCCCGGTGACCGTCACCCCCAAACAGTCTCTGCTGTGGGCTGTTCACACGGTGCTGAAGGAGCATGGACGCTACAAAAGAGGACCAGACACGGAGTTCAAAGCGCTGGTGTGCATGGCTCTTAACGAGCAGCGCCTGGTGTCGTGGCTCAACCTGCTGTGCAAGTCTGGGACTCTGATACACCCGCACTACCAGGCCTGGAGCTATATGGCCCAGACCGGCTTCGAAGGAGCCCTGCGCATCCTGGGCCGCATCAGCCACCTCAAATTCAACCTCCCTGTGGACCTGGCTGTTCGGCAGCTGAAGAACATCAAGGACGCTTTCTGAGGAGGCAACAAATTCACAAAACATAAAGATGCATCAGTCTCAGAAATCAAGTGTTTTATTAGCTCTGCCGCTCTTACCCATGTTCAGGACCAAAAGCATGACTTTGTGCTTGAAATATGTAACCTTTTTAAAGGTTATTTAAGTAGCCACTTGTCTAAAGTAAAGTGCAAGTATGTGACGTCTTCAGTACACGCATGGATGATTATGTTGTGTGAGCTTCAGCCATGACCATAATCTGCATATGCCACAGTGTTTAAGATGCCAAAATGTCAAGATGACGATGCTACTTGTACTGTAAACATGCCTTAGAATGGAGATTACCTCATCTTTAGTGAAGCCTTCCTGACCATTGCGACCTGTGCTCCTCATACAGTATCATTCCTCTGTATACATGACAGTGCTCTAACCTATGCAGCAGAAAGGGAGAGGTTGAACTCGTACAGTAATCAGTACTGTAATGTGGTCGCCACTAAGACAATCCAGGAAGTAAAATAATGAGCAGAAACACTCGTTGACATTTGGCTTCTCATTCAAAGTGAAAAGCCCATCAAAACTTCTGTTATGGAGTTAATGATTTTGGTGGTAAATTGTGTGTAGCAGACTGGTTGATCATAAAGCGAAGCAGCAGCACTCAGGTCAACTTGAAATGAAAAATGTCTCACAGTTTCCATCACGATGCAAACGTGAAGTTAAAAGTGTTGTGTGTGTGTTTATGTGTGTGTGCGACGCACACAGCTATTGTGCGCTCTTGACTCCATTTCAAACCTCCGAGGCTGTTACCTTTTCTTGCACATTGTGTTTCAGGTGTGTGAACAAGAATTTAGACCCTGTATGAACTGCTGCTTTCCTCCTATTCCAGGTGTAATTCAAATGAAATGACAGTGATATTGTACAATAGGAGTTCATCTAATGATGTAAGAGCTTACATCCCATATGTAACATGATTGTAGGATATAAAAGCTTTAATTTTATTTCCCCCATAAGATTCTGTTTTTATGCTCCTGAGAAAGCTGAGCTGCACGTATCATATGTTTAAATACTGAATGTATAAACCCTAGATGCTATTAAACTGAGGTTAGCTCATGTCTGCTGTATGTTTCCCTGTTTATGGGATTGAAACTGGGCCCATGTGAGAGTTGCCGTGCTGTTAAAAGATCACTGCATTTGTATTTCCTGAGGTAAACGCCTGATTCCAGAACAGTGCACTTTGTGACTTGAGTACACATTTTATCGTTTATTTCATGTTACTGTGTAAATGGAGTTGATATAGTGCTCTATTTTGCTTCATGTTTTTTCCCCATTTTTGTTGTGATTTATGCAAAGAAGCATTTATTTATTAAATTGCATGTTGTATCTCAACTCAGAACACTTTGTTAAAGTAGCTGCTGGACTGTGGTTCAGTCTGGGAACAATATACACACTAAATCATTTAAATTGTGTTATTTATGTTATTTTATTTTAATTGCTTTAATTACATATGTATTGGGAGAAATGAGTTGTGTTTATTTTTTTTGTTTTTATCATGTTTAATGCATACCCACTGCTGTAAACAAATTAAACATCATAAATGGACATATGAATCTTTAGCCTCGCCATTTAAAAAGGCTGCTGGCCTCTGTGTCATCTTGTCTTTTATTTTATAAACTATAACTGTAATTAGATATCTATAATATAGTATAATAATATTACTAACTGTTTTCAAGTGGACAGAGTAACAGTGTGGCCTCTGGAGGGCACCAGGTCAAACATAATGACAGTGAAAACTTTCAAAATAAAATGTGAGCGTGCGGTCACGTGATTCCTGTCATCCTGCTGCTGTGCTTTTACTGTGAAAAGTCTGAGTGGTTTAACGCCATTAGCTCCACTTCTCCCCTTCCAGGGCAGGTCAGGCGTCATTCAGCTCAACCAGCGGGGCGTTTATTGTCACATTAACTCCCCAGGTAAGCTCAACAGTCGGTGTCTTTTTAATAAGACTCGTTTTTAAGGAGAAAGAGAGGGGAAAAAACGAACCGGCTGCTTTACGCTCAAGATCCGGTTGCTCCCTAGCAACAAGGTGTCCATGCTAGTTAGCCACCGTTAGCATGCTAATGCCAGATTTGCTAATGGTGAAGAAGTGTGTGTGTGTGGGGTGCTGCTGGGGGGATGGGTCTGGCACTCTGGTATGATTAGAGCTTTTAATTTAATCCCACACATGTCATCTGGTTGGCGCATGTTGGTAGTTGTGACACTGTTTTAAAGTCACGTTGTTTTAGCCTGTTAGCTAGGTTGGCTAAAGTTAGTAGTGTTATCTTTCTGGTTGATCATTCACCAGATTTAACCACAAATGGTTTAAATATTTCCGTGTTACAGGGCTTAGCCTGTCTGTCTCCCCCTGTATTTCCACAATGTTCTTTTATTGTCTCATTTATATATTGCCTTACTCCTTCCTCTTTCCTTTCTCAGTCCTTAGGGAGATTCAACATTCAAGGATTTTGATTTGTCATGTTGAAAACATCTGATTCAAAACTTCAAAACAGAAAACTTGGATCTAAAACTTATTCTACAAAAGAGCTCAAGAAATTAGCGTTATCATTGATTTGTGTTTCAGTATCTTAGATAATAACTAAAATCAAGATGCAAGATTTCTGACTTTGTCATGATCATAATAACAATTATTACAATTTTCTACATAAAACACGTAGAAAGAAAGTCACACAAGTATCACTGTAGTTAAAGAGGTGGGAGTATAATATAGTCTGTAAGATCGAATATAAAACTAAAATAAAAAATGAATAGAAAATAGAATATAGACAGAAATGAGGTGGTTGTGTTGAAGGGAGGTGCAACCATAGTTCTAAATACAAATAGAAATGGAGATATAAGAATATAACAGGATGTAAAAATGCACAGGCAGTTGTGGAGAAAGTGACATTATTAAGTAGCTAATTAAATTAAACATGAATGAGGTGCAAACATTAACATGGTTTAAAAGTCTTGTAGCCAGGGGATGAAGCCGTCTGGATGGAGGTTTATCTCTTTGGGATTTGTCACATAAAACCCCCGAGTGTGTGAGCAGAGACTCACTTGGTAACTGTTGTGTGGACCAGTTTAACCAGTCACAGTTTATCAGCTCCTCCCAGAGGTCCAGATCAGTCCTCCCAGTTTGTTTGATATTCACACAGCAGAGTTAACGGCTGTTGTCTTGCTGTGATAAATTACAGCAGCCACAGTTTATGATCTTATATTGCATTGATTTCATGTAAAGTTGATTTATAAAGCATGAAACATTTCCACCGTTGACCATCCACTGTGATGGTCAGTAAATTAAATTGTTCATGTATTTCTGTTCATATTCTTTTATTCTTGTCCTATTTTTTTATTTTCTAGGATAAGATAAATTAAATTCTTGTGCCAAGGCATACTCAGATTTACAACAACATAAGTAAATACTGGAATATATGAAATTAACAACAAAGAGAAAGATAAATCACTAAAATAAATAAAGTATAACTATTAATAATACTAATTCACATTGTACTGAGTATTATTGGCAATAATATTGAGAACGTGGTAAAGGATATTATTGCTCATGATACTAATTTTGATTGTATTTTAGTGCCATTTTGTAGTGTGTTTCTTTTGCAAAGTGCTTCTGGTGTCTTGTGTGAAGCACTTTGAATTTCCTTGTTGCTGAAAAGAGCTGTATTAATAACTTAGCCTTGACTTTATCCGTATAAAGCTCAGAACTCTCGAGACGCTATCATATCAAGGCAGGGCTGTTTTTAAAGATTGCACTCGTATGTTGCATCATGTAGAAACTGACTAACTGATTTGACTTCTTCACCTTTCGCTTCTTCTTCACAGAGTTTGTAAGAATTTTCCTTCCTGTTTATACATGGCATGTTAAACCTCTGTCTTTAACTGTCTCTTCAACAACCCTTATTTACATGTTGTCCTCTATGTTTCATCCAACAACTCTTTCACTCTGCTTTTCCACATGGGTGCAGGTCCCACCATGCGCAGTGCTTATTTTCTCCTCATACCGGCACTGCTGCTCCTCCTGGCCTTTCCCGTCTCCAGAGGACGCTACAACGACGACTTTGACGATGGCGAGGACCTTGCGGACTTTGATGACAATGACTTCGCTGAGTTTGAGGACATGAACGATGACCAGGCAGCTGAGGCGGAGACTGCCCCTCCACCTCGTGTCTCACCATCCTCGCAGCCTGAAGAGGATGAAGACGAAGATGAAGCTACTGTGGAGCTGGAGGATGGCCAGGATGGTTTTGAGGACTCTGAGACACAGGTACATTGCTTCTATTGTATTATTTTCATAGTATATCCTATTACCAGCTTAAGTTTTAAGCACAGCTCCCATCATAAATCGTCTTTTATTGTTTAAGGTGTTATTTTGATGCGTGGTGACAATTTGGTGTGCTAATTGAACTTTATATTTTAGGATCAAGACATATACAGCAAATATGACCAGGAGGAGTTTGAAGGGATTGGAGACATGGAGAAGACAGGCCACTCCATGAAGGACCCCCTGATAATCCACACGGTAAGCCGGAGTAAAATCTTCTCAGTAGCAAGTTTCACACACTGTTCTGCTGATTAAGACCTGCGGAGGATCTGAATGTGTACACGATATCCGCTGCCTGCAAAATACTGAATATGCATTCATCTTTTCAGGCACTATAAGGCCTAATTAATGATGTGTCTGTAGTCATTGTAATGATGATGCAAATTTGCAGCTGTGGGAGGCCACTGCGAGGAACATTAACACAGTAGAAATGCAGATTACTTCACGACACTTCAGATAATTTACATAAACTGTTGTCAGGGAAGCTCAGCAGTGGCAACACTGAAATTGTAGCCTGCAGCAACTGATTGCTTTCAGCCTAAATTACCATTGTCTCAGCTGCATTGACGCTGGTTAAAGCTCAACCAATACATTGGCTAGACCAAGTGATAAGATACAGCAGTACAGAAACGCCAGGCAGGTTTGAAGTCATTCAGAAGCTGTGTCATCTTCCATAGTTTGTCCACCAGAGAGCACCCACTCTGTGTGGATTTTTCCAGATCCCTGAGCACCCAAGGGTGGTCAAATTACATCAGTTTTTCCAGTGCAGCATGTCAAAGTGAAAAAATGACCGGGTCAGACAATAAAATAAAATAAATAAATAAAAGGCTAAATCAGAAGTATTCATAAATTGCTTAAATAGCCCAAGACTGAGTGTTAAAAACAAGTCTAAGACATCCATGTCAAGATTTGTTTGTTCTAAATTCCTGTAAATGGGAAAAAAATTTATCCCTAGCATTGATTGTTGCATTATGAGTACTGATGTTGTTTCTCTGTAGGTTCCTGCACATCTGCAGAACAGCTGGGAGAGTTATTACATGGAGATCTTGATGGTGACCGGCCTGCTGGCCTACATCATGAACTACATCATCGGCAAGAACAAGAACAGTCGTCTCGCTCAGGCCTGGTTCAACTCGCACAGAGAACTTCTAGAGAGCAACTTTGCACTAGTGGGTGAGTCCTTCCTCCTCCTCCTCCTCCTCCTCCTCCTCCTCCTCCGGTACACAACAGCGGCACGTAAAATACCACTGCATGTGATTTGTGGTTAATTAGATGAAATGGTGATAGTCCACATGAAGCAGATCTTGTGCTGATTGTCAGTTATTTGTATCTATAGGTGATGATGGCACCAGTAAAGAAGCAGTGAGCACTGGGAAACTTAATCAGGAAAATGAGCACATCTACAACCTGTGGTGCTCCGGACGTGTGTGCTGTGAAGGCATGCTGATCCAACTCAAGGTATAGGAAGAGTGGGTGGAGGTGTGTGTGTGGTTATCACTGTTTTGTGTTAAGTATTCAGTGGCGTAATTTCCTCTGTGGTTTTTTTCAAGTTTCTGAAGCGTCAGGACCTGCTCAACGTTTTGGCCAGGATGATGAGGCCCGCCTGTGATCAAGTGGTATGTATTAGTCGAATGGTGATTCAGAAAAGTCTCCAGAGTCGGAGAAGTGGAACATAAAACACAGATGTTTTGGACTGTGCTGTGTCTCACCATCACAATCACTGTCTCTCTGTTCGTAGCAAATCAAAGTGACTCTTAATGACGATGACATGGACACTTTTGTGTTTGCTATTGGTACCAAGAAGGCCATGGCCAGGCTTCAGAAGGAGATGCAGGACTTGGTAAATATCCAACACAACATGTGCACATCATATTGAAGGAATCTTTGCCATTTCTGTCATACAGCACTGTTGATACAATACAAATTTATCGGTTTTAAAGTCCTGGTTCACACTGTTAAATTAGTTCTTTAACATACCAGTCATGAAGATGTAAACACAAGTCTTGATTTTTCTTCTGTCTCCACAGAGTGAGTTCTGCGGTGACAAGCCGAAGTCCGGTGCCAAGTATGGCCTCCCAGACTCTCTGGCTATTCTTAGTGAGATGGGCGAAGTCACAGATGGTGTGATGGACAACAAGGTAAAGTTTTGTTTATCCCAGCTGTGCAGAGTCTCAGAATAGAGAACAGATCTTTGTCCTGATTTGGCCGTCGTCTGTTTTAAATGCAGCTTTCTCATGTGTCTGGATCTGTTTTTGGTATTTTTAGATGGTACATTACATCACCAACCATGCTGACAAGATTGAGTCCATCCATTTCTCGGACCAATTTTCTGGTCCAAAAGTTATGCAAGAGTAAGAATTTATTTAATCTTACTGTCTTTTTAATCTCGTACATACAAGTTGTATAGATTTTTCTGTGAGCCACTAAATGTTCTGTTATTGTTTTTCAGGGAGGGTCAGCCCCTAAAGCTGCCTGAGACCAAGAAGACGCTGCTGTTTACATTTAATGGTGAGAATTTTTAAAAAATCTTCACTGTACTTCACTGTACCCCATAATCAGATTTTTTTACTGTGTTTAACAACTGTGTGTTTGTGTGTAGTGCCTGGCATGGGCAACACTTCTCCCAAAGACATGGATGCTCTGCTTCCTCTCATGAACATGGTGATCTACAGCATCGATAAAGTCAAGAAACTCCGTCTCAACAGAGAGGTGAGCAGGATTCGAGTGCTCCGGTGCCTCAAGAGAGCAACTAAATGACCCTCCTTTATTTACTTGTTCTTTACCTTTTTAAAGTGCAGTTATAAGTCCCTGTGTCCTCACTGGTTTTTAGGGCAAACAGAAAGCTGACAGAAACCGGGCTCGTGTGGAGGAGAACTTCCTGAAGCAGACTCATGCTCAGCGTCAGGAGGCAGCCCAGACACGCCGGGAGGAGAAGAAGAGAGCTGAGAAGGAGAGAATCATGAACGAGGAGGACCCTGACAGACAACGTCGTCTGGAGGTCTGAAACCCCACAACAACATTTAAAGAAATACTTTAATGTCTGCTTTATCACTTTCTTGAAAAGAGTTAGATAATGTTTGACGTATTTCCATTGTTCCCTTTATGCCTTAAGAGTAGATAACGCCACATTTGGATTGTGACATTAAAGACAAGATAATAAGATGAGATGGAACATGATGCTGTGATATTGTCACAGAAGAGGATCTGTTTTCTAAGTAGATATGAAGGGTTCATTTTTAACTAGCAAAGTGCAACAATTCTCAGTTTCATGTGGCTGTAAACTAATGAAAACATATCTATAAGTATCATATCCTACTTTATTGCAGTAGATTCTCCTATATCCTACACACTACTCCTTTTAACCATAGATTGACTTGTTAACTAACTTTGAGAGGTCTTGGTAGTTGGATTTTGTTTGGATAGAGACACATTGCTGATTCTAATCTTATAGCCAAGCAAGCGGTAGTTTCATAACATTTACAGATATGAGTCGTATCACTCCACCCATCTGAGAGAGAAAATCAGAATATTTAACAACATTTTGTCCAATTTCTACAAAGAACACATACAAACATGTAGAGTTCTCGTTCTCACTGTTCATTTTTATGTCTTTAAAAATCAGTTTTTCTTTCGTTCTCTTTCCAGGAAGCTGCTCAGCGCCGTGAGCAGAAGAAGATTGAGAAGAAGCAGATGAAGATGAAGCAGATCAAAGTGAAAGCCATGTGAAAGGATCACAGGGGGGGTAGTGATACAGGCATATGCGAAAGCAGCACTCAGCTCAGACAGTTTCCTCCAGCTTCCCTCGCCACAGTCCACAGCTCCAGCTCCAAACAGACATCCGGTGTCTCCGGGTGTGTCAAGCTTAGCTGTCTCTGTCACCACCTGCTCCATTCGGTGTGGCTGAACCTTAACGACTGAGCGTGAACTGTCCGTGTCAAGTGAGGGGACTTTTTCACCGTCACTATTCATGCCAGGATTTGTCTTTTTTTTCTGTTTCTGTCCAATCGTCTTCTCAAAGTTAATCTAAGCTGTGTTTGAAGGCTGTGTAGCTTGGCAAACTTTTAAAATCTAATCTGCTGGAAAGGAGCTCACTATTTGGTATCGAGCCACATTTTTAAAAGTAAGAAAGCATTGCTGTGGTTTCATTGGGAATTTATTAGCATTAATATAATCTTAAACAATACTGTCATTGAAATTTTAATTTATATCTGCTATGAGATTGTTTTCTTGCAGCCTGTTTCTAATGAATATCTGAGCAACCATAATAAAGTGCACTGGAATCTGTTGGAAAACTTTGTTTGTTGTTCATTTCAAGTCATTGATTTGATTTACAGGAAGATTTATGTTGACTGATATCAGATGTGGTCTGCAAGTCCTAAGACAGTTGTGTACAACATAGAAACTGATACATGGTCTTTTAGTAGCAACGGTTGAAAGTGTGGGTCTATAACAGGACCAGAAAGGGTGAGGCTTAATGCTAAATTTAACTTTTAGATTGTGTCAGCATTCTGAACCAGATTCAGTTACATGGTACATGGTTGACGAGCTAAAACTGATACAATGACCGTGTCTATCCAGATGTATGATCAAACTTACAAGCCCCCACGTTATATGGAAACACAGTCACCTTTGGTCTTTATTTTGTCCACATGAGCTCTTTATTTAATGAACACTCTTTAGACTGTAAACCTTTTGTGATCTGGAGACCCAACAATGCAGACAGTAAGATCGACTTTGAGAACTCTGGAGGCATAATTCAGCGTGTATTTCAATGGATCTTAATTCTCATATGGCTAGTTTAATTCAATATCCTCCCATAATTGTTTGGATGTAGTGAATATACCATTATATACTATAGATAATATATACACATATGTCTACCTTCCTGCTATGGCCACCTAATTTCTTCACGAGATTAACTCAGGTTTGCTATTTTAAAAAAATTATATAACAAGGGCAAATGATTGCCACACTTGGAGAGAAAAACACTGAAATTTCCAGAATCAGTTTTGTTGGCCAGGCATGTGAACACGTACAAGTTTTTATGATACTCTCAATGTGTGAACACAGAAATGGATATACAAACAGATTTAAACAAGGACAACAAGTGAAGCATGGAAAAAGTAAACATTCAACTACTATGTACAGATATATACACATACATGTATAAGAAATAAATAACAGCAGCAGTAATGTTTAGACAGTATAACAATTGGCAAAGGATGCTGAAATAAAACATACAACTGTGTGCACAGTGTGCAGATTTGTGTATTTAAATAACGAGAATATATTACTTACTCCTGTGGATGCTTGTGTTAATGTGTTATTTTCTAATAATAATCATTATAATACGTCTAATACTCCTGTTATCAATTTTCTTAAAATGTTGTCTATTCTGTACCACTCAATTTTGCAAACTGAGTCTGAGAATAAAATGAATCTTCTCCAATAATTAATCTAAGTTGTTTATTCTGCCACGGTGAACAGTAGCCTATATAAAAGTAATTATATTATTTTATTATATGTATTAAATATTTGAACAACATATTAAATATTAGTCCACACCTGGTTCAGATAAGGTGTAATAAAATAAAATAGGATAAGATAATCCTTTATTAAACCCTCAGTGGGGAAATTTGCATTGTTATGACAGCAGAAGAAGTACTGCAATAGCAAGAGGCATAAATGAGATAATACAAAAAAAAAAAATATATGGCGATAATAAAATAAAGTATTTAAAAAAAACAACTACCATATAAAAATAACGACGAATAGAATTATATAGTATAGTAAATCATATCATTTAATTTATCATCTAATCATAAAGTACATTATCATTAGTTTAGCTGACTTTTCTGTCAACACTATGCCAGATGAATCAATTAATTGAATACCAAAAGAATAAAAGAATGTATTTTATATCTATTCTTTGAGCTACATATCAACATTAACCCTGTCTGTAGTTTGTGTAGAGTGACGAACGATCATTAGTTTATCTGATCAGCCTTTAGGGGGCGTATTGATCATTTCCCTGTGTTTGTGTTCGCATGAGCACATTCACAGATATTTTTTAACATTTACAAATCTCAATATTTATATAGCAAATTAGGTACACGCAAACTCTTTTTAAAAATCTACACGTATTTTTTAACTATATTCGTAGCGTTACACATTGATGTGAACATTTATTTATGTTTCGGTGAGCGGATTGTTTGTGTGGAAAGTGCGGCTGTGGAAACGGCGCACACTGATGGAGAACAGGCGAGGCTTTCAGGTCGGTACCGCGATGGCGGCTCTCAGCACAATATCTGGATTTTAATGCTAAAAACAGCGGCCTTTTCTCCGGAAAAGAGGCGCAGCTGCTCCGAGTAGCTACCGGAATGATTGCGGATCCGTTTTAGTGTTTCGGTTTGGCTCCAGCGGCGGCTCGGAGCTGTTTCTCGTCGCTGCGGGACTCTGTTTTTCTTGTCCGCCTCTCGGGGCCTGGCTACGGCTGCGACTTTCGGATGAGCGGGCAGTAGCTTCGGAAGAGGTGGGGCTGTGAAATGAGTCGAAACAGAGGCAGAGCAAGCCAGCAGATATAATAAATAAGTTTAAATAATTTGTGTGAATGTTTCGGGTTTTAGCGGAGGGTTTTTGTTTTTTCAGGAGGGATGTTTGGCTCCGAACTCTCGGCTAGTTAGCATTAGCTAACGGTAGCGGCAACTTGGTTAATTTAACATCGGGTTTGGGTTGAATTACGCGAAATTAAAGATGATATTTAGTCCGTGTGTTTGCTCTAGATTCGCGTAAACTTGCATGTCATGCCCAGCTTCGTCTTTCGGTTGTAAAAGCTCATTTTCTCTGCGTTTTGTCGGCGCAGCTAGCATGTTGCTAGCCGGACTAACTAACTGGCCAGTGACGTAACGCGGGTCATTGTTTTGACAGCAGCCTAGCTCATCCTTTTTATTATCAGTTTATATGTGTTTTTGCCTCTATTTTTAGCAAATATATTTGGGGTAAGTTCATGTTGGGATACCAGGTGTGACGCAGCTCATCCCTGTGTTGTCTGCCTGCTGCCAGTCTCCAAACCTACTTTATTATAATCAATAATCAGGTCTATCGATAAGAAGGATTTCACATGCATGGAGTTTGTATTGATATGTAGGTGTAAAGAGAGATAAACATAGTTAGTACGAAAGGTCGAGGCAAGTACTGCATGTGTGAATTATAAATTGATTATAAAATAGACAGTATTATAAAACCAAAATATATAAGACAATATGAGAAATATGGCTGTTAGATAAATGTGGTTAATATAGTATGCATCAGAAACAGATTTATTGCCATATGTTTATCACATACAAGGAATTTGTCTTGATATGCTGGTGCAAAAGGGCGGCACAGTTCTCCCTGTGCCTGCGTGGGTTCTCTCCTGGTACTCCTCACAGCTTCCTCCCACAATCCAAAGACGTGCAGGTTAGGTTAATCGGTTACTCTAAATTGCCCCTAGTGTGAGTGGTTTGTTTGTCTTTCCATGCCAGCCCAGTGCCTGATTGTCATCCAATCAAGGGTGTACCCCCTAACTCTCGCCCAAGATAGCTGAGATAGGCTCCTGCACCCCCTGCGACGCTGTCAGGATAACCAGATAGAGTTAATGGATGGATGTTGGTGTAAAAATCTAGTTAGTAGTATAATAAAATAGGGTGAAAGCAAGTACTGTAAGTCAGAAGTATGATTTAATTATAAAATAGATAATATTACAAAGTTGGTAATAGTTTCAAAATGTAATGGCAGCTATTAAAGTAATTATATTGGTGGAAAAATCTAAACATAGTAAGCAGAAAATTAAGAGGGTAAAAGCAAGTACTGCAGGTCAGGAGAATTAATAGTCTGAACTAATAGAAGACTGGCAATGTTATAAAGATGACAGTGTGAAAAGATATTTCAAAAAAGATAAAGACTGTGCAATAGGACTCAGTTCTTGAAATCAAAGAACTGTATGGGTCAATTTCTCCATGGTTGTGCAAATTGTTCACTGCATTAATTTTAAAAAAGATGTGGTCTAAGAGATGTGCCGTAATGTGGCAGTTTTTTTTTTTTTGCTTCAGCTGTAATTACTGCAGTATTTCATGTCAGTAAAGCTCTATTCTGCAGACGATTTGATGAAGTGTCACTCACTGCGGGCATGTTTTCCAGTGTGGTTTTGTACCCAAACAGCCGCCGTCTGACTGAATTCATGTTTTTGTTTTTTTTGGTTTGTTTTGTTGCTGTGGCCCTCAGTTGTAGGATGGATCCAGACGGCGGGGCAGAAACACAAAAAGCTGTCAGTTTGCAGTGGAAGAGTTACAAACTCGTGCAGGACCCAACTATCCGACGGGTCACACAGAAAATCTACAGATACGATGGAGTTCATTTCAGTGTGCCAGTAAGTTCATTTCTCATCTCTGTAATGTCTCTGCCCAGAACTGCACCCTTGATCTGTAACCTGTCTTTTTTTAGGACTCTGGATTCCCCCCTGTGGGTGAATTGCGGGATCCCAGACCTCGGAGACTGTGGTCCAGGTATACGGAACTGTCTCTGCCAGTGCCGAAATTTAAGGTGAGAATCATCCGGTCTGATTTTCTGAATAGCTGGTCTGTATTCATGTTGCACTTTCCAGTAGCTTCATCTGTTGGAGTCACAAGTCATTCTCCCTAATTTTGTTCTTTTCCTTCATAGCTTGATGAGTTCTACGTGGGTCCTATACCTCTCAAGGAGGTGACCTTTGCTCGACTCAATGACAACATAAAGGAGCCCTTCTTGGCTGAAATGTGTGCCAAGTTTGGTGAGGTGGAGGAAATGGAGATCCTGTTTCACCCCAAGACCAGGAAGCACTTGGGCTTGGCCAGGGTGTTATTTACCAGCACCAGAGGAGCGAAAGACACAGTCAAACATCTGCACAACACCTCTGTCATGGGAAACATCATTCATGCCCAACTGGATATTAAAGGTAAGTTAAGCTGGTATAAATGTGCAACACTTGAATAATTCTGTTTAAAACCTTGTTTATAGCCATAAAAAACTTAATCTTAAACACTTCTGTCTTGTTTTTTTTACTGCGTTTTAATGCATCAGAATTCAGTTGCTAAAATAAAAAAAACATACATCAAGGAAAGTCTCACAGTGGGCATGATACTACTTGGTAATACACTTTTTAATCCATTAAAGAGAGAACTGTGAGTTTTGAAGTAATATTGACAATATTTTAAGAGAAACCATCCAGCAATTCCTCCATCCCAATATCTTGATCCATGTTTGTTCCTTGCCCCAACTTGTAACTCAGGCATTTTCGTGACTCAAAATGAGGCAGAGGTGGTACCATCCTGATTATGTGCACACACGTGCATGTGTCCTGAGCCTTCAGCTGGCTCAGGAAAACACCGTTAACAAGCAGTGTATTTTAGGAGTTCTAATAATGATATGACTGAAGAAAATGATCAAATGAAAGATATTTTATTAAAAGAAAGTAAATGTGCCGTGGTTAATTTCTAATTGATTAATAAGTACTAACTCATCAGTAATCAACTATTTATACCCCCAGGCTGTTAGAGTTACACCAACGAGGAACTTATTGAAACGTTTCAGACCCCTGATAAACATCCAGCTAGCCAAACCCTGCTTTTCTTCTCCCTGTTGTCTTCTGTTGGCTTTAGCTGCTAAACCTTTACTAAAAGTTGAACTAGTCTCACTGGGATCGCTGGGCTGTTCTGCCTAATCCTGCTGCCTTCAGCGATGCCAGTCAGTCCTGCAGTACTAGATTATCATTATTCAAGCAGGGGCTGATTATTGAAAAATACTGAAATGTGTTCACAAGTTTTTCAGATGCCCTGCTAACTAACTAAACAGACCAATCAGCACGAGACAAAACAATTAGCTGCCTATTGGTGGTGGAAGTGAAAAGTAATGGAGTTTTAAAATCTCATAAGTAGATATGTTTATTTTCTTTTTGTGTGTGTTTGTTTTTACCCAGGCCAGCAGAGGCAGAAGTATTACGACCTGATCGTTAACGGGTCCTACACTCCTCAGACGGTGCCACTGGGAGGCAAAGCTTTGACAGACAGGCTCCAGCCTCAGGCCCCAACACAGCCACAACCACAGCCACAGCCTGACACGGTACTGTCTCTGCATAATTGTCACTTCAGTTATTTAATGATCATATAGAGCTGATATGTAAATGGATATTAACAGGACTTCTGAGTGTTTTAGCTGCATTATGAGTCGTATTCATGCACTGTACAACAGATACTTGCTTGTCTTCTAAATTCTGATGTATATAATTGTTCTGTACAGTCATCAGATATCAGGCGAAGGCTCTCCAGTGAGCTTGCAGTTTTGGCAGCAGGGGTCCAAGCCCTCACATCAGGGAACATCACCCCTTGTTCTACGGATACTGGCTACAGTGAACAGCGCCTGGACACGCCACCCCCCTCATCCATGACAGGCCCCTTCACCCCAGCCTCCTCTGCTTCGTCTCAGGGTGGTGGAGGAACACCGTACAGCTCCAGATCTGGGACTCCTTTCTCACAAGACTCTGGCTTCAGCAGCGGCAGGTTAGTAGTTGAGTTTAGCATATCGAGAGATTCACATCAGCGTTTTAACATTGCTTTAGTGCTGTTGTTATCATGATCATAAATTGTGCTTAGATTCACTAAATAATAATTTAACCACCTCATTTTTGTCTTGCAGGCATACTGGCTACAACACTGGCACTTTGGGCAGCGGCTACCCTCCCCAGGACATGCTGCCTTCCTCCTCCTCATCCTCTGCAGTCTCGTCCACTGTTGGAGGATACAAAGTGACTCGCTACTCCGAGGATGCACAGGAACCTTCAGTGTATCATCGAGGTCGCCCTATATACCCCCCAAACACATCGTACCGTCCCAATGAGCCACCGTGCTACCCCCCATACCCCAATGTCGGAGGTCCCGGGCCACACATTGGACACCACTCCTCAATGCCTCCCCCACCTCTTGCCAGCCAATATGATCAGCCCCCAATGTCAGACAGGGACCGGGACCGTGACAGAGACTCAGGGGGCCGCTATGCGGCAGGGGGGATTGGCTCCAGAAGGTCATCTTATCACCACCAGCAAGACACAAACTCTTCCTCAAAGTACCATTCCCATCACTCCCATCACCACTCAGACCGCAGGGACGAAAGGGGGTACCGGCGAGACAGCCTGGGCTCCCGATCAGGTGACCACGGCCACCAGAGACACCGCAACCACCACCACTCTCACAACCACCATGGCAGCAGCAGCCGCAGAAGGAGCAGCCATGACCGGGACAGGGACCGAGACAGAGACAGAGATAGAGACAGAGACAGCGATTACTCCAACAGCTCAGACCCCAGATACAATTCCAACTCCCACCGCTCTTCCTCTAACAGCATGTCTCCTCCCCCCTCGTCTTACTCCGCATACTCCTCCAAAGAGCCTGCCCCAGCCGCTCCTCAGGGATTGGACGCTTCCACCCGTCTAGGGGGGACAAACCTTGTAGAGAGGGGCTCCCTGCCTTCGGTAGGTGCTGACAAAGACTACCACGCTGGTCACCATAGTGCTCTGCCTCCACCCCCACCCCCGCCACCACCACCCCTCCCTCCAGCCTCAGTTATTGCGGCAGCTGTGGCTGAGACGCTTGGAACGCTGGACTTCAATCAGGACAGTCCAACCCGCGAAGAGCAATGGACAAAGCCCAAACGCCGTCCCAGCACCCCACCTGCACCGCCCAAGACACCCCCGCCTTCCTCCCCGCCCCACCCCTCTGTTGCCTCCTCCTCTACCTCCCCTTCCTCCACCTCCCTTCCCCACCATCTTCCCTCCTCCTCCAGCTCCCCACCACCCCCTCAGCGTGACTCATCCTCCCCAGAGCCAGATTCCACCAATGAGAGTTTACCATTCGTCTATCACAGCAGCAGCCTGGACTCTCGTATTGAGATGCTCCTAAAGGAACAGAAGGCGAAGTTTTCTTTCCTTGCCTCTGATGAGGAGGATGAGGAAGATAGGAAAGAGGAAAAGCAGAGAGGTGTGCGTGGAGATGGAGGAGAGAGAAGAGGTGGGTTGGGTAATCTAACAGGGGAGCACACAAGCGGTAATCAGGTGGGAGACAACGGGGAGAAGGACCATGGACGGAAAGGAGAAAGAGACAGAGATGGTCACAGAGGAAGGAAACGGGGAAAGGGGGGAGAAGGTAGGAAGAGTCCAACTGTACTTCCAGCAACCACACCATCCTCTTCCACCTATTCCCACATCCTGCCCCCAGAGGAGCCACAGCCCCAGGTTGGCCTCACTGGGACGGGAGCTTTGCAGGAAGAGTCTTCACAAACTGGATCTGCTGATACGCGTAGCAGGACGGGAGCACACACACCTCCTTACAATGGACAGAGTCAGGTGAGATCAGTAGCTTGGAATGAAACTCCAGGGTTCAGGCTTTTTTCCTTTGACAAATAAAAGTCTCATGGTTCTCACTTTGTTGCCAAATGGAGTTAAACAATGTTGATGTAGAAGTAACATACAAGCAGCTCATTGTGTTTCGCACTGGGGGTGAAAAATTGGAAAGAATTGGGAACCTCATTGCTTTGGCAAAACAGCCCAAACAAAAACAGACTGTAAAAATGTTTTATGTGTGTTTGTAAATAGGAAAAAATCTGCTATTATTATTGCAAAATATCTTCCTACAAAAGAATGTGCACTGACAAAAAATATCTGCAAAGGAACTAAAAGAAAAGAAAGAAAAATGATAACTTGTGTACAAAGTAAGGATAATGTCGATGTTTTACTGTATTTTCTGTTTTCTTGGTTGTAACAACTTGCTGAGTGCTGTTTTTCAGCCATTCACTTCCTGGTTCTGTGGTTTTGGGCCCACTT
Organism: Amniataba percoides; assembly: GCA_037176925.1. Classification (NCBI taxonomy): domain Eukaryota; kingdom Metazoa; phylum Chordata; class Actinopteri; order Centrarchiformes; family Terapontidae; genus Amniataba; species Amniataba percoides. Next base: position 2,751,542 of record JBAJHX010000039.1, read on the forward strand.
TTGAAAGTGTGGTTGTCACATTGATAGGGCTTAAACACTTCTAGACTTAAAACAGTAATTTCTTGTTTTCTTTCAGTCCTCCCCTCATTCTTCAGGGGAAGACATGGAGATCTCAGACGAGGAGGAAGTGGAGACCACCATAACAACGGTGACCACCCACCAGCCCTCTGTCACCTCGGGTTCTTCACCCTCTTCATCGCAGGCTGCCATGCCTTCACAAACAGCGGACCCCTCATCATCACCCCCACCCATCTCTGACTCTGCACAGCACTTTGGCACCTCCATGCACCCTCCCATACCTTCCTACCCTCCTCATTTGCCTCCTCCGCCTCCTCCTGGTTACTCCCTCCAGCCCCCACCTCCCCCTGGGATCCCTCCCCTGCCCCACATGGAGCTGCACCCCGAGTACCCTCCTCCCATGCCCCACCACATGTACGACTATGCCACCTCCATGGAGCTGATGAACCAGTACAGCGGCGGGGCTCCCATGTCCTTCCAAATGCAGACCCACATGCTAAGTCGCCTCCACCAGCTCCGCATGTCGTCATCCAACGGCACCCCAGGGCCCGGTGAGGCGGCCACCGCAGACTACACCTCCTATCATCTCCACTCTATGCCACCGCCCCACACACACCACCCCTACATGGACCAAGAGGGGAGCGGGGCAGGCTCACATTATGACCAAGACCACCGCTACATGCCCACCCACATGCCCTACGCCTACGCTGACCCCCACAGCACTCAGATACCTCCCCCTCCACATCACACCATCCCGCCCCCCCATACCGCCTGGCCACCACATGTCTTACAGCCACACTACCCCTCCTACATGCCCCCGCCTGCCTATGGCACCATGCTGCCCGGGGACGGAGAAGAGTACAGGGCTCCTGGGGAAGAGATGCCCATGCTGGCCGAGAATCCGCACGAAGCCACCGTGCAGATGGTCCTGGCCAGTCTGATCCAGGAAATGAAAAACATCATGCAGAGGGACCTGAACCGCAAAATGGTGGAGAACGTTGCCTTTGCGACGTTTGACGAGTGGTGGGAGAGGAAAGAGACCAAGGCCAAGGTAAGGAAGTCTAACTGCTGAAGGCATTGTCTTAGTTTTTAAATTAGCAGTTTGGGTCATTGTGTG
>JBAJHX010000039.1:2752776-2765424 GCA_037176925.1 Amniataba percoides
CCAAGGCCAAGGTAAGGAAGTCTAACTGCTGAAGGCATTGTCTTAGTTTTTAAATTAGCAGTTTGGGTCATTGTGTGAAAGTAAGAAATGTTGCTTCATCACTGCCTTTGCCTATTCTCCATTCTCACTGTAAAGAGATAACTGAACTTTATCTTGTTGTGTTAAAACTAACAAGAGGATGTTCTGCTTTCCAAAGCTCTCACCATTTCCTGGCAGTTGAAATTTGCCCTCCTACTTCTCAGCAGCAAAATGATCATGCTTACGACATTGGTTACTTCTCATTGTTATATGATGAAGTGGAAAAAGGGAATAGAGACTAATTCCCTGTAAATGTTTTCCTCCTCCAGCCGTTCCAGACAATGGTTAGAGGAGTGTCTGCCTTACGTGATGATGAGAAAAAGGAGGAAAAGGTCAACCGTCCTCGAGAGCCTCTCACGTCTCTTGTGGACTGGGCGAAGAGTGGTGGCATGGAGGGATTTTCTCTCCGTGGAGCACTCCGACTGCCTTCCTTCAAGGTAAAAGCACCACTCTGCGGCAGGTCTGACTGACTGTATCTCTGCATCGGACAGCTTACACTGATTTGATAAATGACCTACATCTGCCATACACGTCTGATTACACACACTTGACTGTGAAGTTTCTAATACACGGTTACCTGGAAATGTGTCATGATCATTGCATGCACTCAGTTATTGTTTATATTTACAATAAGACATTTCCTGATAGTAACAGCAAATTATTATTTCCATGATTATAATTGTTATGCTGTGTTTTTGTGTTGTAGTTGTAAAAAATGAGCACTATTGATATTGAACTATTGTAAGTCCCTTCTTGTCTTTTTATTGATTTATAAAAACCATTGTCGTATGTAATTGTAGGTGAAGAGGAAAGAACCTCAAGAGCTTGAAGAAGGAGACATGAAAAGGCCGCGACCCTCAACCCCACCAGATGAGGATGACGAAGGTTTGCTGAGCTGATGTTGAACATTTTAAAAGGAAAGATTAACAGGCCTGCTGCAGTCTTAAACTCTTAAATGGTTGTTGTCTCGTTTCCAGCTGCTGAGGGAAGGATGCCAGAGGCAGACAGGCATGGAGCTGAAAGGGACAACAAGAGGAGGAAAAAGAAGCCAAGAAGTCGTAAACCTTGGGAGCTCGGCAGTGAGGGAGAGGAAACATCTGATGGCTCCTCCACTGAAAAAGTATGGTGTTTTTTTTTATTTTTTATTATTCAGCCTTTTTGTTTGTTTGTTTATCAAGCAAACAACAAGAACTCATACAAATTAGGTGCATGTATCCTTTGAAAACAGTTTCTTAAATCACATTTATTAATCAAACAGCAGGTTAATGTCTATACCTCTGTGTAGTTTAAGTTTCAGCACTCACTGAGACTCACTCTTATACGAGCAGCTAGATGGCAGCATTTCACTGTTATCTTTTAGTGCCATAACTACACCCTTTCTTTATGTGTAGGAGGATGGTGAAGAAGAGGAAAGTGAAAAGGATTCTGATGGTAAATCAATCACAGCCTGTAATCTGATTACTATTTTTGTTTACTCTCACTTTCAGTTGAGGCAGTTATGATACCAAATATGTATTTTTTCTTTCTTTTTTTATTAGATGACGCCCTTAGTGCTGATAGTGATGATGAGAGCCTCTCCTCATCTTCTGAGGGCTCTTCCTCTTCGGCATCCTCATCCTCATCTTCCTCTGAAGACGAGGATGAAGAGGAAGGAGAGAGGGCTGAGAGCGAAGGACCAGACTCAATGGACGAGTCAACCATGGACAGCACAACTGGGAAAGAAAGCGACAGGTATGAAGTTTAAAATTCTGTTTTAAGTCTGTGTTATTTCTGCTGAAGGAGATCTGTCTTCAGAAATACATTTAGTCTGTATACACAGATAATGTTTTTTTTTTTATGTGTCTCTATTGCTTTCTCACAATTTTTTATTCTTCAGGGAAAATAACACAGCTGCTGCTCCAAAGGCAGAAGTCAAAACAGGTAAGTCCTCCTTATCAATAAGTGCAAAAATAAAGATATCACCATCAGTCAAGGACGTTTACCTTTACTCTTCGTTTAGCTTGGATCAGTTTTTCAAAATTTTCGTCTTCTCTCAGGTGAAGCCAAGGACATTAAGGCAGATACAACAGGAGCACCTACCAAGCGTCCTCCGTCGCCCCCGTACCCCCGTCCTTCGTCCCCTGTTGTTCTCGTGCCCCCACTCAAGAAGCGCAGGAAGACCGTCTCATTCTCCACAGCCGAGAACGACAGCAAATCGCAGCTCCTGACCGCACCGTCATCTCTGTCTCCCTCCCAGCTGGCGGCTGAATCTCCTCTCCTCTCACCTGCCAGGCCTCCAGACTCTCCCCTCACCGCCTCCCCGACCACCCCAGCTCGTCCCACTCAGGGCATCCAATTGCTCCCCTTTGCTTCCAAACCAGGTGAGGGCAATGCTCTCATCCTGCCCCCGTCTGGGCGAACCCAGGATTCTGATGAGGCCAAAAAGGGACCACTTGGCTCTCCTCAGCCCACCCTTGTCAAATCCCCTGGAAAACGGGGTGCAGGCAAAGAGTCCCCCAAATCTCCTGCCCCTCCTGTTATGGTGTGCCGTACTGTGCAGAACCTGCCGCTGGACCATGCCTCTATGTGCAGGATGGCCTTCGAGGAGGCCCCTCCTCCACCCCCCGCCAACAAACGGTCCAGAGGCAGGCCGCGGACGACCAGCTTGTCCACGTCTTCCTGTCACTCCCTCAGAGAGGAGGGTGAGGATGAGGAAGAAAGTGAGCAGAGGTTGAGACTCAGAGAGCAGCTGGGGGCTTCGAGCCTCTTGCAGCTGGCATCGGCGTCGACCACCGACCTGTCCGTACTGGCCGATGTGGCCCTGAAAATGGACCCCGAAGGCGGAGACTCGGAGGAGACTGAGACATCTGACGAGGCTGAAGAGCAGAAGATGGAAGGGGATCTCTTCTCCCCGGAGTCACTGGCTCTGGTTATGAGTCCAGAGAGTGTAATTGTACTTATGGAGCACAACTACTGCAAACCCCCCGTCCTATCAGCACCCCCCAGTACCAAAAGGACTTCCTCCAAACAAGACTCCTCTGTCTTGCTCCCAGCAGACCTCAACACTATTTCCGGGGTGCTTGAAGCACCAGAGGAGGTTATCGGAGAGGCGCTACCTTCCAGGGGAGATGCAGGAGAATACTTATCAGCCATGGGAGCGCTGTGTGACTCTGAGGATGCAGCTCAAGCTCCATCATCGAAGAGGGTCGGGGTTGGTAAGGGTTTCGAACTCGAAAACGACAAAAGCAAAAAAAGGAGAAGGAAAGACAAAGAAAACCTCGAGATTCATCACTCAAAAAAACAAAAGGAGCAGCCAGGCAAGAAACAGAGGAAGCGGAAACTAGAGGTGCGTGAGACTTCTGGTATCTTCCTGGAAATGTTTGTTCCTGTAAATGCTTTTACTGTAAGTGTTGACATCCACAGTCAGTCTCAGTGGATCTGGTAAAACAAAAATATGACTCATTTGTGGGTCCAATTTTATGTGTCTGTCTTGGTGGCACGTAAAGTTGTTGTGTGGGGTTTTTTTGTTGTTTTTTTGTTTTCCCTTGGAGTAAAATGACGATGAATGACTTTCTGATATGAAATTGGGCTTAATCAATATCCACATGCTATGAAATGAAATTATGATTAGATGAAAGTAAAGTAAAAACATTTTTAAACCTGTAAGAAAATATTTATATATCCATGCTTCTCTCTATTGACTGTGTAATGTGAGATTCTGCCTAGAGGGTGTTTATGGACAAGCAGACAGAGATGAAGACTGGAGAAACAATATTTCTCAATTTTTCTGTTTTGCTGCATTATTTTTCCTTCTCCTGTGATCAGTTTAGTTATTAGACTATGGTCCAAACAAAAGCCTTCCTCTTTAACTGTTTGGCTTTTACTGTGATGCAGTTTTCAGTTTTCTTATCCTTAAAGAAATTAAGAGATGTGTCATCTGTCATCTGCTATGTGAACATGTCCATGGGATTTAATGTTCACTGTACATTCACTGTACACAGTATACTCCTTTTTTAGCTGCTTTAGTCTGGACTGAAGTACATGAATGAACACAGCTAAGCACTGAGTCGGTCCATAGCTACATTAGTTCACAGTTCATCAGTAGTAATATTCCTCTTTCTCTCCGCAGGACTCAGACTTTGAGGAAGATGTAGATGTGGAGGAGCTCGAGTCCGGGGAGCTGTCCAGCTCCGACACCGAGGATGATGTGGTGGAAGAGGTGAGGAAGAGCGAGCGCCTCTTTCTGCAGGAAGCAGGCATGACCACGTCCCAGCGCTGGCCCAAACCAGTCCCAGCACCCGAGCCGCCAGCCGTGAAGTTTGAGAACCGCAGTGAGTTTGAGCAGATGACCATCCTTTACGACATCTGGAATACCGGTCTGGATGGTGAAGACTTGATGTTGCTGAAGAAAACTTATGAGAAGCTGCTTCAGGACAACCAAAGCTCTGACTGGCTCAACGATACTCACTGGGTCAACCACACTAATATCCTTATCAGTGATTCAGTATGCATTAAGTCTGTGTGACTGTCATAGAAATTATCTGCAGTTATCAGAGTCCCATCAACCTATTTCTGTAAGTGAGTAAAATGTGTTGTTTCTCCATGTCAGTGTGTTATTTCCTGCTATTGTCCTTGACCTTTTATCTGCACTAACCAACCTGCCGAACCCTCGGCGTAAGAAGAAGAACGCAGGTGGACAGCTTCGTGAGCATGTGACCGGTTGTGCCAGGAGTGAGGGCTACTACGCCATCAGCCGCAAGGAGAAGGACGTCTATCTGGACCTGGACCTGCCCGAGCAGGTCATCCGGGAGGTGGAGAACGTCGACAGCTCGGTAGGCATCGACTTCCACTTTCATTCTCTGAGCTCATTTCTTCTTTACCACCACTGCATTCCTGCTGGGGGAATCTCTTTATATTACAGTCAAATGTGTGGTTTTCCAATAACTTTACCAACAAATTTTAAATTATCAGCCTATTTAATACAGAAAATACAGTACAAAGCTTAAAAACCAACACAAGCATAGTCTTAACTCTCAAGGAAAGCTTAACAAATGATTTTTTAAAGTTTGTTAAGCCCATTTCTTGAAGGAAGTTTGCATTCAGCATCAAAGCTTATTCTTTGCGGGTATTGTTTTGTTGTAGATTCATAAAATCTTGAGAACAGAGCAGATAAAAATCAGCCTGGAGTTCAGTCTGTGAATGTCATGTGCATCTGAAACAATCATATATTTGTTAGCATTCAAACTGAATGAGGTTCGCAGTAAGATTTCAGATGTTTGTTTCTGTGGAAATATGGTGGGTTTGATTGTCTGGAAAGTTGAGACAAAGCTCCCAAAATAATCTCTGCATGGTTCCAGATGGTTTGGAAACGATGATATTGTCCAGCTCTGCGCTGGCTCTCCAAACAAACTTCAGGGGGTCCAGTGCTGAATGTGATTATTATGGACGGTTAATATGACGCTTGGTGATACCTCTTACAAATTTAAAAGGGATGGAAGTAAATTCATCTGACCCGCTGCCATTTGGCTCAGATTAACTATTAATTTTTTGGGGGTTTGAGACAATAAGAGAGGGGACTTCCACAGATGGCAGATGGTTATTAACGTGGATTTTCCAAACCACCGGTCTGAACAAAGCTTCGTGACTTCACCATTAATGTTATCAGACAGTACACAGACTTATCTTTTATTACTCATATCCTTTAACATCTCAGATTTGTCTTCCAGTTTTCCAGAATCACATTTTAGTAACCTTCTGAACTTTCACAGTGCAGCCCCCAAAATGCTGTTTTTGAAATGTGTTAAAGATACAGAAGGTATTCTTTCATTTTAAGCGTGTAGAAAAGCTCATCTTACCTAAATATTCAAATTTAATTGGAGCCTTGGATTAAATCATGTTTTTGTGCTGCTTATCTGCAAGAAAATAGCTGTGCAAACAAAGTTATTATTACTCAAAGATAAAATGTGCAACAAAGGAGTGTAATTGCTCTGAGATGTGGGTGGCTGACTAATGTTTAATTTGCAGTTTGAAAAACAATCAAGTATTTTGGCCGCAGAGCTTATGAACTCGGCGTTATCTATTAATTTGATTTAGCAGCAATTGGCAGGCTATGGTCAACATCCTCAAGGTTTTCAAATGCTTTTTCTGTTTCCACCTGCCTCTGGATTTCATTTATTTCAGTGTTGACTTTGCAAAACAAACCAAAGTGAACAGAAATAACGTGGAAAACACATGCCTCCACTCACCAAATCCACCAGATTGAAAAGCCTTTTTTGTTTGGTTTTAAAATCCCAAACCCACTGTGTCATGTGTGTGTCATGTGCTGGTGTATTATATTTATACTTTAAGGTGTTATTTAAAGGAATCTGACTCACTTGTCATCACCTTCTCACGCACACACACGATTTTTATTCCTTTCCAGATTTGGTCAGATTTTCAGCTGTTGTTTAATCAGATGTGCTATTTTCAGTGTTCAGTTATTCTCACTTCCTCAAAGAAAGTGCCCGTTCCTCTCGTTTAGTGTTTGGAGTTGAGTGTAATTGGATCCCATCAGGGGTGACCGCCTCTATAAGGCACGCACACATCATAACGCAGCATCTGCGAGTGCATTTATTATTCTCACACCATCAAGATGTTGCTATGGAAAGACGCGCAGGTCCTTCCTCTGATGTTTGGCTTTCGTTTGGTTTTGAAGGGGAAATCGGCATATTTGTGGCACGTTCTTACGCTGCTTAAATGTCCCGGAAATGACTTTTCCACTGTGCCTGTCAGCTGTATCTCACTATCACCATGGAGAAAAAACATGTTTCTTTAGATTCAGCACACACTTAACATTTTACCCTTCACCAATGGCCCTGTGTTGTTGTCACTAAGAGGAACTGTGTCACTGACTCGACACAGAATTAGATGAAATCACTCAGTGTCTTTTATGCCCTGATCAAAGTAGAAACTCGTATCCGTTTCCCCGGGAGTGTGTGCTCACCTGTCCCAGGTGTGCAGTGATGTGGTTTGCTCTACCAGGTGGTCTGAATTTGGAGGAGTAAACAGAGGAAATAATGACTAAGTACAGAACAATTCCTGTTGTTATTATTATACAGACGCTCAGGTTGGCCGTCAGTAACCCCGAGCACGTCCTCAGTCTGTCAGGTTTTTGACCCAGCACTTGGCACACATCAAGCTCAGCCATAAGCACAAATAGTGAAAGTGTAAACTGTGTTTTTGGCCGAGTTTGATCCCTGGAGAAGTTAAATTATCGTCTTTGTCTTTATGACACTGTGACAGCTCCGTTACCTGCAACTGACTTCACGTCTCCATCTGCAACATCGATATTTTGTGAAAACAATTTTTATCCACGTATACACAAGTTAGTTTATCTCTAATTCAATACATGTACTTGAAAACTCTTAGGAGGAGTATTCTTCTTTATAAGCGTTTGTTGACATGAGCTGTAACCTCTATTTAGACTACACAGGTTACTTTGTTATGAATTCATCATTGGTCTTCTTCAGGATTCATCAGTAAAGAACACCTGTGGTGTACAGATGTGAAATAACAGCAGATGTCAGCGGTTTCTGTTTTTACAAGCAATCTGTCAGACATTAGAGTTAACACCAGCTTGTATTCCTGTTTTTTCTTTTCATCTTTTTTTGGTTTTTGGTGCTTTTTTAACATTCATTCCATTAAATATGTGTAATAATCGCTGTTATCACATTTAAGAAAACACTTCAAAGTTTTACACTGTGCAATGCTTAGTAGAGGGCTGTACGCAGTGCTGACGTTTTTCTCACTAAACCTGATGAACCTCACCCACAGTAAGGCCACTGTTGCACATTCAGGTCAAAGTGCTACCCCGGTTCAGCCTCCTCCAGCTCAAGGCCTCGTGATAACAGGGGAATTGTGACTGACGCCCCTTTCATAAAACTCTTTGCCATCTGTTTCCTTTGCCAGGGAGCTAACCGGGTGTTATCAGAGCGGCGTTCAGAGCAGCGCCGCCTCCTCACCGTCATCGGCACCACGGCCGTCATGGACTCTGACCTGCTCAAACTCAACCAGCTGAAGGTACAGACGCTAACAGCCAAGTGCCCTCACAGTAACACACTGTACAATTTCCACCACATTACTGTTCAGAGTTGTGCATTTTTTATATTCAGACCTTACACGCAACGTTTTGATAAAGTGCACTACTCACAACACAGTTATCTTGGAAAATGACTCAGTAAAATGAAACCAACATTAAAACATGCCCACAGAATAATGGCTGGTGTGTAATTAAGGTTTCTTCAACTTGAATTTCTCTCAGTAGCTTTTTGTTTTGACTGATTTAATGTCGTCTTTGCTGTCCAAAAGTTTCTGTTTCTCCAAGCTGCCATAATAAGATGACAAAATAGGTGTTTATCCACAGCAGATTAAAAGCAGGTGGAGCCGCATATTTTGTATACTGACGTATTCTTAAAACTAAGGACTCCTCTTTCATTCATCTCTGAAGAAAAGCAGATCTCTGTTCAGCCTGTGTTTAATGCAGACAAAACATTGAAAACAGGAGTCCCCCCCCCCCCTCCACAATTTTGTATGTCCAGATACAAACGTGAATTTCACCAGCGTAGAAACGAGACATTTACTCATTACTCAGTCCTGTTTCATCTGAGTCCAGCCTTTGTGCTGAACAAGGCTCCATGCAGAGCGAACTTTACAGAGCGGATATTAGTCTTCCTCTCATTCCTCAACGCCCTGAAGAAGGGTGGGGATCAAATCGTGCTCATATCTCAGGGTGGAGGACGTTTTAGGCTGGAACTACGATAAATGTGTCAGACTCTGCTTTCACTTTCAAAAAAAAAAAATAAATGTGCGTCATCATTTTCTGCTTACGTGCCCCTTGTTCCGGGATGGAATTTGAGGAAAAAGGACATATTCAACTCAAGGTCTCTGTGTTTTATACTTTGTGTCTTTAAAATGTTGTTCTGATGAGTCGTGTCTGTCCTCGTGCAGTACCGCAAGAAGAAGCTCCGCTTTGGTCGCAGCAGGATCCACGAGTGGGGCCTGTTCGCCATGGAGCCCATCGCTGCTGATGAGATGGTCATCGAGTACGTGGGTCAAAACATCAGACAGGTGCGGTTTCCAGTTTACTGTCCCAATATTATCTGCAAGCATCTCATTGTTCGTGACTTTAATATAAACCATTTAAATCTGACAGTAAATTCAATTTTATTCATGTACCTTTATCAGATTTCTGTATTTTGTGGTTGGTTCAGTGAGTAAGTGTTTGTGTTTGCTGTGTTCAGATGGTAGCCGACAATCGAGAGAAGCGATACGCACAGCAAGGCATCGGGAGCAGCTACCTGTTCAGAGTGGACCACGACACGATTATTGACGCCACCAAGTGTGGCAACCTGGCTCGGTTCATCAACCACTGCTGCACTGTGAGTCCGAGCGTCCTCAGTCCACAGCGTTTTCACACACGTCTGTGAAAGCACGACCGCATTTAACAGTTTCATTTCTCCCTCCCTGCAGCCAAACTGCTACGCTAAGGTCATCACCATCGAGTCCCAGAAAAAGATCGTCATCTACTCAAAGCAAGCCATCGCCGTCAACGAAGAGATCACCTACGACTACAAATTCCCGCTGGAGGAGAACAAGATCCCTTGCCTGTGTGGAACGGAGAACTGCCGCGGGACACTCAACTAGTGGACGCTCTTCTCTTCCTCACTTGCCAATGGATAGTCCCCCCCTCCACACACACACACACACACACACACACACACACACACACACACACACCCTCCGAGTGTACCCCGAAACAAAGCCACCCTCTGAGCACCCTCTGTTGTTCCACCGGATGGCTGAATCACAGTACCCAGGAAACAGAGAGGCTCACAGCTGCACTTTTCATGCCCTCTTTTCATTCACACGGTAGTTTCACGAGCCTGTGTGTGTGTGTGTGTGTGGGAGGATAGGGGTTAGTGTTACCTGGTATGTGAATAGGATGTGGGGGGGCTCTCTTTCAGCATTAACTCCTCTGTGGCAGTATTGTTGGACCTGATTGGAAAACTGGGTATTTGGTTACTGTTCCACATGGAAATAAAGGTCTCTCTATTTCCATGCCAATGTCCGTTCGAAGGAAGACAATGAAAAACAACACTGGGTTTTTTATTATTACGTCAGCTCACATAATCTAGCGCCTGGATCACTTCTCCAGCGCCAACCCCAACCCCAACCACCCCCTCCACCACGCCGCCGACCCACACAGATCCGCACACAGACGCACAGGAATATCAGAAAAATTCAGGGTTTTTAAAAGCGCTCGTTAAGGGCGCACTTTTAAGGTGACAAACTTCAATCAATTTGGTCTTCAGTTATGCAAGATTTCCAAGAGTGAAGATTGTTTTTGAGCTTCTTTTTTTGTTTGTTTTTTTTTTGTTTTTTTAACTTCCTTTCATAGTATTATATGATAATATTACTGTTGCTGTTATTAATGGTATTTAGTTGCATTAGCTGTAAGCATCTTACAGTAAAATGAGCTTCAGTGTGCCCACCCACTGTCCTTAGTGGCTTGTGATTCACCAGCCCTATAAAACACAATTTCCCGTCTCCACTGTGCGTTACTCTTCTGATTTTGACTTCTGTCTGGATGAGAGTAAAAGTCCTATAAACTGTTGTTTTTAACCAGTTGTGTCAGTTAATTTGTAGCTAAAAGGTTTTTGTTTTGTTTTGTTTTTTTTACATTTTTTTGTCTGCACAATCAGCACAACACAAACTTGGCCTGCTTTTTTTTTTTCTTTGCTCTTTTGCCGCCCCCACCAAGTTAAAAGCTGTCAAAGAAGGTCTTGTGAGGAGAACACGCCGAGCGTTCGTTTGTTAGGATCTCTCTCCGTCTGTTTGTCGATGTTTAGTTCTTACTTCCACGTTATTCTCGTATTTAGTTTCAAGCAGCAAACGTCAGATTCCTATTTTCAGCCGCAAGTTCTTCTCTCTGCAGCTGCAGCAGCAAAGATCACCACCAAACTCTTGCAGGTCCCAGTTAAAATGTGTGATTTAGTCGATCTTTGTGCTAGAAATGTTTTTAAAAGGCACATTTATTTGATTAGATCAAGTCTCCTTAACGATTTCGTTTAGTTTCTTTTTTCCTGTTTCCCTTTCAAGTATATATTATTTTTGGGTGCAAATTCCTTTGTCCCATCCAAAACATCCCTCCCTGGAAGATTTATCAGCTGAAGGCAAACAGATGTCCAGCTTACGATTTGTTTGCAGTGTAGATGGGTAGCAGTGACACAGACGAGCCTCAGCAGGTTTGTGAGACGCTGCAGACGGCGGGATGTAAATCGCCCTCCTGTTGTGTCTGTTTCTTTTTTTTTTCCTATCACATGGCTGTGGCCGTCCAAAGTTTAACTTTCATTCTGAACTTTTAATTAGCAGAAGACTTTATTTTCTTCCCTCCCAAACAGGAAAATGTGTAAGATATTTTTTGTTGCAATGAAAGCCTTTCAGTACAAACCAACCCTCTTTACTACAGGACAAAAATATGAAAGGAAAAAAAAAATCAAAGAAGTACATGTAAATATTGTAGAGGTGTTTGTTTCTCGTAGAAACACACTGATTTCAAGCTGTAAATATGTTGTTCCTTTTCCTCTCTCCATGAGGAGGAAACATGTACATACCTTCCATTCATTTATTTTTTATTGTTTTTCCTTTTAATTTGATGATTATTTTAATATTATTTGCAATATTTCTCTTGTATTAATGCGTTGGACCCTTTATTAATGGTGCATTAAAATATTTTTTAAATAAATGAAAATCTCATGTCATTTTGTGTCCTGCAGCTGTTAGAAGCTCTGCTGTTCGGAGGATTATTAAGTTAAATATTCATGTCTGCTCTGATGTGAGGAACATAAAAATAACTACATGATAAAATGTGGTGTTTCTACAGGAAGTTGCATGCCACAAACAACATAGTCTTATTTGGCTTCTTACTTTGCACCTGCAACTATTTCCTGTTTAGAGGAACGAGAGGAAGAGCTGAAACCTTTTATGCCAAGACTCCATTTGATAAATTGTCAAATGTTGAATGAAGGATGCAGAAAGTTGGTGAATCTGTCAGAGCAGATGGTGACCTGAGCTGGAAAACTCACATTCACAAACTGTTGCAATCAGCCAGACTTGTATTTAAGGTGCTCATTTTGACAGAAGCTGTGACCTGGAAGTTGCACTTCACTGTGACGGAAATGTAATTTATCATTTTCCTCTGTGTCATGAGGAGGCCGGCTTTAACTGGAATTTGCCGGATGTTGCTCGCTGCTTTGTGGACGTGTTGCAAACCAAACCAAACGTGCCTGAACTCCACAGTTCTTTAAGCTCTTCTTCCTGTAACACTTGAATTAATCTGACCTTGTATTTGTCTGTTCCTGTGCCACGAACACCCACATGACCAGAGTTTGTTTTCATTTAATACTCACTGAACTGCAGAAGTGAGAAGGCCACATTTTAACTTAAAAAGAAGTCATCAATGAGATCACATCAACGTCTGCAAGTCTGAGGCAGGATGACTGCAAGTGGGAAAAAGCATTTAAAGCATTTTTATGGCCCAAAAAGGAAGCGATG
>JBAJHX010000039.1:2769931-2804942 GCA_037176925.1 Amniataba percoides
GTGTGTGTGTGTGTGTGTGTGTGTGTGTGTGTGTGTGTGTGTGTGTGTGTGTGTGTGTGTGTGTGTGTGTGTCTTGACTGAGTCATGTAGCAGAAGGGAATGAAATGTGTCCAAAAGGAGTGTTTGAATTACAAGTTGTTCGCGTTCAAAAGTCTCTCCGTATCAGCCACAGGACTCTGTCTTCTCTCGTTATCTGCAAGAATTTCAAGGGCAGTGTCGAGATAAACTCGAGGTGTGAGACCTTCAGAAACGATAATGACAATAAAGTCAAAATGAGAAACATCTTGAAATCCCACAAAGACTCTGTAATTAGGAGAGCTGGATGTGATGGTGTTTGGCTTGAGCTAATTAAAATGTACAATATGAAAGAGATTCTTGTTGTTTTAAGTCACTGTGGGCAATGAGTTGAATTACTGAGCATGACTGTGTTTTTTTTGGCTGTTTACGTTGATGTGGCAGGTTTTTAATTAAGTGGGTGAAGCTTAAATCACATGCCTGTCTGGCGTCTTTTGAAACCTACTGTTGTTTCTCCGCTGGCTTTCCAGGATGTGTGAGGAAAGATGATCCAGATATTCTGGAAATACACAAATCATAACTTCAGACAGCAGAGTTGCTGAAACAAAGAAGCGTTGTTTTCTGCCATAAGAGAGTTTTGAAATGTTTTTATTCGCGAGCGTGGGGTATTTTATTCTCCCTAGATGTTAAAAGATATCAACTGTGCGGCTTAAGAAACCAAATCTCTGTGTCTACAGTTAGAGGGTTTTATAAGGACGTGACTTCTCGTTAACTTCTTTCTGTGTCGAGATGAAGGCACAGCGATACACCAGACATTCAAAATGTTCCTTTCCTTTAAACAAAGATATCAGATTGACAAATGGATGCAGAGTGGTCCTTTTTTTTTTTTCTCAGAATAACAGAATATAGAGTGACGCTTGTCCTGCTCTGTTAGCTGAAAACACGACAGGAAGAGGAAGTAAAGCTCTGATGGGGCAATATTAATGTGATATTGTTCTGCAGGGTGACACGGTTCAAGTGTAAAAGTTGATGTATTGTTTTAGTTTGTTTTCGCTTTGTGATAAAAAGTTCTTGCACTTTATGAGTTCACTTCATGAGTTGCTTTCCACACGGTTTAGATTAAAATGTCTCCCGCTTTCTCCCTCAGAGCGGACGAAGGTGGTGGTCATTCAGGGGGACATCACGGACTACAGCAGCGTGTTGGAGGCCTCCCGGGGGGCCGACGTCGTCATCCACACAGCCAGCCTGGTGGACGTTTGGCACAGGATCCCAGAAACTCTCATCTACTCTGTCAACGTCACAGGTGAGGCTTCTGGGGAACGTTGATGCAAAGTGATAACAGGGAAAAGGGATGGGCGAGGTGATTCAGTTACATGAACCGCCTTATTGTGCGGAAGGTAGGAAACCAAAGGAAGCCCACGCCTGGTCCCGCTTCAGAGGATGTCAAGGACTCATGTCCTAAAATGGTGTTCACGATAAGCCATGTGAAGTAGTGTGACGACATCCACATTCCCTCTTAGCCAGGCATGTCGCCCATGTCTCCTGCTGATACTCACACTTGGATTAAGGGATTCTTTTCATGACACAATGTTATTTTAATTGTTCACAAATGTCTTTCTTTTGTAAGTTATAGGGACATCTAGCTTCTCTTCCAGTGATAAAGCAATGTCCATCCTGATTTTTACTGCTTAACTCTATTAGTTTGGGTTTTCATGGTGAGTTTAAGTGTCTCATGATCCTTTTTTTTCAGCCTGACAAGAATTCAACACAAAAGAAAGGAAGTTATTTTATGATCCATAGACGGGCTTCACAGAAAATGTAATGAGCATTGTTTTTGTGTTTGATGCGAGACCGGGGTTCCCCAGAAGGCCCACAAAGCTTCCCTGTGGGCTGCTTCCAGTCACTGTACGCTGGCTGACAGTAATAAGATCAGCTCTGTATGTGGGTGTTTACCAAGCTGAGCTGATGTATGTGTTGGCGTGTGCTGAACGTTTTACTTCGTCATGTCCAGGCGCCAAGCAAATGAAAAACAAATAAGTGGCTTTAAAACAACAACATCAACAACCTGGAGCGGACCTGCTGCCCGAGGTGCCGAGATTATTTGGTATTCAAACACTTCCTTTTTAGTTATCGTGCAAATAACCATAAAGGGTAAAAACCCTGCGGCCATCTCTTGACTATGTCAATACTGCTTTCAGTTCTTTTTTTTGTGTTGTAATTTAAACTCATACGAATGTAAAAGCAAAACAAAAACAAGCGTGGAGTCCGTCTCTCGGTTCTTCCACACTTCCTCAGATTGTCTGTGGCTTTCGGCACGAAGCTCTTCGGTTCCTTCTGAAAACTCAAATCTTCAGTCCCAGGAATGTAGTTTCGTTTGTTGAGAAAAGTCAGAGCAGTTTCCCAAAACAGCTGGCCTCTGTGTTGTTGAGCAAATTTCACCAGTCAGGAGAAAGTAGTGCTTTTGTTAGGACTGTTTTTTTGTTATCATGGATTAATTCACATTTGACTCAACAGTGAGGCTCACTGATGTGTGTTTTGGGCCACAGTGGAGCTCTACAGCACAGATTAATAAGATAAACAGTATATGAGGATACGTGGTTGATAGTTTGTTTTGTTATATTTGCTGACAGTAGATAGTGTGGTAGTGTGCGATACATAGTGTGAATTCATAATCATGAGTTATATGAGAGTCAGGAAATGCTCCACTGTTCTGTTGGTAGAAACACATAAGATGCTTGTGATAAAACTAGTTGAGTCACGTCAATGTAATCAAGATCCAGACAGACTGATACTGTTCACGTTAATAAACTTAGTGATGAAAACAGTCTCTGCATTCAGAGTTTGCGTCAGGATTTATGTCCGTGGGTTGTGGAGAGGCGAAGTCGCGGCGTCTGGTCTGGAATAGTCTCGGCGGTTCAGCGTGGACAAAAGATAATTCGGTCATCGGTCAGTCGTGAGTCAGCTGTTGGCTTTTCAAATAGTCTCACCCACAGCTGACACTTGAAGTGAATGAATAATGTATTTGTTGCAGCCTGCACGTTATAAATGTTTTAAAGAGCCAGAACTCCCTGAGCTTGATGAGATGTGTTTTATTTTTGTGCGCCTAATACTAACAAACCTCTGCAAAGTTTAAGCTGCACCACCTGTGTGAGGACGAGGAGCCGAGGAGGGAGTCATTTGATTTGGAGTCGCAGAGGGCAGATTCCTCCCGTTTGGAAATCCAACAAGAATTTAATATTATTTCCACTGTGTTGGTCTCAGAGCATTTTTCTCATTCTTTCATCAGGTTTCACATGACTGTTAACTCCTTCTTTATCAGCCGCAGAGGCACAGTCCCACTCCTCATCCCAGAAGTATTAAAGTTTGCAGGTCGCACTGTTAAACTCAATCTAAGATTAAGATTAAATTTTCTTTCTGCTTAAACACTTTGTATTTTCTGGGCTTGAGCACATACCAGAGATTTTTATTTATGTGAGTTAGCGTGCCTGAAGACCGTTTTTAGTTTTTAAACGTTTTTTTAAGCGGTTTAATGAGGCGTTTTTAGAGCTTCAGTTTAGTCACGGTAAATTTATTCTGGACTACCTGAACCATGCCTCCATTTACAGATTTGTGGTTAGCAGATGCTGAAAGATAGCTGTATATATTTTTGAGCTGAGGCCCAATTTGCTTCATCTTCTAGTTTCTGATCAACCCTTGAATGGATTGTCACAGTCGTGGTGCACAGAGGACGAATCCTGCAGGCTTTAATCGTCCTCTGACTTGTTCCCGTAGCAGGTCAAAGTACTCATTTATCCAGTGAATTAGGTCAGCATGTACTTTTATATTTGCATGTAGCATGCAAATATTTAGCTACCTGCAAAACTAAGAGCACACCAATTATCCTTGTGTTTGATAGTGATTAGCAAATCTTAGCTCTAAGTTAAAATGCTAAACTAAGTGTGTGAACAATGGAAAAGGTACCTGCTGAACATCATCATGATAACTTTCACACTCAAGTCAAAATGTTAAAACCAAGCTCTGTTTGTTTCTGGAGGGTCTCTGGATGGGTGGTGTCGTCTGTTTTCTGCCTGTAGCTGCGTGAATAAGATAAGCGAATTAAAGTGTAAACTGCACGTTATCGTTCCCGAAGCAGATTCCAGCCCTCTCTCACTGCGACTTCTTTTCATCCTCTGCCAAACTGGACCAGATGTGACTTCACAGTCTGTGAACTGTGTCCTCTGCTCCACCGTCTGTGACCACAGATTAACTTCAGACTACTCGAAGCCTTTAATGATAAGAAAACTGAAAAACCCATAAAATATATTACATGTTATATTGAGAGGTCTCATTTCCTCCACTTTGCAATGACTATTTGTCTTTCTGCCACGTGTCCAGCATTGGATTAATGAAGACCAGGTTTTTAGAAAAACATGTTTTCTTCCTGTCTGCTAAACGGAGCACATATGGATCTAATGCGTCCTTCTAAATGAATTTCCTGTTCATCCTCTTTCCATGCTTCCAGTTGTAATTTCCAGCCTACAGTATTACAGTGTCCTGTTACAGTGTGTTTCAGACATTTTGACGAAGTGAATCTATTATTTAAATCTATAATTTAAAATAAACTTCCAGACTTGGCAGTCTCAGCTCTGCACAGACACGCTGAAGAAATCCAACTGTGTCAAAATCAGCTGTGTGACTTTGGAGGAATTCCTTGTTTACTGCAGTCTGATCAATTCCCCGCCTCTTAAATAACCACCATTTGTGTCTTCTCAGGGACGGAGAATGTGATCAACGCCTGCGTGGAGAGCGGCATCCAGTGTCTGGTCTACACCAGCAGCATGGAGGTGATCGGCCCCAACATCAACGGAGACCCCTTCGTCAGGTAAATCTAAAAAAATATAAGTCTGTTTACTTTACAGAGCAGGATCCAGCTCCTGGAGCACTGACGCAGGGAATTCGTATCTTTAAGCACAGACGATTTCTGTCCTGGTGCCACGAGGCGTCTGGAGGGGTCTTAGCTGAGATAGGTGACCATCACGTGGATGTTTCAGCACCACAGACAGCGCCACACCTTTACTTTGCACCTCCACCTGCTGACCATGACGGCGAACACTTCAGAGATCAGTTCTGCTCATGATCCCTTATGTTTTCTTTAATT
This sequence comes from Amniataba percoides, assembly GCA_037176925.1. Classification (NCBI taxonomy): domain Eukaryota; kingdom Metazoa; phylum Chordata; class Actinopteri; order Centrarchiformes; family Terapontidae; genus Amniataba; species Amniataba percoides. Next base: position 2,775,084 of record JBAJHX010000039.1, read on the forward strand.
CTTTGAAACCTTCTGTTGGTATTTAGCCTTTCTAATTGAATCGTTAAAATAAATTCAAAGCTGACGGCAGCTTGAAGAAAGAGCAGTGGTAGTCTGAGGCAGCGTGGCCTTTGCCAGCCATGTTAACCACACGCTGTTGGGTCGGTGGTGTTTTATATGGCAACCTCATCATATATTATAATATAAATTACATATGTAATGCTGCAGCCTGTCGTTCCACTCAGCACTTTGGTTTGATCGCTTTCAGACATTTTGTAATCCAGTCTAGACTGCAGTTTGTAAAATTTATCCAGGATAAGAAATCCAACACTGACTGTATTCTGTGATCATGTATTCACTTTATTCAGGACTGCGTAACCACAAATTAGACGAGCTGTTCCAAGGTCAGGTGTTCTGTGGCCAAGAAGTTAATTCTTTCCCACATTGCTGGCAGGTTTGGCATTTGCCAGAGTCATTAAACGGCCGGTCCGGGCGTGACTGAGGGCGAGAGTTTACCTCACAGAGCACACATGGTTGCACTTTACAGTCCCATTTTAAGAAGCAGTTTGACACTCTCACTTAATGTTTCTGTGGTTACTATCTTGTGTCATTCCTCTTCTCGTGAATACAACATTGCAGAAAACAGAAGGCCTGTGCAGAAGAGATCTTATCGGGTGGAGACAAATGAACAGTTTCCTGCAGCTCAGTGTTTTAATCAGGGAGGGTCTTGTATTCCTTTAAACAAAAAGAATGTGGAATGAAAAAGACGCAGAATAGAGTCTGATGCCATCTGTTCCCTCTGATGTTCAGATGTCATCATGTCTGCAGCTTTGAACTCTACAAGAACGGGCCTGTTGCTCGCTGTCAGTCGTGGTGGCATTCGTCATTTCTGTGGTGTAGATGTTGAATTTGGCCTGATGTTTACCTGGTTTACCAGCTGCTCACCACTGATGACGAATGTTTCTAAATACTGACTGTCTCGGGATGTCTGCATTATTCAAGAGGGTGTATTGTTCCTTCCAGAGTAATTGTGGGATATTTTGGCGCAAAGACGCCATAACAAATCGGTGGTGACTAAAACAAAGGTTGCTGCTCATAGTTTGACTCAGCTATATAATTATTATTTCCGAGCACTGTGTTTGCTTGTGTGGAGGGAACGAGGTTGCCCACATTGTGAGATAACTTGGAGGTTTGTGCGGCCTGGAGAAAACCAGTTTGCGTTTTGCTGTTGACAGCCTCTCCCTGTTACAGTGCTTTTACATGTGTAAGCCTGTTTACTGCAAACACATGATGCATTTATATCGCTAACAAACTTCAACTCAAGTCTCTCTGTTGGCCGGTCTGTTTGATTGATGACAATGTATCCTAAACTTTCTCACACATTTTAATTAAGTTTGCTAGAGGCTGGCCCATAGCCAAAGAAGAGTTTATCCATTTTCTTGGACCACACCCTGTTCTCTCACTGCATTCGTAACCTTTACTGTGATGTGATGTGATTTCAAGTCTCAACATGCAAGAGACATGGTGCTTGTCTCTTATAGGAATTTCTAACCCTGTGTGGAAATAAATGTCTTTAAAGAGGTTAAACACATCCAAAACATTAAAAGGGTTTCAAAACATCCATGATTTGTAGTAATTGGATCAAAATGTGTGAAAACAGTACCGTGATCCCCTCATAGGTGTGGAGCTTGATGCTAAAAGAATGAGATAAAAAACACTTGCGATGGCGAACTTCCAGCGTCCATCTGCTACGTTGATGACTGTCTTTCCTCCAGATGGTGTGTGTGTGTGTGTGTGTTTGTTTGTGCTGGGGTCTGCACGTATCCGCCTGAAACTGTGGCCTCAGAGCAATAGTTGGCATGCCTCTCTGTCTTTATCAACTTTCCTGATTAAGAGAGATTACGTCAGTGAGTAAGAACTGCACCTTTGTCTTCTCTTCTTTGAGACTATTGAAGCACCTCAAATGAAAACAGGTCGAGATGAAAGCCACAGAAAATCATGCAGAGAGACGTGACTCAGGCTCTCTTTCTCGCTCTGTGCAAGGTTTCCACACAGAGCTGCAATTGTCCGTTTAGACACATTCCTCTCATACATGTGGCAGGTCAAGAAAACACTTCTGGCACACTTCCTCCTGAGTCCTCTGACTGTTTGCTTCTTTCTCTACAGGGGCAATGAAGAAACACCTTATCGTGTGCACCACTCTATTGCCTACCCAAAGACCAAGTCCAAAGCGGAGCAAATCGTGCTTGAGGCCGATGGCACCAAGGTACTTCACATCTTAAAACCAAGAGACGGTTGATGTTTTCTACTGAAGCAAATTAAGCAAGCAAATATCCACAAAAGCCAGAAGACAGTGAAGCAAATTTATCAAAAGCAGATTTCAACATGGACGCACTGAAAAACTGGAACTGCTCACTATTAACTAAGTCCTGTGAAGCTGAAGAGCAGATTCTGCACTGTCGTATGTTCAACTCATCTTAAGCTAAAGACTGTGTACGTACTCTGAAAGCATTTTGTTTTGTAATGGTTATATGGTTGGTTAGATTCCAGACTGGAAATAACCTTATGTGGAAATGTCTTGTGCAACTTGCCCGCAGAATGCTAGATCATCCCCCTCATGGCCTGTTTGTGTATCACTCCTGCTGTTTGCAGTCCAAATCTGCAGAGCTCTGCCCTTTAACCCCAAAATGCAATTGTTTTTCATTTATGGTGCATGTCTGGTTCCTAATGCCGACGTCTCTCCCACATCCAGGTGAAGGGTGGAAAGTGTTTGCACACATGCTCTCTGAGGCCCACCGGGATTTACGGCGAAGGCCACGAGCTGATGAGGGACTTCTACAAGCAGGGTGTACAAAGGGGAGGCTTGATCATCGGGGGCGTCCCACAAGACTCAGAGCACGGGCGCGTCTATGCAGGTAAAAGATCGCTGTTTTTGTGAGTCATAACACTTTACAGACATGTCAGGCGTTGTGGGAAAAAAAAAAGGCTCACTACGATGACTTCTGCTCACACAAGACTAAAAGCAGAAGTGACACTTCCTCCGACCTGCCACAGGAAGTGTCTTTTGTTTTTGATATAGTTTACTGTACCGTCATTCTGGATGATAATAAAAATAAGAAATAATTGTGCTCTCAAGAACTGCTGGTCAGTGAGTGACAAGTTGTGGGATGTCCAAAGATGGAATAAGAGTATGATTCGCGTGCATGAATCATACAATAACACACTATGTAGCACACTATGAATAGTATCAGCCAGACTCGATCTTTACAGCTGCATGAACACATCTTAAAATAAACCTCCATTTGCTGATGACTTTGTTTTATTTAAAGGGGCAGCTGGTGTCTGTGTCTGGGGAGTTTTTCTTACTCATGTTGCCTTTGAACAGATTCTTATCATATAAAACCCACCGAGTGTGCAAGTTTCCTGTTGGTACATGAGGTCTTTTGTAAATTGTAGCATGCATCAGCTGATGTTGACAATGATGTCGGTGCGATGTGCTCAGACGGGTGAAACAACGAAGCACATTTACTCAAGTGTTGTACTTCCAATCTTACTTTAAGGTTAATTTTTTTTTTCTAAGTTCATGGTTAGTGTCACTGGTGAAATTGAACTGGTGAAGTTTTTTTGTTGTTCAGCTCAAAAGAAATGTAGCGTGAGGAATCTTGTGGGTGTGATATTTGTATTTCACACCCATGTATGCATTACTATTGAATGAACAAATATAAGGTACTTGAATATTTATATTCATATTTAACATTTTATTTAAATTGGCGCTGACAGGTATCAGTCATCAGACTAAGTGATTTTAGCTTCACACAGTGTTTGCTTGAATTCCCACATTCATCTTCTTGTAATGTTATAACCTTAAAACAACAAAGTTATAAAGAAGGCTGTAAAATGATCTGTAGAGAGGAAACATTGGTGGTGAAAACCAGGCATCCTTCCTCAGAGGGAATAATTTTCCTGTTAGTCCACTTAATGGCTTAAATATTTCCACTAAAGTAAATGTGGTATTTGTGTTGCTAGGTAACGTGGCCTGGATGCACCTTCTCGCTGCCCGAGCCCTCAGAGAGCGGCCGCAGACGGTGGGAGGCGAAGCTTTCTTCTGCTACGACGAATCTCCCTACAAGAACTACGAGGACTTCAACATGCAGTTTCTCTCAACGTTTAACTTCCGGAAGGTCACCATGCCCTCTCTGGTGCTCTGGTTCATGGCGATGTTCAATGACATTCTCCGTTGGCTGCTGAGCCCGTTTTACAACTACACACCGCTGCTGAACCGTTACACTTTGGCTGTAGCTTGCACATCCTTCACCGTCTGCACAGACAAAGCCCTGCGTCACTTTGAGTACCGCCCGCTGTACGACTGGGAGCAGTGTCGAGCCCGCACGCAGAAATGGGTCGACACGTTCCCCCAGGTTGATACCAAAGACTCTTAATGCAGCGTCGACTACGGCAACACGCATCAGAAGCTGCTACATAGCCGAGCAGCGCTCCCGGTATACCTGCATTAAAGGAGCAACCTGCCACCAGATAGCAATATAAAGTACATAAAAGCAATCATACGTACATTTACAGCTTTGTTATCAAGAAGACGTGGTGGACGCATTCGTTCAGACACGTTAACAGACTCGTTAAAGAAGTTTTGTTGGTCCAGCCACCAACCTTTTGTTAAGAATTAGCTGTGGTTTGAATGGCAGAGAAGTGTGTCAGTTATAACAAATGTAAACGCAATTTACAAGCATTAACAATGTACATGAAACTGTATAGAAGTAATCATTTCTTTCATAATTTAAATGTTAGATTTTTTTTATAATTTTGTGACAACATGTTTACTTTGCTAAATGTTTGTCAGTTTTTAATAAAGATTATTTAATATATTATATGTGGCTTTGCTTGTGGTGATTTGTGTCCACGTTACAGGGAGAGGCGTTATCTTTCTGTTTTTCTTTCCACAACTGATGTAACGTAAGTATTTTGTAAACGTGTGCATTGTATGTGAGAATGAAAGTCTGCACTGCCTGGAGACGTGACTCATACATTTAGTTTCTGTGTTCATGCTGTATTTGTAAGTGGTTTCTCCATCTCTGGACTACCATGGAGACTTTTGTTTAGTGACACTGTGATGGAGTCCCTCACTGCAGACTTGTGGAAACTTGTTCTTAGACACTGTAACAAGCAGCTGTAATGTATTTACTTGTGTGACTAAGACAGATTACATGGGAGTTCCCTCAATAAGCTGACAAGTTTCCAGCCCGCCTGGGTCTCCCCAATGTGGTTTGCCATGGCAATCCTCATAACATTTATGAGGCATTGAAAAGGGAAAGGAGTGTCTTGAATGGAAAGGAATGACTCCTTATACCCAAACAAACCCTCTGACGCTCAATCAAAACAAAGCAGTTGTGCTTTTGTTACATTGGAGCTGGTATTGATTTATCTGCTTATGTAACACCGCAGCATGCAAATGAATGAAATGTGTCTGACAAGTCAAGTCATTTTTTATTTGCCTGAAGGGGCTCTATACAACAAACGACCCCGCCCCAGCCTCCACTTGGATGAGGGAAAACTCCCCAAAAAGGAAACAAGGAAAAGATGAGAGAAAAGATGGAAGAGTGCCTGAATATGTAGGACGTGATCCAGATCACCTCCTCTCTGTCATGGAGAAGTGGAAAAATTGTGTGTGTGTGTTGAATAGATGTTTTTCATTGAACACAACCTCTGGATCTCCAGTGACTTTAATATTCCTGTAATTTAAGTGGATTGCGCCATCTGCTGGTGGAAAAACATTAGTGACGAGTATTCTTCATTGTGTAATAAAAATATGTTATTAACACACACATTATTGTCTGAATATAATATCATAAGTGATTATAAATCGTATTATTTATTTCAGTATCATTCCCAATGATATTCTTGCGCTTTTAATGATACATGCTGCAATGAATATGTGTCAGTGTTTTATTGTCTTCTGTAGAAGGGAAGATAAATATGCAAAAAGGTTAACAAGGAAAAGAGAAATAAGTATGATCATAATATATAACAAGCAAAATAAAAAGGAAATGGCAGAGAGATTGAAAGAGGAAACAAGGTCTGATACTACAGCAGCATCCAAAGGAGGGTCTGAACAGCACATTATACAAAAAGGAGGTCACAGACAGGAGACAGACACTTAAAACAGCACTCAGAAAGAAATCAAATTACTAGTGATGCAGCAAGCATGGCTGTCTTCAGATATTTGAAAGGGTTAAATGATAAAAAATATTCTGCTTCACAAATTAGCACAATAACAAATACACGAAGCAGAAATAATAAAACAAAATTAAATTTAATTTAATCAAAATAAAAGTATATAGTATCTTTAATTCTATGGGCTATAAAATCCCTTAATAACCTAAATAAAAACTTTTAATTTAGCACGCTTTGCTACAGTTTTAACTGCCTTTGGTTTTTCTGGGTGTTGAAAATAATAAAGCAGGATTTTATCTGTAATTTTTTTTAGAATATGGAATTTGTCAAAGTGACCAAACTATAAATTCTCACAAAGTAAAATAAAACTTCAGAAATACAACCACATACGTTTAGCCAGAAATCCTTCACAAGCTGCCAAAATAAAAGCACAAAACTTCCGTTACAGAGGCTACAATTCATGTTAACTTCTTTTAAATATAGTTTTTAGCTGAATAGAAATTATGAATGCGTTTAAAGGAAATTTTCTAAGTTAAATTTGTGATTAATTATTAATCTGCTTTTTGCCAGGCCTTCTTTCATGCAATATCAAAGAGATTCCAATATGAAATTACATGGTGATGACATCTCTTTGGGGCAGATACAGATCTGTTATCACCAGAATGACTACAAACATTTATTTCCCCTCAGGCAGCAACAGATCCATCATCAAGGAAGGGAGGCTCCTTTGCGTGAGCGTACGTGCGTGTGCCCGACGGCGCTGACGTGAGCGCGCACGTAGCTGTCAGTAGGAAATGCGGGCTGCGGGAGTTGGATGGTGCCGCCGCCGCCGCTGTAGCCGCTGATTTCGGCTTAATTAATTACACAGAAAGTGCTTTTTGTGTGTTAGAATGAAAACCAACATTTAGGAAGAAGGACGCCTGAACAGTCGCAGCGAGTCCGACCGATGTAAGCGACACAGTCAGCTCGCAAGCTAGGCTAACAAGAAGCGCTGCTAACGGCCACATTAAGGTAAAATAGGCTAAGTTAGCATAGTTAGCTCCTCCGGGTCGCGGTTCCTTCCCCGGTGTTCGTGCTTCCTCTCGCCGTGTTTTCATCCAGGAGAGGCGGAGGAGGACGCTGTCGGCGCCGGAGCTGTGGCCGTGGAGCTGTCCAGGGGGGGGACGTGCGGGCGGGAACCCCCTGGCTGTCCGGGCGGACGGATCGCAGTGACACGCCGGCCGCAGGTGAGTAGATCGGCGGGGCTACAGGCTGCGGTTGACCGGGGCGGCCGGCTGGACAAGGCCGAGGACGGTGCTCGGTCAGCGGCCTGACAGGCAGACAGACAGGCGGGGAGGGTGGTGGCTGTTATCTGTGACTGACTTTGTAAGCCTGCTCCTGTGAGCTGCATGGGGAAGTTGAGTCAACACAGGCCTGCATAGGGGACATGACAACAAAGTGGCTGCTATTATTATTGTTCTTAGTGGTGTTATTACTGTTCATAGTGGTATTGTATCTGTTGATTTGCTGTCATGCTAAACACCAACGTGATTGTGCATCTGTTGGAGGATCTGTTAATACAGCTCTGCACAACAGTAGTGATTAAACATTATGTGCAAATATTCCTTAAAGTTAAACCTGTTTGCATATCTGTAGAAAATGTTTTGAACCATTTTGTACAGTTTTTTATTTAAATAACAATATTATATATTGGACATATTGTCTTTATGATGCACATTATTGTTTATTTTATATTCAACTTAAATGTATGACCTTTCTTACATTTTACTAATTATTTATTTTGCACCAGTGTATCAATTCAAACTTTTTGTCAGCGTTATCATTTCCAAAGCTAAAAACATGGAGGTGATGTACAACTTATTGTTGTCGTAACCAGAAGCAGCTTCATAATCTCCTAAAATCTCCAAAAAGGAAGAACAAACACAAATGAAATTAATCATGTCAGACAGAAATTGATTTAAACTAGGCACTGCATAAAGTCTGAGCTCAGGCTGTTTATATTTTTTACATCAACGTATCAAAACAACTTTCTCATATGTGAAAAACTCCAGAGCAATGAATGTGGTTGTGATTCTGGTTAGCCTGCTGGTTCAGAGAAATGTCTTAATGTGGTTTTAGTGACTTTTTGCTCTCTTGGATGTGTGATGTCTGTTGAGAGCTGCTTGTGTGTGCTTTTTTAAAAATATAATAAAGTTGCTGAACTTGCATATTTACTAAGTCAGTTTATTCTTATGCTGTTGGTGTGTGTGTGTTTCAAAAGAGGATGAGATATACATTGATGTAAATATTAATATTTACACAATATTTCAACATATCTCATTGGAAGATTAGAGGAGAATCAGTTATGGCTGAAAGTATTTTAAAGTTATGAAAACTGCACTTGGTGTGTGTATGTCTTCATTGTGTTTTCCAATAATTTCCATGACTTCAAGAAGTAAAGTTTGCCTGCTTCTCCAATCCATTACTCTGATGCAATTTTAAGAAGAGGAACTGTTTGCCTATGCTTCATAGAAAATGGCTAAAAGTTTTTTTTTCCAAACTTTTGTGTCCAGCATTAACCTTTTAAGTTGCCATAGTTGTAAACAATATATGCATATATGTATTTATGATCCAAACAGCCGCAGGTTTTGGCTAAATATAAACTCACCTTTATCACTTTCTTTCTCTTTTGTAAAGGAGAGATCAGAGTGGAACCATGGCCGAACTTTCCACCTTATCCCCGTCACCACCTGCGCTCGGTGATCCTCACGCAGCTCCATCCATCCTTCCCTCCTCGTCGGCTCTCCCTGCTCCCAGCAGCCCCAATCCGGGCTCTGCCAGAGAGATGCCCCTTCCCAAGTCTTCCCTCTACAATGACAAAGCTTTGACTGGAAACACTCCCACAGCACAGTCAGGGAGTTCACCCTCGACTACCCATCCACCCTCGAGTCCACACAAACTCACTCCTGAGACCAACCGCACATTACCGGTACATGAGGCTGCTCCACAGAGAGAGGAGGCAGCAGGGAAAGATGCAGAGACTGAAGCTCATGTTGATAAGCAGGAGACGGTGACCATCACTGATCCAGCTGCTGCAGAGGTCGTGACTGCTGAAACAGAGACCCCGGCTCTGTCAAATGAGCCGTCAGTTCAGACCGAAGTGCGGCCAGCCTCCCCCTCTCCTGATCTCAATCCTGGTCCTAATCTCTACCCCAATGTGCATGTCACCCACAATCCAAATCCTGTCCTGGATGATGGTACAGCGGGTCAAGCCCAAGCGCCTGCTCCTCCAGGATCCGCCGATACGGCAGCATCAGCAACGGCCGAAGAAGAGAAACCTCAGCCGCCCCAACAAGCACAAAACCCCGAGAGTCAGCCTCCACCTCCTCTCTCCCCAAAGCCTGACACTCCCAACGATGCAAGGAAGGCCGAACCACCCAGCACCCCCACCCGAGCCGAGCACCACAGCCCGACTGTCCCGCTGATTCAAGAGCCAGCCTTCCCGCTGCCCAACCCCCGGCCGGCCCCCGACACCCTGAGCTATCTGGAGTCAGCCAGCCTGATGTCCGGGACGTTGGAGTCTCTCTCTGGGCTGGGGGAGGACGGCAGTTCGATTGGCTCGGACTCAGAGATCAACGGCATGACTGTCAGACGCACTGATAAATATGGTTTCCTTGGTGGAAATCAGTACAGTGAAAGCGGGTGAGTATTCGGACTAACTTACACTGACAGCCACCGTGCAATACATCAGTATTTCCACTGTGCTTTATCATTATATTTAACAGCTAGATCTAAAATATCCTGATACTAGAGATGCATATTTAGCACAGTTGTTTGATGGAGTGGGAAAAAAAAGCTTCACTTCTCTTTTTTAGGCTCCATGCAGACAGTTCACTGTTTGCAGTAGTCATAGACATCATTCGACTGTGGCCAGAAAATTGGTTTACACAGATAAATGTAATTCCGGTCTGGCTATCGTCCTTTTAATCAGCCTCTTTGTCTTTTCCTGAACATCTTATTCACTCTGTCATCTATCTGCCCCAAAGAGGTCTTCCTCTCTTCTCCATCTTACCCTCTCCTTCCTGTCTCGCTGCTCCAAACATGTCTGTCCATCCTTTATCTGCCTTTGGTCTGACTCAGATAATGCTGAGAGCGTTTTTGTGACTCAGTGTGTACTGACTGTGTGTCTCTCTGTGGTATCACCCCTCACACCCATCTGCTCTCTTCCTTTTTTTTGTGCGATTTGCTTCTACTTTTCTGGCGAGCTAATTGCTCTTGTGCTGCTGAATAATTAAAACTGTATTGATTTGCCATCACTGGTGGCACTTTGTAAAGGATGTCCTTTATCTGAGCAATTCAGCGTAATATTGTGCAAATGAGTGTAGGAGAGAAAGTGAGGTCATTCGATAAGAGTCACAAATCTCTAAGTATATCAGAGTGCAATATTTTAGGAGGGTGAAAAGAAAAAAAACACTTCCCAGTTCTGTTGATGATGAGGTCATTTTTTTTATTACTCACGGTTACAGTGAAAAGGAAATTCGAGTTGAAGTCGCCAGGCAGAGGGAGGTAAAATGGCTCGACATGTTCCACAACTGGGATAAATGGGTGAAACATCGCTTCCAGAAGGTATGCATGTCAGCAAACATTTTCAGATGTTTAGTTATTTTAGGATCGGTCACACTTGACTTTGTGCTGTGTCTAATACACTTCATGTTTGTTTGTGTGTTGTAGGTGAAGATGCGCTGCAGGAAGGGGATCCCATCTTCTCTCAGAGCCAAAGCCTGGCAGCTGCTTTCCAACAGCCAAGAGCTCCTAGAAGCCAACCCTGGGAAATTCGAGGTATCACTGTGACCATTTCTCTTCAGCTGATGTGTATAACATAAAAATGTCTAAATCTAAGGTATTGTCAGTAATTCACAAAGATAAATACACATTGAGAGGTCATAAAACATGCATTCAGGAGCAGATGCTCCCATAGTACTTAGACAAAAAGGAGAAAAGAGGAAGAATATTAAACACAAAAAAGACTCATCAGTGTCCATTTCCTGAGAATATCGATTTCATTTCATCCTGTATCTTTATTTTTCAACTGTTCATGTGAGGGGCCATTGTAGGGAGGGTTTCTCTGAAGTCAGCTTTTTGTGACATTCGAGAAGGCAGATATGATTTACACAAACCTTTCAGACACACCCGACTGTTACCATATTAGCAACAACGCTAATGTCATCAAAACCACAAAAGGCAGAGGAGTCTTCTTTGTTAGGTTCCCATACTTCTCTGTTCTTATGTTCTTCTGATCTAGTCTAAATTCTTGTTATATATAAGTTTGGTTTAGCTGTGTTGAGAATATTTAAGGAAATTGTGTTTTGATTATTCACTGGCTCAAAGTGGGCACTGTTGCAATGGCGTGTTGTGGCTGAGTGGGGCAATTTTAGCTCCAGGGGTGCTAAATGGGCGCAGGCGCAGACCTAACGAGCCCTAAGCCTCTTATCAGGACCGGTAATCCTGCCTGTCAGGGCCCTGCCTCCGTGTCTATGCTGGAGGGGTGTCTGGCCTCAGCTGGACCCTGGTCAGCAGTCTGCTTAGGATTGTTTGTGTTGTCTGAGGAAGACTCTCAAACGTGGTCTCATACAGGGCTTTGCAGTCTAATCCACTCTGATGGCTAATTTGAAAACTGACTCCATGACTTAGAGAGAAAACTTTCTAATTTGTTTGTTCTGCAGGAGCTGGAGAGAGAGCAGGGAGAAGCTAAATGGCTGGATATTATAGAGAAGGATCTCCACAGACAGTTCCCCTTCCATGAGATGTTTGCAGCCCGTGGAGGCCACGGGTAAAACAAACAAACAACACACACACACACACACTGTCTGCACACTGACTGTGATCCTCTGATTTCCTCAAACTACTAGCAGACAATGTTTTGATCCTGGGTGGATCTTTATCACGTCATAAGTTGATTTTTAGCAGCCTGATTTGTAACTGTAGTGATGTTCATATATCTGTCAGTAAGTATGCAGGATTTGGAAACAGATTACAGGATACAACCAAAACAATGGTGCAAGTTATGGTAATAGAGTAAATGCATCAAAAATAGCAGAACTGTTTATAACAAAGAAAAATGATGCATGACTCTGAAAATGAGGAAATAATAAAGAAATATGAGATCACAATGAAAAGTTACACTCAGAGGCATTTGCCTGCAGTCGACACACAGATTCACCTTCCTGTTTGATTTAAACTTTCGCCCTCATGAGTCGAGGGGATGTGCACAAACTAGTCAGGTACTTTGGTGTGTTTGGCCCCTGGGTGATTTTGTTGTTTTTTTCCTGCAGGCAACAAGATCTGTACCGAATCCTGAAGGCTTACACCATCTACAGACCTGATGAGGGTTACTGCCAGGCCCAGGCCCCGGTCGCTGCAGTGCTGCTCATGCATATGCCCGCTGAGGTGAGGGGGCGAAAATCTGTTACCACCAGTCAACTGTGAATGAATAGAGTAATAACAAATGTGTTATCTGATCCCTAAGTGCCTAGTAAAAAAAAAAAACATTACACAAGATTGTATCGCAGATCAAATGTGTGATTTTACGCAAAATAATTTTCAATAGGTGAGAGATGGTTGAGAGTGATTGTGTATTTTTATCTTGGCATGATCTCTTTCTTCTCTCTTCTGACACACAAATCAAGCGTAAGCTCAAAACGAGAGAGAGTGGGTGTGTGACAAAGAAAAATAAAAGCGAAACCTGCCTTTATTTGGCTCTCATTTCACCGAGGTCAGTTACTACATTAAAAATAGTCGCGGAAAGCAGACCTGGTGATGCTGCTGAAACTTCATTGATCGGACTGAAACAGTCAAGGTGTCCTGCAAATATCAGACGTGTGTGATACAGACGGAGCTCAGGTTACAGTTGCATTGCTCTCTTACAGCGAGGGCCGACTCGTGACCGCACAGATCCGCCTCATCTGCTCTGACAGTTTGAAACGTGAAGTCTTACAGTCCTATAAATAAATGGTTGATGTCTCTTTGACTGTTTTGTTGTGAAGTGGTCACACTCAAGTTGCAGTGTTACTTTTTTTAATGACACTTTGGCAGTTGATGTCGTTGAGGTCTGTGAGCAGAAAACAAAGCAGTGTCTGTCTGCTGAACGTGTTGTCATAGTTGCAGTTGCAGGTGGGAAGGATAGCGAGAGCACATATATAGTTGTTTTTCAAATTTCCTTTTATATAAAACCACATCACCACACAGCTGTGCTGTCATTTGTGCACAACAAAAACAGGAAGAAGGAAAAGGGAGAAGATTTAGTCAATGAATGGTGAGCACATTATTCTATTTTTAAAAGACACATCTAAAGAATTATGAAACAAAAGTGAGAATTGATGCACTCGTGTTTTAGCTCGGTACTTTCTGACAACATTTGAAGCACATTTTTAACTGTTATAATCTGGTTCTGTTTCACAGCAAGCCTTTTGGTGCCTCGTCCAGATATGTGAGAAGTACCTGCCTGGCTACTACAGCGCTGGACTGGTGAGTGAATTAACAAACTCACCTCTGTCGTTGTCAGACGTCCGTGTCAGTTTTCTCACCTCATTATCGTCCCGTCATGTTTGTCTCTCAGGAAGCGATTCAGCTGGACGGCGAGATCTTCTTCTCCCTGTTACGGCGCACATGTCCGATGGCGTACCGGCATCTGAAGAAGTTCAAGATTGACCCGATCCTCTACATGACAGAGTGGTTCATGTGCATCTTCTCTCGCACCTTACCATGGGCCTGTGTGCTGCGTGTGTGGGACATGTTCTTCTGTGAAGGTACAGCTCACATCAACACAAAATGAAATGATCTGTGCAGAAGAAGGATCGATTTTCTTCCCTCTTCAGTTTTTTTGCTGTTTAAAGTGTATGTCAGATTTAGTTATAGATAGATTTAGTGTTTTTACAAGATGGTACAAGTTTGACAAATTATTTTGGTTTCAGGGGTGAAGATAGTGTTTCGTGTCGGCCTGGTGTTGCTGAAACAGATGCTCGGCTCTGTGGATAAACTTCGGGAACTCCAGGGCATGTATGAAACCATGGAGCGTCTCAGGAACATTTCACCTGACACCATCAGAGAGGAAATACTGGTACAAGAGGTGGGTCTCTCTCTCTCGCTTGCTCTCTCTCTCTCTCTCTCTGTAGACCACACACATAACAAAACCTGCTTCTGTTTTTACTCAGCAACACGAGTTATGAGTCACTCTGTCCTGTAGTGCCTAGTCTAATCTTCACTTCCTCTCTCTGTCTCGTCCACGTCTGACTGACGCGCCGTCCAGATTGTCATACTCCCGGTGACCGAGGCGCTCATCGAGAGGGAGTGCAGCATCCAGGTGAGGAAGTGGAGGGAGTCCAGAGGGGAGCTGACGCACCAGCCGGGCCGCCGCCTCCACGGCACCAGAGCCATCTTCGAGTGCAAACGACGCGCCGCCGCCATCAGCTCCGGCGGCAGCTTCTCTTTCCTGGGAAGCCCGGTGCCTCCACCGGGACCTTTGAGGGCCTCCTCCAGCCTCCTGTCGCTCCCTGGCTTCCGCAAGTCCAAGACTCCTTTCCACACTCAAACCAAGAAGGGCTCCTTCTCAGGGCCGTCAGGAATGGGCTACATGTCCCCGCCTGCAGTCACGACAAGCCCGGGACGAGACGCCAGCCATAAACCTCCCATCCCTCCAGGGGCAGGTCAGAGGGCACCAGCACCCCACATTCAGAGTCCCTTAGTCGGGGGCGCGGCTGGCTCATCACGTGGGCCCGCTCAGGCCTCAGAAGCCACCTCAGCACAGGAACAGCCCGCCGCTCCGGCCCCAACACAAAGCACAGCGCCACCCAGCACCCTGTCGCCCTCCCCAAAGATCGTCTCCGAGCAAATCACTCCCACCATCCCCTCTCCCACCGCCAACAACGCCCCTCTGCCGCCGTGTCCAGACACTAAAAAAGAAGCGGCGCCGGCGGCCGACGCCGCACCTGCAGAGGAAGAGGGGGGAAGGAAGAAGAAGAAGACTAAAGAGGACAAGAAGAAGGAGAAGGAAGATGAGAAGAAAAAACTGAAGGAAAAGAAAGAAAAGGAGAAGGCTGAGAAAGAGAGGCTCAAGAAGGAGAAGGAGAGGTTAGAAAAAGAGAAGAAGAAAGGGGGGAAGAAAAAGGACAAAGGGGGAGGAGAAGCTGAGGACAAAAATGGAGCCACAGCAGCGAGAGATTCGGCCTAATTTTCCACCCCGTCATTCCAGGATGATGAAAAGGGACGAACAAAAAAAAAGAGGTCAGGGGAACAAAAGATCCCCAGAAACAGAAAGAGTGATTAATAAAAAAATGGGATGGCTTCCTGTATAAAGCATCATTTCGAACACTTAATGTAGTCCCAGGACTATGGTGGAGAAAACTGGATCATGGTTTTAATAGCACCTCGGGGGGCTTTTTGTCTCTCGCTTAATGCTTCTTTTTTTTTTTTTTTTCACTGTTTTAGTAAGATGGGATGAGTTTCCTTTTTCAACTGGAGCATAGACTGTGAATCTGAAGATCATAGTCATTATCTCTTTTAGTTTTTTTAATTTTTTTCTTTTGTATTATTTTAATCAGGCTGTGGTTAGAGAAGCATCGACTCACGGGATTGTTGAGCTGAAGGTTTGCAGAAATAGTTATGGTGCCATAGTGTGTGTAAATAAAATTTAAAAGAGAAAAAAAAAAGTGTACCCACAGTACATAGGATCCTGTTAGCGCTCCCCCCGTCAGTTCTCATCTGTGGACAGGTCATCTGGGTGCCTGGAACAAAAAGAAAAGAAAAACCCTTCAAACTAAACGCAGGCACTGAAGACAGGAAATGGTAGTAATGTCGTTGAGGATGTATTTATTGTCATGTTAAATGTTGTGAGTGAGTGTGTGCCTTAGTAGTATAGTGAAACGTGTTACTGTTCTATGTGTGGCCTCCCGGTTTTTCAGTCTCCCTCTGCCTGCTTGTTTTTAATTCTTTTCATCCCGAGTCGAACCACCATCAAATCTGACGTGGTTCTTCCCAAAGTCTTCTGTCATTGGAGTAAATCTGATGAAGTGGGGGAAAGTGGAGGGATGCCCGCAGACGAAAAGAGGGAGAAAATTAAAAATACAACCAATGTTTTTTTTTGTTTTTTTTTTTAACAGTGTGTGTGTTTTTACAAAACAACACACAGGGAGCATTTTTATTGTTTTTATTTCAGGCAGTTTTCTTGTGTCTGACGTTACTTTCATTACATTATATAATATAAACGCATGAAAAACCTGCAGTGACCGCGAACAACATCCTACAGATGAAATGTCCACCTGTAAAATTAGTATTATTTTGCTTTTGGCGAAGAAAATCCTACATGTGTTTTTTTTTCCTTTTTCTTTTTTCTTAAAAAGCCAAATTGGAGTCTGGATTAGAGCTGCGGTCCGTCAGCCCAGCAGAATGTGATTTATCTTACCAGAATGAAGGATGAATTTTTTTTTTTTTTGCACTTGTGATTTTGTCACAAAGCACCACTGAGGTCGACCACTCCGTTAGCGTAGTGAAGTAGAAAACCAGAGTCTGGATGGGCCGGTTTCACGGTTTGCAGTCTGCGTTGAGGAAGTATAGGAAGCCACTTGACTGGAGGTGCCAGGTGTGCCAATGTAGCATTAACCTCTGATCTTTGACCTTCGGGCTCGGATGTATTTATGTACAAAGTGGTTAATTTAATCAAATATAGTATATTATGAATTATTATTATTATTATTATTATTTTGGATCTGACTATTTTTCTATGTGAGTAAGAGACACCTGGTTGACTGGAACGATGGCCGGCTGCACGCGGCGTAGCTGCAGGCGGATCATTGAAGTGTTTTATTTTAGTTTTTTTTTTTTTTCTTTGCACGCTAAGTCCTCTGCTTTCACACCACAAACTCGACGTACGTCTCTTCTTTTATTTAAGTTTACTGTCATTTTTGGAGCTTTGGGTTTCACGAGTCTCCGGTTTACTGAAGTGCAGTATTAAACAGACTTGGGTGGAAAAATGGGCCTCCGACAGAACGAACAGTGAGACGAGTGATTCGGACAGAATATTTGGGAGCTGAAGGTCTTAATCGTACTGTATAATATACTAAGAGGTGATTCATGAGCTTTGAGGTAGTTCTTTAATTCGAGATCTTACGTATGTCTGTCTCACCGAGTTGTGTTGTAACATTCAAAATGACTTATAAACTAACTCCCTAACCTATTTACACTCAGTGTTCTGTACTGTAAGATATTTATGCGTACATTAAACTGCACTGAACCCCATCAGTATATGATGAATAGTGCCAGGTAGTTAGTGTAAAACCATTTGATGGCAAAAAAAAAAAAACATTGATGCTCTTTACCTGTACTGTTTTTGTAGTTAAGGAATAGAGGGACTTTCGTGTAATTGTAGCCGACGTGTCCTCCATTATTCATCGTTTTCACGCTTATTTCAGGTCTTCACATGGCTGTCATTTGAATATACGAGTATCTCACACTCTTTTCCTCCTCTATCTTTGACGGCGGTGCGTTTTTATAGGCACAGATTAGCGTAGTGTTAGTGAGGATGAACTGAACACATCTATGCAAAAAAAAACTCCCATCCTCAATCGTGGCTGTTGGTGGCGACGACAGCACTGATTTCACCTTTGATTGTGACGATCAGATCGGTGCCACGGAAAAATACGTGAATTTCGTGCTCCAATAGGTCTTTTTTCTTCTTCTTCTTCTTTGGAGCACGCTTTCAGGCCCGTGGACTACGATGTTTTACGAGCAATACGTCCTCGCAGCTCGCGTCTCGATGACGAGGTCACTTCACTTTGTTCAGAGGGCTCAAGATGTCGCGATGATCAAATTAATTTTCTCGCTTCTGATTCCCAACCTCCTCCCTCCGGTGGGATCGGCACTTAACTCTGCAGCAATTGAGGGCGAATCAAGAAATCAATTTATTCAGGTCCTTCGTGCATCGATCCTGAAGTCGTTGTTCTTGATTACATTTGATTGGGAATGACCCCGCTGATGCAAATATTCAAAGATTCTACTTTTTTTTTTTTCTCCCCATGCTATTATGTCTTTCGTGTTTTTAAGTTTACATGTCACTCTCTGGCAAAAGAGAAATAAAAATCATAGCTAATTGAATTCATTCCTTCAGATCTTCAACTGATGTATTTAATTGATGATGATGATGACATTTGTGATGAGTAATAAACCATAATATATTAAATCACGCTGGCGTTCGTGTCTTTCTTTTGACGTGTGGAGGACGTTCTGCTCGGGTGTGACCGTCGTGATAAACAGAAAAATTCAACCACGAGACCATGTAATACCTCTGATGCAACTATTGATCATATTCTTAGAAACATTATGCATTTGGGGAAATTTAAATGAGCTAAATTTAATTTTAAACCAGGGAAAAGCAGCTAGTTTGGTCATTTATTTACTTTTAGTGCAGAAGTGCTGATTTGTTTTACCTCTCAGGCTCCTGTTTGTATGTGCAGGTGTAAAAATGCTCCACTAGATGTCACTAGATGTGCATTCATTTTTACTCTATCCCACAGAGCCACTGAAAAGAGACACTATTGTACAAAAGGAAAGAGGTTTTATTCACAGTTCGTCCCTTTTATTCGTTACAGAGGAAAGGCGAGGAAGAGTCCGGCCAAGTCGAGACAGCTTATGGAAAAAAAAGATGATTTCAAGGATGCTAGAAGGAGCGGAGGGAAAGAAATCGAAGACTTGAATGTTTTCTTTCGTCCCTTTCTCTCCTCTCCTTCAGGTTTTTTTTTTTATTTTTATTTTTTCCACTTTTTTCAAAAAGTTGTCATCACTTTAAGGAGACAACTTTTCCCTCTCTAACCTGCAAAAGCTCTCCCTCTTTTCACCTCTTCCACCCAGGAGGACATCTTCAAAATTTGGAATGAGGTCCTCATATTTTATGTGCACCCCCCTGCCCACCCCCTCTGTAATAAAGATGTCTTCTCCTTTAGACACTGAGGGAAGCAGAGGGACACATTTCATTTATAAAACCTCAGAGTGACAGGGCAGACGGACAGATGTGGAGGTGAGAAGACAGAAGGTGGTTGCGAGGAAAGAGAAGGTGTTTTGAGAAAAGCTTGTGGATGGAAATGATGTTGCAGGATAATTTTATTGAAAATCACCCTTATTCCCCATAAGCAAACATAGACATCCCACGTGAGTCGGCCCTCTCATGTGTCAGTGTGACGAGTCTTTGGTTTGAACATGAGCAGCTGAGCACACGGGGTTTACACAAAAAGGTTGAGCGGGGAGGAAGAGGAGGAGAGAAGAAGGGCGGGGGAGGCAGAATAGCAAAGGGATTGCTGTCTTTCTTGTCTTCTAGTGCTCTCTTTACTCCTCCTTCTCCTCTCCGTGTGTGATGACGTAGCAGATGTTCTTGTAGTCTACGTTGCCGGCAACATCTGGGGGGAAGGCGGCCCACATATTCTTAATCTGAGGGAGGAAATGAGGGTTGAAAATTAAAGGTTATAGGGGGATGACTATTTTCCTGATCCTCTAACTGTTATGAAAAAGAACGTTTAGAAAGGCAAAAAGTTCCAAGATCTGACATCTAATAATCTTCTTATCTGTAAAAAAATGAGTATTTATGATGGATTTAAAGACAATATGAGTATAAAAACATGTATACCAAAAACATGGTGCATACATTTGTCATGTTCGTGATTTGTTTCATTATTTAGTGAAATATGTTTTAAAAATCGTCAAAAAGAGTAAATGCAGTTTGATTTAAAATTCTACTAAACCTCATAAAAGTAAATCTTTGTGTTGCAGGTGGATGACTGTCGGGATGTGTGAAGAGTGCAAAACAAAACGTGAACTACAGGTTTTCAGATTTTACCTCCTCTGGGGTGAACCTGTCGCACTGAGTGGTCAGGAGCTCCTGAAGGCTGCAAAAGAGAAAACAGACAGAATTTGAATTCTTCCTATTTTATTGAAAATCACCTTTATGAACATTAACCCATTAAAAAAGAGCACTTACAATTCCTTCTTGATGGATCCGGTAGCCTCGGGGTCCAGGACCTTGAAGGCGCTAAGAATAACGTCCTCGGGGTCAGCACCTGGTGAGAGAGAGAGGAGAGGTGAGTTAAACTTTACACCGACTGATGGAGGCGGAAGAAGCATTCAAAACCTACGTAAGAGTAGCAGTAAAAAAAACAAAAATACAGTAATAGTATTTAAATATCGCTGCAGCGTCACGTTGAAATGTAAATGAAAGTTCTTCCATACATGTGTGAAGTTAATGGAAATACTTAAATATGAATACAATTATATTATAGATTTACTTTCCATCACTGAGGACTGAACACACGGCTCCAGTATAATGTAAATAATGTAAATCACACACAGTTTGGAGGTGAAATCTGGACGCTCACCCTTCAGCTTCTCTCCAAACATGGTGAGGAAGACGGTGAAGTTGATGGGGCCGCTGGCCTCCTTGATCATGGCCTCCAGCTCCTCATTTTTCACGTTCAGCTGGCCTGAAAAAGCCCCAAAAATCCCAAATCAGTTTGAACCAACATAAAAAAAACACACACAGAGAGTCACACGTGCGTCTCTGCACATGATGAATTCCCTCATTCGCTCACCCATTGAAGCCAGAACGTCTCTCAGGTCATCTTTGCTGATGATGCCGTCTCTGTTCTGGTCAATGATTGTGAAAGCCTGAAACGAGGAGGGGCAGAGGAGGGTTATGACATGAAGGAAGCATTAAGAACAGAAGATGGGGGGGGCTCTTTACACTTTTAGGGACTCCTCAGTCAACAGTTTGTCTGTCGGAGTAGCAGCTGGCTCCCTGACAGAGTACAAATGTTAGAGGATATTGTGCAAGAAAAGGGCTGCACCCAAAAAGTCAAATATGACTGTAGTGGCCTTTAGGCGGTGATGTGTGGGTGGGGGTGCTGATGGGGGTGCTTAAGGTGGCCCCGAGTCTTTTCTTACATGTTAATCTGGGACGGTATCATTAGAGAACAGCTGTCTGATCTGCTCACCCTGCACAGCCTGTGAAACTTAAGATAACCTCTTGGACTTGAACTTGAACTGTGACACCGACCTTTTTTTTTCACCACCACCCCTCCCATCTTCACTTTCTCTCCTTCTACCACCCTAATACACACACACACACAGATAAAATATACATGACCCTCTCCCACCACCCCCGCGGCTGCTATCCTTCCATCTGTGCAACGTGCTAAGATCACCCTAATCATCGCGTCGTACGTTCCCGAAGTGGCACTCAAGACGGCCGTATCACTTATCGCGGGAGGAATGTTTCCTCCATTTGCAGAGCAGACCCCTTGACAACGCACTGAAAACACGGACACCATCATTATCCAATCTCCTGACAGCCTGTCCTTATAAAATCCCATCTCCCCTGACCTCGCTGAACTCCTGTGCGCCTTTCACGCCTCATTTTTACGCCCTCACCTTTTGGGTCTTCATCCAAATCTCACCTGATCCCTTTAAAGACTGATTCTGAAACTGAGCACACATAAAATAAGATAAAAGTTCAATTAAAATGTGCCAGATGCTTCAAAGCTCTTCGCCGTCCTGTGTTAAAATACGCCCGTCGAAGGTCCGTCTGGCCTTGCGGGGAGCCTTGAGGAGACGCGTGAGTGACAGCTGGAGGGGGGAGGTCAAAGGTGAACCAAACGCGGAGAGCTTCAGATGGTGTGAGAAATTTCAGAGCTCCTCCTAATGACATTCTCGCGCTTATTAAATTGTCAGGGGAGAGGAGGGCGGCACGCAAAATAGCAACTGCTGTGAAAACGGATCTGCTTAACCAAACTCTAATTTTGGTCGCCGCCTCTGAGAAATTGATTTGAAAACACGCCAGTTTTAATTCAGAACCTCACGTTCACGTCTATCGATCAGCCAAACAGAGGTTATCCAGGTGCCGGGACGGAGCATCTCTCACCTCTTTGTACTCCTGAATCTGGCTCTGCTCAAACATGGAGAAGACATTGGAGGAGCCGCCATCTCCTGCTGCCTGCCTCCTCTTGGCCTTCTTTGGTGCCTGGAGGACAAACACATGAGTGAAACCTTCAAATAAGTTGATAAAAGTTTGACTCAAACACACAGAAATGTTTCTAAATGTTGTTGCATATCATTCAAACAACCACAGAAACAACAATTAGAGAGAAGGTGGAGAAAATGTGCATGAATTTTGTGCAGCAGAACAATAATTTTCTTCTTTCATGCTCCTTAAACTATGTCACAAAACCTCAAATCAAGAGGTCTGGACCCTGCAGATGTTTTTACAAGCAATCTGGAGTGCATTATGAAGTGATGTGCATCTCCAAGGAAGTCCATCAATTCAGAAAAAAAAGTGCCATCCTGCTGCAAGTGATGACAAACCTTCTCTCATCTTTTCGTTAATCATATTTCAAGATTTGACAAGAAGAAGAAGAAAAAAAAAAGCATCAAAAAGCAGTTAATCCGTGGGGCTGGTTTGATTCCCCCTTTGCAGATATTTCCACCAGCAGACAGCAGAGATGTGGGAACCCTCTGCGGGTACTCACCATCTTTAGACGGTATGAGTGGAGGTTCGGGTGATCAAGAGGGAGAAGACAGTGTGAAGCCGCGTTATACGTACATCCCCGGGAGCTTATATACCCCTTCACAGGCCAATCTAACTTTAGCCACAGCCTCAAGTTTGGATGGGGGATAAAAAAGAGAGAGAGAGAGAGAGAGGTGGTCAAGGATGAACTGGTGGCAAAAGTGAAGGAGACAGAATGGCGGGAGGGCATATCACCTTACAGGAGATCAGAAATAGACCCAGGAGTCTTGGAATTAAGTAAACCTGATAGCTGAGGGACCACGCTGCAGGTCTGCAGTCCCACGTGGACTAATAAGGACATTCGGGACATGGATGCTTGTTGGACCGCTGGACACTGTCTCTCCACCCGCCTCCCGTCCTCCTCCATCTGCCTGCAGGGGAGGCTCAGCGGCCACTCGCTGACTTTATTTTTGGTTTGTGATGTCCATTGCGATATTACAGACCGGGACACAAGCTTTCTATACCCTCAGCAACCGATGCAGCTTTTACCCTGTATGTGCACGGCTCGGCTTTCTTATTTTAAGTCGTGACAAATTAATGATGCTCATGCAAATGTGGGCTTTTCCCATCGATGTTGTGATGGGAGGGGGAGCTGCGAGTAGCACCCAATATGTACTATTGCCTGGATAAGACCTCCTGAGGTTCATTAAAATATCTGTTCACACAACAAACAAAGTGGTAGAATAAATAATTATCTGTGTAGATGCATGCTCACATGAGTATACATTTATTATTATATATCTCTCCTGATGCATGAATCTAAACTGAACTTCACAACTTTATTCAGATACTTCTCCTTTTTCTTCCTGATGAACTGGGAGCACTGACAATCTCACGTTTCATGATTATATTTTTAGCAACTATCTAAACTTTAATTAGCCACGATGACTTAAGAATCACTTCCTCATAAGCAACTTAAAATATTCATATCATCATCATCATATCATATCATTAACTGTGGAATTATCTTTGATTTTAAACTGCAGATTTGCAGTGCACATTTAAATTCAGGAGGCAAAAACCTAAATAAATACACTGATAACTAATATTTCAATTAGATCCTGATTTAGAGGGTAAAAATATGCTAAATTAGGAATAAATATAAATTCACTGTGTGCTGTATGATACACAAGCAGTGGTGGAGAATGTACTTAGAACTTATAATCATAGAAATGACATAACAATATAAAACAATATAAAATAATTTATTAAAAAGTAAAGTCCTTTATTTAGTTATCATCACAATAAAAGCACTTTTTGAGTGGTATATAACTGACATCAGTGTGTATAAACTGTACTGTTGTTGGGGTGGAGCTCAGTACTTTATATACGTTATCTAGTTTAGTCCAGTGGTTCCCAAGCTAAGGTTCAGGCCCCTTCAGAGGTCACAAGATAAATCATAGAGTGGTCATAAGATGAAAAATGGGAGAAGAAAGAAGAAAAAATAGTCCTGCAACTAAAGTTTATCTTCATTTTAAGAAGTTTTTTGTGAAATATTTGACCTCTTTGGGCCTTAAAAGCTGTTAAAATGAATTAATACAGAGAAATAAATGTAAACCTGTCACTTCTGTGTCTCATGTAGACACAGGTTGGTTTGATTTGTGCCGTCAGAAGTGTCGTGCAGTAAAAATGAGGGTAACCTCTGGCTGCTGTCCTGCTCTCTCATCACTACAAAGGTGTGTGTTTGGCCTCATTCGTGAACACTTTCCCACCTGTTTGCCCCCCCGCCCGCCCCTTCCTGTGCAGTCTCCCCACCATCGCTCCCCCTTAAATATGAGGGGATTACTCGGCAGGGTGATGGCAGCAGACGTTCCCAGGGGAACATAAAAGGGACAGCTGAGGGCGACTAAAATAGCTAAATAAACTTGACGGGCTGCCAGCGCGCCGGGCCTGAAAACAAAACGCTTTCCCTCATTAGTTCTTTCAGGTTTTATATCCAAATTTACCTCACAGATAATCTCCTTTCATTTCATTTACAACTTTGTTAATCTCGTCTGTGGTGGGGACTTTATTCTTCCCCTCTTTCGGCCCTGCGGTCGCGACTGTTTGTGTTTCCACTGATGAGTCACGTCTCTGCTCGTCACCGCTTTGCACCCCTGCGGTAATTCGGATTAGACGGACGTTTGTTTTTCTTGGACGTTCGGGACATCCAGGACCCGGATGCTCGCTGTCAGTCCTCATCTTGTGTTCCTGTTGACCTTTGACCCCTGCCACACTTCATTATCACCACCTTGTTGCAGGGTTGAAATACGTTACGGTGCATGTTGATGATGATTTCTACTTAAAAAGGGGACCTCAATTTTACAGATTAGCTGAATGTTATTTAGTTTTAAATTCACTTTCAAACAAAAACCCTTAAATTTAAACTGTCAAGTGTTTTTCTCATTTTTTATATTCCTTACAGATGTTTGCATTCTGTACTTTTGGCATTTTTTTTATAATAATAAAAAATATATATAGATAATAAATAAACAGTTTTGTATATAATCTTTATGGGGATATAAATCATGTACTGTTTTTACCTCATATGCAAGTTGTTATGCACGTTTTTCCTGCATTTTCCATTTGTGATTTCTGATTTTCTGAAGTGACGAATGATGAGAAATGTGATTGATTATTCAAAGGTGACCTGATTAAGAAATAAAGGAGTTAAAATCTGTTTTTTCTGCGAACTAAACTTACACTTTGGGACAGATTTCCACTCATTTCTTTGTGTCGTGAGTCTCAGGTGACCCCTCCAGTATCATAATAAGCTGCGACAGCTCAGACTTTTCGCAGATGTGTCAGCTGCTGCACTTCGCTGATTTTACAAGACGGTCGTAAAAAAACAGAAAGCCGTCACTTCACAATGTGTTTACACGCTGCTACCGTGAGGAAGTGTTTCTGTGCAGATATGTGTGCATTTCAGGGGGCCGTCGGCGTAACGTGACACTTTGTGCCACGCTCCCCTGAAGCCATCTATCACTTTTTAGATGATTGGTATGTCTGTCTGTAGGGTCTGGTATGTGGAGAAGCTCCCGGCTGAACCTATGGAGGAGGCCGACCTTAAGGAACCTGCGTGACACGAGGACGCGTCAGAGTTTGTTATGTTACACACGGTTTTTCATGGCCCCCCAGCTTCAGGTCGACCTGTTTTGTTATTTCAGCCTGTGCAGGATTGCCTCACATTAACTTCCATTCAATCAGTTTTTAAGTTTACAGGCTGGTCAGATTTCAGCTTTTGCTTTTTTCAGTCTGGTTGAACTTGGACGAGGCCGAGACTGCTGGGTAAACACTTAAACTATAAACTCATGACACAATTTTTAATTATTTTTCTTTGTTTTTTTTTTTACTTTACTTTGTTTAATTGACTGGGTGGATTCAAATAATATTTCAGTCAGACATGTTGTAATGAAGTAAATAATCACATAACTCAATTAAAGTTGCTTCATTTGGCCAAAATATTTTGTTTTATTTCTGTCGTTTTTAACATCGGCTGTATTCTTTGTGCTTCTTGCACACTTCCACAAATGACTGTGCTTCTATATTTGACTAAATCACACTGCTGAGATTAAAATCAGACAGTTCATCTCAGCCTGGAGTCAGAAGACGACGGCGCCCCCTGCTGTTCCTCCACCGACTCTTTATAGGAAAGAGTTTTTATAGATTCTCCATCCTCGTCTTATGTTGTGGCTCATTATCTGTTTTCTGATCAGCTTCTCATTGTGTTGTTTTATACTTAAATTTAAATTTGTTTTCATGTTTCTCTTTTTATCTTATTCTTATTTATTCTTATCATTCTTGTCATTATTTAACCAATACATTTTAATTTTTCATGTTTGAAAAGTATGGGTGTGTATATCAGGTAATTGATTATGAGACACTGAAGTCAAGTTTATTTTTTCATGCAATGAAAAATAAATAATACTCTTTGATTAATACTGCATCAGACATGGATAAATGCACTGCATGCAAATATATTAACCGGCTCAGGGAACTGCAGTCACATCGTACAGTGTTCAGTGAAATTAGCAGCAGCCATGCAGCTTCTAGTTAGCAGAGACTGAATGAGTTTTTCATGGAAGATGTTCTGACATTTCATGACATTATAGAAGTAAATGATTTAATGTTAATGTTATGAGCAACCTGTGCTTTAATTTGACAGGCCAAAGAGCTATGAAAAGGATTATTCTCAATATTTGTATTTTTCCCAACTTTTAAAACAGATAGATCTTCTTTTTGAGTTTATGTGTTATTATATAAAATAGAAAGTTGTAGCTGCCTCATGGCCGTATATTTCCTCGTGATTCTTCCAGAAATGTTTTTTTGTTTTAAAACAGCAGACTGATTGTGAAACATTTAAGTCAAACCAGCCAGACCAATTTGAATGTTTTCATGCAATAAAAAATATATAATACACTTTGGTTAATACTGCTTCATAAAGCCTTTTGATGCCGTGGATGATTGCTTCAATTGCACCACATGTGAAAACTTTACTGTTTGCAATTAGCAGCAGGCTTAACAGGACACTTAATTAGGACGAAGAAACTGTCAGACTGCTGTAAAAAACGCAGATCGTCTCTCTGCTTCATGTCCTAAAGGTGCAGATGTGCAGTCTGACACTTTCCTGTGGACACTTTAAGGCCAGCTTGGTTCAGGAAAACTGCCTGTAAAGCAAAACAAACCATCTAAATGCGAGCAAGTGAAATGGAGGAACATTTAGCACATCTGCAGGTGTCTGGGCCTCATACTCATTAAATATATATATATATATATATATATATATATATATAGTCGCAGCAGCTTCAGCTTCAGTTCCTCTTTCTCGCTTCCTCTGAAAAGGTCTCCGAGCTGTCAGCCCAGGTCGATGAGATCTCCGTCGCTCTGCTCCTCCTCTGCCTGTCGACCTCTCAGCCATTCCTCTCTCACTTTCTTCACTTCCTGCCCGTAATAGTCATGAAGTTTGCTGAACTCCTCGAGCGGGTCAAAGCCCACCAAAGGCCATTCGCCGTACAAAGGCGCCGGCCCGTTGAGAGGCGTGACGTGAGCGTTTCTCCTGAGCCACAGCTTGGGGGACTTTTTAGCCACCACTTTAGCAGGAACTGGAGGTCCTTGTAAAACGGTGGAGGCGCTGAAGCTTCTCCCCTCCCGGACCACTGCCGTCGGCCCCTGCAGAGGGAAGGAGACGCAGGTCGAGGACTGTTTGAGGCCGCAGACGGAGGAGCTTTGACGGGACTCACCAGAGCCTTGTTGCTGTTTAGCTTCTGCAGATGGAAACAGGAAATTAACAAAAAACACAGGCTACAGTCAATATTCTTTATTGAGTTTGACATTTTGAGGAATATACTTATTAATTTTCTAGCAGAGAGAGACAAGAAAAGATCAGCATCACTCTCATAGCACAACAACTGGAATCAGAAGGAAACAGACGTTCAAATCTGCACCACAAAAGTCACTTGTGAAACTCTTACACATTGATAGTTACAGCTGTACAAAAAACAAAAAGGAAAAACAGCTATTTGTGGTTTTATGGAGACTATTTCTAACTTATGCAAGAAACAAAACCAAATCTAAACCTGATAAGCAGATTTGATTAACTTTGGTCAGAGCCAAGCTAACTGTTTCCCTCTGTTTTCATTCATTATGCTAAGCTAAGCTGCATCCTTATAGAGAGTATATGAAAGCAGCTTTATAGTGTGAACTTACAAACTAACAAAAGACAGAATGAAAGATGATGTCAAACAAAATAATAAGGGCATTTATTTAGAGTAATCTAATAAAAATGAAATGGCATAATAAAAGAATCATATCCTCACTATATAGACATGTGCATTGGCAGCAGTAAACACTCATAACACACCTTCATACTGCCTCCCCAGGTCTCTCACCAGCAGGGACAGGTAGCAGTGGCTGGCTGAGAGCAAAGCTTTCACCCAGCTCTCCAGACTGGGACGATCCACCGCTGCAAACCCGTAGGTTTTGAGGCCGGGGCCCTCGAACACCAGAGAGAAGGCGAACTGTCCGTCAGACTCTGAGCGCCGGACTGCACACCCCTCCAGCACGATGACACCCAGCAGGTGTCGATCACCTGGACGCTCCTGGTAGAAGAGCAGGTTTCCCTTCAGGACGAACCACCGCCGCTGGTAGGTGGCATTTCGCTCTTTCTGCAGATGTGAGCGTAAAGCAGAATTACAACATCTGGAGACTAAGATTCAATCAGTTCATGCTGACTGTTTGATGCTCATCCGAACCTTTTTGTAAAGGTATCCCTCTTTATCTACAGGAGAGGTGCACGACAGGTAATGAGTCAAAATCTTCTCATGGAGCTTCATCCCAACACCTGAAGAAAAGAGAGCGATTTCACATTCAGAGCATGAAATAATAAAAACTAAACCTCTGAAAGTAAATAAACATTATGATATACAGTATAATTACTTAGCGTATTTTAAAGTACTTCTTCTTTAATTGAGTAATTCCATTTTTAAGTACTTTGACTAAGTGTTAAGTACTTTTTACTTAACTGCAGTGTTGACAGGTATAATCACTTTTCATGTGAAAAACATGACCATCTCATAGAATAAAATGAAAATTAAGTAGGTGAGATAAAGTATTTTATCTTGTAATGCTTTACAATATGTTTCTTTTTCTACTTGGGGCCCCTTGTTGTGATTTTTCCACTCCAAACTCAGATGGTTCAAATAGAATATTTTTCAAGCAAAACCTTTTTTACCCTCAGATTTATCTTGTGACCCTCTGGAGGGACACGACCCATAGGTTGAGAACCACTGGATTAAACTACAAAAGTGAGTGAAAGTTAAAACCAGCCTCATCTCACACAGTTAAAACAGTAAAATACTTAAATAAATACTTACATATTAAAGCACCTGATCAGCAGTTGTTAGTACACACTTTGCTTGCAAGAGTTGTGTACTTTTCCTACTTTTTATTTAAATCCAGCTGTTTCTCATCTTAGATAATGATTATTAATAAGAGGAGGAGATTAAAAGTCATATCCAGTATGTTTGAGATTTAAAAGCAGCTGTCAGCGTCACTCCAAACAAACAAACAAACAGATAGATAGATAGATAGATAGATAGATAGATAGATAGATAGATAGATAGATAGATAGATAGATAGATAGA
>JBAJHX010000039.1:2805042-2829530 GCA_037176925.1 Amniataba percoides
ATAGATAGATAGATAGATAGATAGATAGATAGATAGATAGATAGATAGATAGATAGATAGATAGATAGATAGAAAACAATATAAAATGAAAACAGGATCCAAATATACAATAGTGACTCAGTGACAGATCAGAAAAGTGACTCAGACTTACCTTTGCCAATGTTGAATCCTCACAGGGTCACTTTACCTTCCACACAGGCTTTACATTATTTACACTCACAGATATTTTCTCCTGCTCTTCCAGCTTCCTAAACGTGAGGCCGATTGTTCTCTGTCAGTCCGATGCATCCAGAACCACACAATGTTTGAGTATTTAGTTTCAGGTTACTACCACCGGTTCTCCCTCGGTATACGAGAGGACGAGTGTTGAAATATAAATAACTCGACCCACTTCCTGGTAACAAAATCCTGACACATTATATTCTCTCTCCTCTACGCTTGGACCGGCGGATCGGCCAAACCAAGCAGACCGCGCTCCCCCTGACAGGAACGGCCACCTGGAAGTGAGATGCTGGATGTTTGAGTCTGATGTGCAGCCTCTCTTTGCCTCGTTCGGCTCTCTCACTTCTGCATTTTGGGTTTTATTTTATTTCAGCTGTCCCTTGGTAGGTGGTTGTTTCCTCGGGGAGCTTCTCTTTCAGATGTGTGTATAATTCTTGATAATAGTATCTGCATGTGAAACTTTACTGTCTCTTTTAAAGCAATCTGTCTCTCTTTTTTAATCTCTAAATAAAAATCATTTTTGCATCACAGATCTTACGTGACCTTTGGAAAATGAGCCTCTGCATTTCTTTGCTTGTTGTTTCTATTTTTAACACTCACTTATCCTTTTTATCCTCAAGGACCTCAAGGAATTTCTAATCTAAGAGTGAAAGGTGAAGAGATTTACAGGGCTTTATATACCATGAAGCCTGTACATCTCGTCTGCACAGCGTGAATCAAGTGTACACCTGTTTATATATTCATAAAAAATAAACTGTACAATGCACAACTTGGCTTAAAATGTCCCATTTAGTGTTTTAATGTCACATTTTAAGGAAGATCATATTTTTATAACACAGCAAGAAACCACATTCAGTTTATATCACTTGACATTTTAAGATAGTCACTTCCTATACTTGACTAGGTCCACTGATGTTGATAATCTACAGAAAATGATTTCTGTTTATAAAACCAGAAGCTCAGGAAGCTCACTTCTGTCTGCATGAGACGATGGCGATGTGATTTACCGGCATGCAACTTAATCCCTACTTAAAAAAAACGGATCCTGCATAATCACACTTCATTACGTTTAGTAACAAATGCAGCCTTGCACACTCACAGTTGCATTTTATGTGATTATTTATGTGAGGATGGTCCTCTCTGTGGCAGAGAAAAATGCACATGTTGTTATTTATTGCATAAAACTCTAAACTATCTACTTATAGCTGCAGCCTTTTATCCTTTCCTACCGGCAGCTATAGCTTTGCACCCACAGGTCAGATTGTCTCCAGGGTGCGCTCAGAGCTTTAAAACTGCTCTTTTTATGCACCCTGAGCTGCAAAGTACCTTAGAAGTATTTCCTTCTTTAAAGGTCTTTGACAAGCTGCCCTGAAGGAAACTTGCTCCGCTTTTATTAAATCCCAGAGGTGGGATGTGTTCGCTGGTTTGCATCCATCATCACATTAACATTTTTCTTCTGGATCTTTGCCCACTGCAGATATTATTTATACTTCAAATTAATCGATATACTTTGAACTTAATATACTTTGAACATATTTTGCATAGTCGTACATACATTTCTACAGTTCTTTTCATTTAACAGCCACTTATTGTCCATATTTATTGTTATTATTACACTTTTATATTTATTCTATAACAATTTCCATATGCTTAACATCTGTTTTATCACATATTTTTATATCTAAGCTATACTCAGACTCGCATTACTTGCTGTCACTTTTTCCTTTTCTTACGTTTTTCTCCTTGCGGTGTTTGTATGTTGTGCACCAACACGCCGCGTGGGGGCAGTGATGCTCCGTCTCGTTGATTAACAGGCGCCATAAACACTCAGGAAGAAAACAGACGAAGAAGAAACGAACGAAGCACGTCGTTTGAATTATTTCTTGAGGTTTTTGTCACATTTTCCCGCTAAATCTAAAATTTTCGGCATCGTTTTTGCACTTCAACACCAGCAGAATATAACAGATGTATTGCAGGAGTTAGCTGAATGTGTGAAGTGTGTTTTTCACTTGTGCATGCGATGTGTGTCTTTATGGCTAACATGTTTTAGCATCCAAGCTAACAAACATTAGCCAATCTTCACAGCATTAATGGAGTTTTTTTTTCGGTGTTTTAAAGTTACTCACTGTTGCTTCAGCTGAGCCTGAGGAGTAAAACAGTCCATCTTCTCGTTTTCTGCAGCAGCATGCCGAAGAGGAAAGTGACCTTTGAGGATGGAGACGGAGAGTTTGACATGGAGGACGAGCTCCCAAACAAAAAGGTAGATGTGCAGATGTTTACATCACTGTGGAGATGCACCAACATCTGGAAACGAATTAAAAGTGCCAGTAATGTCATGGAAAACCCTCTGTTTCAAGTTAAAGTCATGCAGTGAAAATATATTTTAAGTAAAAGCACACAGGCACGTAAACAACCTGCCTGGACAGTTTGATGCAGCACAACAAAGATCACAAGTTAAAATGTTTTTTTAGTTTCTATTGACTATATTTAACTATATTTTTATTACTGGGGTCAGAATCGGTTTTAGTTATTTGCTGTCACTATAATATAACGCTGTGGATATTTAAACCAGAAGTACATTACTACTTAATTTACTTCTGTCAACAGTGGTTCACTTTGTGCTTGTCTTTACATACTGCCAGGCAACCAAATCCATAATAACATATAATAATATGTTATATTATTTATAGTTTGTATTGTTCATGAAAATTTGCCAAGTAATTGGTGAATTAACTAATGTTGTCAAATAATGTACTCAAAGTAGTGTAAAATGGAAGCAATCAATGAAAGTAGAAGTCAAGAGGAAAAAAGCTGTCTGTATTTCTTTTAATGTCCGGCAGTATGCGTGTAATGTTTTTATTTTCCTTCTGTTACTGTTGAACCAGAGTTGTGAGGCTGTGAGTGGACCCGGCTCCAGGTTTAAGGGAAAACATTCCCTCGATAGCGATGAAGAGGATGAAGGGGATGAAATGGGCAGCAGCAAATATGATATTCTGGCCAGCGATGATGTGGAGGGTAAGTCTTGTTTGTTTTTAAAACTGTAACTGTCAAGTAATTAACTTTTATATATCCACGTAAGGGGAAGTTTTCACACATAATGATCTTAGGAAGAAGGTGTTGAATTACTGACATATCTTCACTTGCTTCTGCTGCATGTTAGTTTAGTGAGATAATGTTTTACGTAAACATGTAGTGTCAGTAATTATGTTATCTCAGGCATTATTAACTCTGTTTTCAGGCCAAGAGGGTGCAACAATCGACTGTGATGAGGGAGTTCCTATTACACCTTTCAACCTGGAAGAGGAGATGCAGGAAGGGCACTTTGACTCGGAGGGAAATTATTTCATCAAAAAGGAACAACAGATTAGAGACAATTGGCTTGATAACATCGACTGGGTAATGGCATTTTAGTGACCTTTGCTTCATGTTAGAAAACTTTTCAAACAATTTGTAAATAACACACGTTAAATTTCTTCCAGGTGAGAATACGAGAACAGCCTTTCAAACAAAAGAAGAAAGGTCTTGGGGCAAAACGGACACGGCGAGTTGGTGATGAGGATGAGGCCGAGGAAGAGAAACGGAGGGAGGAGCAGCAGGCGGACAAAGAAAACGAGGGCGAAGAAGAAGAGGAGCCTGAGCCGGCAGAGGACCCGCTGGCGTCCTACACACAGCACCAGCTCACAGAAGCTGTGATCGAACTGTTGCTGCCTGGGGAGACGGTCGCCGCGGCGCTTCGACGGCTCGGAGGCCTCGGAGGACGGAAGAAGGGGAAACTGAGGGAAGAGAGCGAACCCACAGAAGAAACCAAAAGAGATGCAGAGAAGCTCGACAGGCTCACGGCTCTAGCTGACAGACTGGTTGGATCTGGCATGTTTGAGATCTACCAGCAAACGTACGAAAAACTGGCCTATAAGATGAAGAGCATGAGCAGCAAGCGACCGGCTGTGAGGGCCAGCGGGGATGGTGACGACGACGACGACGGTGATGAACTTGACATGTTCGGTGATAAATTTGACGAGACGCATGACGACAAATCGGAGGATAAAGACGACACAAGAGGTTATTAAGTGTTACTTACTTGTATACATTTCCCTTCAGAATCACAAAATATCTTGTTTTCTATATTCAAGTTTTGTTTCCTTTCAGTGAGCGATGAAGTGATGTGGGAGTACAAATGGGACAACGAGGATAATTCAGAGGTTTACGGCCCCTTCACCAGTCAGCAGATGCAGGTATTTTTTTTTTACATGTATGTTTTATGATTTAAGCACATTTTGTCATCAGAAATAGTTTTTAAGCAAACAATACACCGTAGATAGATAATATTTTAACCAAAAAAAGAATCCCCGAATAAACTAAGTGCAAACTAAGCATTGCAGTGTAACAGGAGACCATTGATGTGTGTGGTGATTTAGATGACTCTTCACTGTATGAGAGTGAAGATATTTAATATTCTTGTAATACCTCTACTCAGTTTTGCACTTTGTAGATGGTCCATCTGCACTTATCTGTTCACAGAGTGCAATTTTATATATCCAGCTTGGAGAATGACTCGTTCTGTTTTCTACGTGACAACGCTTTACGCTTTTGATTTCAGTCCTGGGTGTTTGAATCTGTGAATATATTTCCAACTTTATCAATCTCACAGAGATCAGAAGAAAAAAAATGCCAATAACTCCATTACTCCAAAACTGTGCAGCATAGTTTTTATCAGTTCATTCAGTTTAGGCACGATAAATTCTAATTTTAATGGAAGAAGACTTTTGGATGAGGTGAAAGAACCTCAAACAAGTTTATCTGAATATTTTTTATTCTTGAATTCTTACCATGATGTGACGAGAATGTCACAGAAGGGCTTTTGTTTTTTATTGTGAAAATGTGACATAGTTCAAATGTTTAAGCTGATAGTAATATCTTTATAATTTTTATTTGTCTTTCAAGTACATGCAAATACTTTGTATCTTGCATCTATACTGACACATTAAATAGCAACTTTATTTAGTTATTCAGACATTTATTCAGTTTTTCTCCTTCAAAGTGAAGTACCTGCAAACATATTAGGAGATCTCATCATGTTTTCTAGTTTACTGGTTTGCAGGCAGGTTCTACCTTTAACCTAAATCTGCCCAGGTGGGTTTTAATCTTCTTATTCTTTGTTTTGCAGGATTGGGTGGATGAAGGTTATTTCAGCAGCGGTGTTTACTGCAGGAGGAAAGACCAGGAGGGATCTCAGTTCTACAGCTCCAAGAGACTCGATTTTGAGCTGTATACGTGATTATTTCCAGCATCAAATGAGTCATGATCATCGTGATCAGCATCAGCAGTCTTGTTTTGCCCTCAGTCTCTTTTCAGTATTTTCATTCGGGGATTTGGTGTTAAATCAATTTAACAGGAGCTTTGTTTTTCTGTACATTGTTTTTAAATAAATAACTCATCTATGTGGCGTTGCTATCAGCCTTTATTGTCTTTCCATGAGTACCAAATCAGATGTTGGGTGATTTGGTGCCCTTGTCTCTGAACTTCATTGATGATTTAATTCAGGCTGATTTAGTGAAGCTTACACACTTCACATTCATTTGTACAGTTACCTGTTTTTACTGTAGAGTATTTTTATGGGCTTTTGATACCTTTACAAGTCAATGGCAGTTTTGATTACAGTTGAATATGAAGATATTTAGGATGAAATTTAACTGCACACAGATTCAAGTATTGCAGGCAGATACAATTTGAGTATATTCAAATCTTTGTATTATTTTAAAATCAGATTTCGTAAAAGATCAACCAATGTAATCCAGCATTGTGATGGTTTAGTGCATAGATTCTGGATTTTAGCAGCACAGTTTAATGTAACAATTATTCAGTCCAGGGGTATTT
Organism: Amniataba percoides; assembly: GCA_037176925.1. Taxonomy (NCBI): domain Eukaryota; kingdom Metazoa; phylum Chordata; class Actinopteri; order Centrarchiformes; family Terapontidae; genus Amniataba; species Amniataba percoides. Next base: position 2,811,139 of record JBAJHX010000039.1, read on the forward strand.
AGTCGACAGCTGCTTTGAAAGTTATTTTGGTGAGTTTTCAAGCAAAAATGCCCCAAATTCAATGCGTCCAGACTATCAAATATGAAAAATTGGCTTTTTTATTTTATGCTAAAATATATTGAAAAGTTTTTGGGTCTCAAACTGTATCACTCTATTACTTAATCTATAAATATAATAATTATTAGTCCCAAACTTGCACAATATGCTCAAAATAAGCATTTTACATCAAATTGGACATAAATTTAAGACTTATTGAAGTGCTTTGATGAGTTTTATTTGGAGTTTAAATATTTTGTGTAATAAATATAAATCAAAGTGTCATTAATGACTTTGAAACGTGTCACATCAATTACTAATCATAAATTAAACACTTTATAAAATTAAGGGCTCTGTACCAGGTCACTCGAGGACAAAAAGACTACAAAATTTACGAGCCGCCTTGTGCTCTCCTATTGGCTGCCCTCCACCCAAACTCTTCCGCCATTGGCCAGATTTCTACCGCGGAGAATGAACGCGCGCTGTGATTGGCTGCTGTGTCCGCCCGGCTGTCTGGTTCGTACAGACGCGTACGCTGGTGCAGGGCGCCGTCCGGCATGCGTTGTTTACGGTGAGGTCGGAACAGCAGCCCTCGGTCCAGATAACCTGCTCCAGTAAGTGTGTTTAATCTCTTTTAACCCCCCTAAGCATTTTATGTTAAAGTAGAAAACTGTAACACATCCAGTCGCTTCATAGAGAGAATATGAGCGGGAGAAGATGACAGCTCCGGGCTGCGGCTAATTCCCGGTGCAACTGTATGTTTTTATCTCTATGAATATCAGCTAGCACTGTTAGCTACAACCAAACAGCGCTTTAATGACTGCCTAATATGTTTAATTAATGTTACTATTTTCTTATTAACTGTCATAAATATGACAGCGTTGGCTGGTGTTGCCTCGTATGTTGAAAGTTTTAATGTGGGACAGTGTACTCCAGCAATTAGACGGCGCTCAGTTTTTTTTTTTTTGATGCAACCGCCGCTTCCGTTTGATTGAAAACACCCACAGAAAGTGATTTTATTTACTCAACGTTCTTTAAAAAACCCGATTTATTCCCCCACGACACGACAGAGATCATGGTCTTTGTCGTAAATGTGATCAGGTGAAGCTGAAGGGATCAATTGGATCGATATTGATCAGCTAACGACAAAGATCGAGAGCTCCGATTCACAACACGAGTCTCATGGTTCATTTTAATTACCGATATTGATCATTAAGAGGCGATTTGCTTCATTGAATATTCAGTACTGATCAAATATATGCACTCCAGACATCCTTGCATTTAATTAATCCCTTTTAGAGAATATTATAAATAGACAGAGGCTTTTCACATGATATTAAAAGCTTTTATTGACCTCGTTAAAGTCATTGATCTCCACCAGACTGACTGTGTCTGTGTGTTAATCTTGTTTAATATGATGTACAGTAATGCAAATAATGATGATTTCCTTTATTGATTAACCTGTGGATCATTTTCTTCATCAATCTATCAGTTGTTCGAATCATTAAAGTGTCAGAAAATAGCAAAAATGTTCATCATAAAGCCTTAAAATGTTATATTTTGTGTTGTGGACAAAAAGGATTCAGTTTACTTTCACAAGGGATGAAAATATTCACATTTGAGAAACAAATAACAGAATCTGGACACTTTTTCTTTCTCAAAACGATTAATTGATTATCAAAATAGCTGCCGATTAATTTAATAGTTGATGAGTAATTGAGAAAATTTCCCACAAATTGTTTGTAATCAATATTTTTGGGGTTTGTTCTGTTAGAAGGACAACATTTTTGAGGAGGTCAAATTGAGCTTTAGAAAACTGCAGTGGCCACTTTTCACTTTCTGTCGCAATTAGAAATTAATCGAGAAGACATTGAAGACTTAAATTGATAATGTAAAGAGTCATGTTGAATCCGTGATTGTTTTACATATTAAAGATCAATTAAAGGAAAAAGAAAATATATAAAAACACTATTATTTTTTATTTCAGATCTAAACTAATACCCAGAGGTGAGTAAAGTTTCATTTTTAAGATTTATTTTGAAGTGTTTTCATGCTGATATGAAACCCCGCATGTCTGGTGGTCTTTGTTTTTTCTTTTCTTTTTTTTTTTATTTCCGTTGTTGTTATTTACAGAAAAGGACAGACAAGACGAGAAAGAAAGAGAGAGAGCGAGCAAGGGGATGTTGACTTACCCCTCTGACCCGCTCCCTCAGATAGTTTGTCCAATGGATGAAGATGCTATTCCCCCAAACAGTTTCTGTAGTGCGCCTCCCCACCGTGAACCTCCACCACCTCTCCTCCCCCTTTCCTCCACCACTCCCAGGTATAGTTGTCCCGACACCTTGTGTTTTTTTCTTTTGCTGTATCTTCCCCTCCTTGCTTTTTTATTCATTTATTTATTTATTTTTTACACCTTTTTTATCTTTTGTCTGAATGATTTAGGTCACGCTGTTGTTTGGAGTTCATACTGTGAAAATGTATTCTCTCTATTGGGGTTTATCTTTTATACTAACGTGCGGTGCAGATTTAGAAGTCTACAGTTAATGTGAAGATGTATCACAGCATATTTTCCAAGTGTCTTCAGTCACTGATGGAGATGATTGAAATGTAGAAAGCCTGTAAAACTTTGAATAACATGGTCAGAAAAGAGGCGGATGTTTGAAAACTTGGGAGTGGGCTGCATTCAAAACATCCAGTCTGAGGATAAGTTACAAACGTTTCTAAAATAAAACTATTTTTCTTTAATAGTCAACATTAAACAGCTGTAGACTGGAGAAAAAAAGGTCATAATATTATAAGTTAAAGTTGTTTGTTTTCTTGCATGTTACTTGATGCATGACTTGGCATTATGAATTAATCAACGCACCTTAAAAAACACTGACGACTTTGACCATTGCATTTGTTTTAATGGCTCTTATGCTGTTCTGAAGAAAACAAATACCAAACATTTGCATGGTAATAATTTGTTAAAGGAAAAACAAAAAGCAGCCCAAGACTCCTGAAGATTAAATATCCGATCAGTGTGCTCAGTACATCAACATCAGGTTTTCTGCTGGCACAATCCACAACTTTTAACTATTGAAATAGAAAAATATCTGTTCTAATGTGTTTCATTCTGAACTAAACTGCACAGCTTTACAGTACTGTATTTTTATCTCACTGTATGTGGAACAACAAATGCCCCAAACTGGCTAAAATCACTGATTTTAGTTGTGTTTTTGGGAACATTTACAGCTGTGCGAATGATGGAGCATCTGGCCACAGGAGGAGTGGTCGCATTCAAAGCATCAGAGCACAGACTCCCCAGAAGCAGAGCAGTACAGACAGCAGAGCAGCTCCGAGACCACCCAGACAGAATCCGTCCCCCTCGAAGCGACAAAAGGAGAGCATGGTAGGAGTTTAACTTAAAAAGTCCTGATCGTTAGCTCTTTTGTGAACACAGAGTAAGTGCTCACACAGCGCCGTGCACCTCTCTGATTTCCAGGTTCAAGTGTCACAGTCCAAGCAGCCAAAAGTTGACGGCACGCCCGGACATGAGAATCAGAATGAGGTCAGTTTTTAATCTTCCCTCCCTCTCTGACGGTCTGTCTGCATGCCCTTGGCTCTGATCTTCATGCAGCGAAGCTTTCAGTGTGTAATCGGTTTGTGGAGCAGCTGTACTGTACGTCTGTGTGTATCAACATTGGAGACCCGTACAGTAAACTGGGCGTGGGGGTTAATTGAGTGATTTTAATCCTCCTTCACGGTCTGTTGCATCTGACAGACGAGCAACGGAGGGTCTAAATGTGACCCACTAACGCGTCGACTGCAGATATGACCGAACACAATGCGTCGCAGTGCTTTGTCTTGTGCTCTTGTTATGCAAAATTGGCATATGAATAAGATAAATTGGCACAAATTTTACAGACTGACTCAGTCATGAATGTACAGAACTGAAAGAAGTTCGGAAAACATTTCTGCACCTTTCTTTCTTTTAGAAACAGCATCTGATCAGCTTTAGGTTCTTATTGGGATGGTTTGATCATCAGATGTTTTCTGTGCTCAGCCAAACGCTGCTTGATTTTCTTGAAACAACTGTAAGATATTCTTGTATTTATTTTGCAGGAGGTGTTGGCATTTAGTCGTGCAGCAGAACACCAAAATAAGTAAGTGTCGTTAAATGTACTCAGCTTGTATATGTATGATTATTTAGTTCTTATTATTATTATTGTCATTATTACTTAAACATTTTGTTTTTGTATATTAATTTAATAAGTCACAAAAAGAAGCATCATTGATATTCATATTGTTTGTTTTAGTTATTTAGTGATGCTTTCACAAGGAAATATATTTTAATTTGACATGATGATACTGTTACTATCAAAGCTTCTAATTTCCCTTCTCATTGATTTTATTATAGAAAGAAACGGAAAACCCCACTGAAGAAACCAGATGTCTCGGCTGCAGAAGATATAGCTGAGCAGATTGCTGACGACACCAAACAAAATCCAGACGCCGCTAAATCTGACATGGACGCTTGTGGGGGATTGTCTGTCGGACACAATGTTGAAAATACATCTGCCCCGAAGGGATGGGTGATCGGCCCCTTGTTCCAGTCGCTGAAGTCAAAGATGGCCAGTTTCACGGAGATCGTCATGAGCCCGGTTAAACTCTTCAGGGCTAACAGTCCTCCACCGTCCATGGATCATCCAGACGAACTTGGCGAGTGCGAGCTACGGGCCGACGACATCCTACTTTCAGAGCCGAGTGATTTGTTTAATCCAGTTGCACAAATTGAGAATGGGACTCAGGAGACCAAAGCTAATCAGCAGAGACTCAGCAAAGTTGAAGGTGCACAAAAACCTGTCGCTCTTAAATATTCTAAAAGATTATCATTTGACTCGGACTTGTCAACACGCAGCTCTGGAGGGGCCGACGAATGTGCAATAACTGCGAAGGAAATGAACTCACCTGATTCTGTGCCTTTGCGTCACAGTCCTTCACCCTGCGTTGCCTCTGAGGAGGCTTCTGAATACGTTGGATCTTTTATTAAATCCTCAATTCTGACGCAGCCCTCTGTCAACGTAAGTGCCTCACATGAATGCGACTTAAAGATGCCTAAAAGCGTGGAAGGCCATAAAGGAAAACTATCTGTACGGGGGAGAACACTGCCCAGGAGGTGTATGGGAACTCGATCTGAAGCAGACAGAAGAAAGAAAGTCACCTCCAAGACTTTAACTTCTGAAGTCACAATGGAGGAGACCTCAGAGGTTGTTAATGAGCAGGTTTCTTGCCCTGTTTTGGTCAAATCAAGTGATGATGATAAAACGCTGTCAGTATCCTCCTCAGTCTGTTATACTCACCCTGATGGTGAAGATGTTGATGATGGCAGGGAAACGGGTAGCTGCCAAACCCTCGGGAATGTCATAAATGGAGGTGCCAATGGAAGGACACTGAAGCCACCTTTGGATTCTCAGCAGCCGAACCCTGAAACTTTTCCAGCTGCAGGTCTTGGAAAGGTAAAGAGGGGGCTGCATCTGGACTCAGATGTCCAAGAGACTGTGAAGAGGAAAAGAATTAAAGCCGCTACAAACACAAAAAAGCAGGAGTTATTAACTCCGGCTTCAGATAAAGCCGTATTGAGAGGGTTGAACCCTGCCAGTAAGGAAGTTGCATCGACAAATATTGTGGATATGGAAGAAACGTTGAAGCCTGCCAGAAAGAGACAGCCTGCTAAAACAAGAGTGAATAAGAAAGGAAAAGCTGGACAAGACGCGCTTACCACGATAAATGAATCATTGCCGAGCACACAAGCTGAAATTTCCTCTGATGCGATGTCGGTTTGCTCACTGGAAAAAAGTAGCAGCGTGTCAGAGAGCAAACAAAAGAAGCCCAGCGCTTCTCACAAAAGACTGAAGGCGAAAACAGATCGTAGTAAAGCTGATGTAAACATGGATAGCTGTATGGATCTCGAGACCACCGTGGCAATCACCTCTACAAAGGAAACAGAGCTGCAGACGTTACCAGAAGTCCTCGTCCGTCCTAATATAAAGGAGCTCCAGAGGAGGAACATTAACAAGAAACCAGTAAAAAGGAAAACTCCAAGCCAATCAAACCAATCAAATCCAGAATCAGGCAGCTCTGCTGTTTCTATCCCTTCAGCACTATCGCTGGAGCCATCAGAGCTCACGTCCACAGACTTTAACACCTCTGAGCTAGTTGAGAAACAGGAGAGCAGGAAACAAGCAATCAACCAGCCGTCCAAGAGAGCCAAAAAGGGTTGTCGAGGTGCTGTTAAAGCATCTGTGTCAGGTGGGACTCAAGAGACGAAGCAGTGTATCCAAAACAATCTGAAAACCAAAGAAAACCAGTCTGAGGAGGGCGATGGTAAAATGTCAACGGATCCTGTATATTTTGAAATGACACCTTTTGAAAGTAATCACCAACCTGTTTCTTCAGCCCCTGAGTCTCGTTTGGACTGTTCTGTACAATTAAATAAAGACGATACACAATCCTTAAATGGGAAAGAGAATAACTCCGTCTCTCAGGAGGAGGAGTGTTTTCCCACAGAAGCTGAAGCCGGTAACCACAGCAGCGTCTTTCGGCGGAGGTCGAGCGCAAAAGGGGTCAACATGAGGCCAAGAAGAGACGACCAGAGGAGGAAGTGCAGGGTTCTCCATCGGAGGGCACGAAAAGGCGACCAGGAGATGAACTCCGTCACCATGGATGACGCAGATTTGGCTGCAGCAGCATGCTCGTCGGAAAACGACCCGTCCAAACGCCTTCTGCGCAGCTACTCCTGCCCGGAGATCCCCTCCGTCCATCCCCTTGAAGCTCCCTGGACGTCCTCGCTGCACTCACCACATCACAGCAGGACTCACACACATCACCACCATCAGCCCGCACACACTTTTTCCAGTCACGTCCACAAGTCCCTGCGGCGAGCTCGGCGTCACACCGTCTGCAGCGTCGAAGTGGAGAGGGAGATCGCCCCGCTCTGTCTCCGTAAAGAGGTGTACCCGTCCAGGAGATCTTTCCCCTACGACGCCGCCACACAGCACTTGTCTCCTACTCTGGCGCTTTCTCCGAGCACTTCCCTCTCAGCTCTTGCTTCCAGTTTCCTTTCCAGTCCGTTGGCTTTCCTTTCTAAGAAGGCTGACAGCAGAGGTGCTACCAGCCCGAGCACTTCCACTCACGTCTCCTCTACCAACTCCTCTTCCTCCTCTTCCATATTCTCGTTGAGCCCATCCACGTGGCGCCTCCCAGGATTCCTCCCAAGAGCCGACCCATCCAGTGCTGCGTCCGACTGTGGTAGCAGGTGACACTCTTTTTTTTTTTGTTTGTTTGTTTGTTTGTTTTCTTCTTCTTAGAAACCTGGAACAAGATGCTGAATGTTTCGGCACTGTGCTGAAATTAACTCTTGGCTTCTTTGCAGCGGGATCCCTCTGGAGTGTGAGATCAAGAGAAGACAACAGAGTGATGAGGAGGATGACTGCGAGGACACAAGCTCGTCCAGTCAGGAGTTTGAAGATGTGGGACTGAGAGAAGAAAAGGCTCTGTCCGACTCTGAAATTAAGGTAAACATTATTTTACAGTGTCATGACATCTTGTGCGGTGGCTGTAATTATTTTATCATCTATCATTATTTTATTGAAACCCCTTTTTTGATTTTTGGACTGTTTATTTTACTAAAATAAGCTGTTTCAAGACCTGATGGAGTATTTTTATTAGCTTATGTTACAACAGGTATGTGTGTTAAATGTCTTTGCCTGATTTACACTCCACACCTAAATACCACTAATAGTCTGATAAAACAACCATAAATAAATTCTTCTGTTGCAATAGAATAATAGAGGTCGTGATTCATCTTTATAGCCATCCTCTAGCTGTAGTTTGTCACAGTCATATTTCATGTTTCCTCCCTCTCATCATCACAGGTGGTGCAGAAGCACGAAGAACGAGGGAAGGTGTCGTCTATTAGAATCCGCAAAGCGCTGCCCAAACCTCAGAACAACCTGACGCCGATGGGCCTGCCCAAACCCGTCAGGTACAAACCATAAATACTCGAGCACGGAGGGGCGCTGTAGATAAATAATGTGCGACTCATTTATCACAATAAGAAAGTCCACATCCTGCTGATATGTGAGAAGTGATTATAATTTGACTGAAAGTAAATTCTGATTTAATCACCTCCTCAGTCGAGCCTGTTTGAGAAACATTTTTTATCCGCATATCACTCAGAAAGGTCCTTACTGTATTTCCACGTCACTGTTGACTTTGACATATCGATTCCTTGACCTCTTTTCTCATGAGCAGGTTCGTGCAGTCAGGTGGGGGTGGGGGGGTATCTGCCGTTGAGTATATATAAGTATTGTAATTCCCCGTGTAGTGAGTTCAAAGGGAAGTCTTAAGCAACAGCTGGTGTTACCTACATGGCTGATTGCCAAACACTGGGTCGCATGTAAAGGTCTGAGAAGTTTTTATAGATGTAACCTTTAAGTACAAGAACCTCTGTGCTCGTTATAAATATACACAGTCATGTTTGATCATTTGAAGCAAAATCAGGCAAAGAACACAGTAATATAGTCCTGGTGAATTCCCCATTTTGCCTTGTAGCTTTGAAAAGTGGGGCAAATTGTGCTGGGCCATACATTGGAAGTTATTTTTATGTGTCAGTGCTTGTATGTCGTCTATTGAACGCTCGCTGATCAATATTCACTCTGATTGCTACACTGTTTGAGTTTATTTTCTCTCATTTTGCACCACAGGCTGAAAAAGAAGGAATTTAGTTTGGAGGAAATTTACACCAATAAGAATTTCAGCAAACCCCCAGAAAGGTAAGGTGTATGTCAGGTGATGCATATACACACACACACACACACACACACACACATATATATATGCAGGGTGTTTCATAAACACCTTTTCACTTTAGACTTTGGAACAGTAAAACTTCTGTGGCTAAATCTGCGGCTGGATATTGTTGTTTCTGGACGTATGGATGCTGATCTTCAGCAGGCCGGAGCATTTTATTTCTGTAAATTCACGAGTCAGAGTTTAAGAAGTCTGACTTTTACACAACATGAAACTTTATGTTATTTAACACAAAATGATCTGCATAACTTCAGCCTCCTTGTTGTAAACATGTTACAGACAAAACAAACCAGAGACGCAAACAACTCTGTGATGATCTTTACAAAAAAACTGTTGGATGGATGAAAAACTACATACCATTGTATATTTCATCTTTATAGTTCACTGTTTTTGCAGTCAGTCAACATACTTCAGTGTTAACTTACCAGAAATAATCCTCATGCAGTCTGCAGTCAAACCTTGAAGCAAACCTTTGTCCCTAAACATGTGATAGTCGTTGCTGAAGCCGCATCTCCACTTCTTTTACTTCCTTTTTTATGCCTGGGATGGTGGTGTTGTTTCCACTGAACACACTATGTAAGTAGATCTGCTTATAATTGGTATCTGTTCTGGATTTGGGACATTACAACAGCTCCACCGTCCTCATGTTGAAGTTTTACCAGAAGGTGGCGTCAGAGAAACACTCTTATTGATATTCAGCTGTTTGTGCTCTGTATTGCTCATGAAGAAGTGGCATTTGTGCATCATAAATGATTAATACTGCTTTAATGCTCTGAATTTGCTCATTGATATAAATGTGTCGCTCGTCTTTCAGCCGGCTGGAGACCATTTTCGAGGTTCCTCTCAATCGACGGAACGGCTCCGAGTCGTGGTTCGGCCAGAGGCGTCTGAAGAGATTTTTGGAGTTCCTGGAAGTCGGCGAGGCCAGAAAACCAAAGAAGTCGCTGGTTGGTGTTGCGAAAGCGGGAAATTCCTCTTCCAGGACGAGGCGCGGGTGCTTCCCTAAAGACGAGCCGCCCCTCGGCCTGCAGGACGTGGACTCGCTCCTCTGTGCCAAACTCGATCAGCTGAACTTGTGGCTGATTCACGATCAGAACGACAGCTGACGAGACCGGTCAGCAATCGATTATTTGGTAGCTATAAAAGTAAAAAAAACACACACTGCAAGAGATAATGCTGTTGATGTGGCTGTTTCTAATGTATCTCCAATATGCAGCTCTCTTTTTTTGTCAGCACAATCACTGTTAAATTGTTGTGGTGACAAATTATCATTGAAGAATTACATTTTCATTCTGTAGCATCCGTAGCCTGCAGGCTAATACAGAGTGGCACCATAAACGTATTCCCTCACAGAAGTTGGTTGTAAACACAGTGTTAAAATGATTATACAGAAAGTTTATAAAACCTCAGCCGTCCATTTTCCCCGGCCACGTTTCATCTGTGAAACCACCTCGAAGCAAAAGTTGACATTGTTGATTTAAACACTTGTACAGTATCAAAGCATTTTTTGGTATGTTTCCTTTTTTTTTTTTTATTCCAGAGTTTAACAAATCTGCACAACCTCCCTGAGAGAGTGACGATGACGATGGCTGTCTTTCTTTTATAAAAAACACATCTGAACTTCTTTTTGCAAAAAGTAGTGACTCTGCAGCGTCATCCTAAGTTATTCCATAAAGGCAGCTATTTTTTATTAAACGCTGAATATAATTTTTACAGGCGCCAGCAAGAGATTTGTATTCGCTGCGACCGACCTCACAGCCAAGTTTCGCTTTAAAGCGTCGAATCGAGCGAGTCTGCAAGCGAGCACGGACTGTAAATCATTTTTACGCAGCTAAGGGTGCACCCTGTTCAGCTGTTCGATTATTTCTGTTTGTAATTTCATGGCTGGAGAGGTGTTTTGTTGTACAGACCTTAAATTTGGAAACAAAACGGCACTTAGAGCATTTTTAATGAAGAGTAGAGGTGCCCAACTTCCTCTGCTGATCAGCGCTTTATTACCTGTGGACTCTCTGGATTGTTTTGTGGTGTCTATATTTGTACTGGAAATGTAACTTCTTGATAAACTACCTATGTATGATGTGTTTTGTTTTTTGTTTGTTTTTTTTTTGGGTCAAATTTTTATGAAGTTGCCTTATCTGTAAGTTTTGTTTAAATAGATGTTTTGTAGGCGTACTTGTAATCGTCGCTGTTTTTACGAGGCCACGTTAAGATGCTTCAAGTAACTCAGAGCACACAAGTTTCTCTCCTTTTTTTATTAAGAAATTGTTTATATGTTAGTATAAAAGTACAGCATATTAATACATTTGACATTAATAAAGATAATATGGTACATGATGCAATAATGCCAAGGTAACGTTGGCGCAGCGAGCAGGATCTCATAACGTTCTGATGAAGCACTGCCATGATGATCACTGCTGTGTCGTATTTTTTAATCCCAGTACAGACCCAATCCTTGATGAGCAGCCTGCCACATTTTAGACTGACAGACTGAGTTATTTATGAACCTTTGTAGGATCTGCACGTAAATGCAGCATTAAAGAATGTATGTTAAATTGTACTTGAGGTACAACAAATATTAAGGATTGGGTCTTCACTGGTTACAGCTCTAATATATGATGTAAATGTGTCATGTAGTGTGACGTGTCAAACTACAGTTAATGCTGGATTTTATATGGTCATTTAGATTTTAAAATGATCCATATGTTCATAAAGTGTTCAATAAATATTACAGCGTATAAAAAGAAACGTGAAAAAGTTTTAACACCATTTTCTTCTCCGTCGGTCGTGTAAAAAGCGTTGAGAGGAAGTAGAGAAGCGTAAACAGACAGTAGTCACTTTATCTGCGTCTTTTTGTGTCTCATGTAACGAACAGTTTCTTCATGTCTTTGTGGGTTTTTTAGAAGTTGAAGAGCAGCTTTGTATCTTCTGTCTCCACAAACATCAGACTCAGAGAGGCGACTGTTCTTCTTGCTGTAGACGTTTTATCAGAGTTCAGTCTTGCAGGGTGAGAAGATATGAGATCAGACTCATCATTGCGGGAAACAGAGCGAGAATTAAGAGCCACACCATGATGGAGATGACGCTAAATTTTTTCGCCCGTCGTGACAACTCTGCGGCTTGCAGTGGCTCTGTCGTCTTCTCGGCCTGTTGAAGGACGACAAGACAGTATTTTTAATAAACATTTTAATCTGACAAAATAATACAAAAAATGCACCATAGTAGTAAAAGAGTTCAAACCTGCTGACATTCACTTTAGTTCCTCTGTTGGGCTGAAGTATGTGTAGAAATACCTTTTAAATATTTCTTTTCCTTTAATCCCAGTATGTAGGAAAGTGACAACCATCCCTTTATCACAATTTTCACATCTCATTTAGGTCTCAAATGATGTTTTATTTCGAGACGTGACAGTGTTTTATGTGTTATATGATCTATGGACTCAGGAACAAATAAATGTTCCTTTTCTTTGTCATTTACAGACGAACAAACATCCAGTAAATTGTCCTGCAGGGTTGTTTGACCAAAGGGACTTCCACCTAACTCAACTTTGTGGGGGATTTCGGAGAAGTAATGCTTTGCAAAAAGATGCGTTAACACTTATCACAGATATAAAACAATTAAAATACATATAATTTAACCATTATTTGTAGCTCTGAGACTCTAAACAGAAGTTATGCACTGTTTTCTGTGACAGCCTCTGAAATGTGATCAATTTAAAATGAAGAAGTTTTTAGTAACTGTTATAAAATTGTGAAAAGTTGTGAAGGATCAGCATGATAAAACAGTTTTTAACCTTTATGAGAGGAGCTCAAATACAACCTTAGTTTATCTGAAGCTGTGTAATCTGAGTCTGTGGAGGCTTATTGTGAAATTAAGTATTTTATGTGACATCCTCAGATTTTCTCAGTTAGTTAATAAAAAATAAAAACATCTAAAGACTGTCTTAAAACAGCACTTGCATGTTCACAAGTACACCAAGTTTTTTGTTTGCTCCAAATAACTTTGAAGGCAATTTCAGTGTGACTGAAGGAGAAAATCCACATGTCTACTAATAGTCTAATTTGAATGCAGAAATGAGCTCCTTCTTGAAACAGCAGGGAGGAAGTGTTTTAGATTTTGAACAGATCAGCGTTGTGGAGGTAAACTTGAAACTTCTGAAGCTCTGACAGGAAAAAAAAAAAGAAAACAGCCACATACCTGGACTGAGTAGATCAGAGCCTTGATCCCGATGCAGGAGAGCCCACAGATGATGCTGCAGATGGCGAGTTTCCTGTGGTGCTTGTCCTTTTTGCAGCAGGAGACGGCTCTGAATCTGGGGACGTTGATGACCTGGTGATGGGTGTCGTTGTTTTGTGCTTCACCCGTCCCCGGGACGGTCGACAGCAGGGTCCGGTCCTCCATATTCAAGACGGTCTGATGTGAATCTGACATTTCTGCAAAACAAAACAGCGTGTTTTAAGAAAAGAGCCACGTCTGCTGCTAAAACTCACATTTTCAGCGAGTGATGTGTGAAAAAGTGCTTATGGGTTTATGATTTGTGGATTTAACTTTGTCGACATGTGATAGAGATGTTTGTTTTTCAAGATAAAGGCGCATTTAAGGAACTGGTTTCACCCTTTTGTGTGAGGACAAACCCTGTTTAGGTCAGGTCAGCTGAAATGCCCTCAGAGGAGCATTTCCTGCGGTCTCTCTGTTCACACACAAAGGGGCAGATGGCCTCAGAGTTAACATGTTTTTCACAGATGACACAGTTTGTGTTTGATCTTTTCTCCTGTTCATCCTCCTGCTCACATTCTTAACACGCTGGCCTGACGTCAGCTTTATTTAACGTCACAATGTCAGCGTCTCAGTTCATTATTAAACATGAATAGCCCTGATTAAGACTTGTGTAACAGTGTGAGCCAAATCAGTGATGTCAGTCCTATTTTTAGTATTTTTTTTAAGAACTTTAAAGTGTCTCTGAGTAATAAGTACATTTTAACCCCTCTTAAACAAAGTCCACCTGTTTTTTAAACATAATTTGAGGGTAGTTTGCTCAAAGTGAATATTCATGTTTTTCCTAACTTGGAAAATGATCTCCAGTCTGAAAACTTCCCTCACTCACTGCACTGCTTTAATAAATGCTAACAACAGAGGAATGTGTTTCCATGCTGCTGTTGTGACCTGTAATGAACTTATATTAATAGTTAATAAGGTTGGATGAATTTATAACAAAAGGTTTGACCGTCTGACCTCTACAAGCGAAATATGATTTTTTCAGATATTAAAGTACTAATAGACTGAATGATTTGTCATTCATGGGAATTCTGGGTATTTCCAACGACAAACAGAAAGTAAAGCTTTGAATGGTGCAACAGTGTTCAGCAGTGTTCAGTGTTAGGTAAAGTAAAGCCTGAAAAACTTGAAACATCCTTCTCGTCTGGCAGGTTGTCATGGCAAAGTGAAAACATAAAATGTAACCTATCTGATCCGATCGACACGCCAGCATACTCTGCGTGTTTGTCACTTGTAAAAAGCATCAGTGGAGAGTCGGCCGGGTTAATAATAGTTTCAGCGCGTCCTTTTGTGCTGGCCTGTGAATCGTTTTCAGTGAGAGACTTATTGATCCTGCTGCGACGTAAGAGGGACTGTTAAAGGTGAATAAGAAAGTTTCTGTTCTGTGATTCTTCACGAAACTAAATCTTTAAAAGAAACATGATATAACACTTTAAACACAAATAAACTTCTCACTTTGAAGTACAAACCTGAACAACTTCAAAGGCTCTGCGTTGACTCCTCAGTCTGATACACTCCTTCAAAGAAACAAGCGGCTTCTCAGTTTTCTCAGATTTCTGAAGAGATACTGTGTTTATTGTCTCTCCTCAACAAAACTCCGGTTTGAGCTTCTTCCTTTCAGATGAAGTGAAAGTTTCAGTGAAGATTTCCTCATGTGGTCGATCCAAACACAGCCAGTCCAGGACCGAGCAGGCCGACGCTCCTCTGTGAAAGCTCGGCGTCGTCTGAGTTGTTGAGTGACAGACGCAGAGCTGAGACTGAAACTCACTGTGAAACCTCCACACCCATTTAACTTCAGACTCCTTCCTCCTTCCTCCTGCCCTCCCACACTCACTTGTCACCCTGATAAAGTCTCTCTCATATTCTGTCCCTCGCGACCGCAGGCGAGGCTTCCCCCCTTCTCATTTGTTAGTCAGAGTTTCACACACTCTGCTGTCGTAACCCTTCCCTCACTTCTTTCCCGTGCTGCATTCCTGAGGACCTGGATAAGGTGTGTCAGCACTCGTCTCGCCTCGAGGGTAAAACAGCCGGTCGACTTTGGCTTTTCTGAGTTCATCTTTGAAGTAAACACTGTCTCCGACACTCAGTCTTACATCCCTTCGAAACAGGAACTCTCCTTTCTTTGGGTCAGGAGGCTCGAACAGGCCTCGTCTAGCTGCTCACAAGTTTTGCTCTCCTCTCCTGCCACCCCTTCGCTTTACGACCCACAGATAAGAAGTATTTACTTCCCCTGAACTTGACGATTGATGACTGTCCAACTACATTTTTTCAGAGCTGAGGCCGCCTGCTGCAGCTGGCTCGTCTGAAAACGAGCATCCAGTCTTCATGATTCAGCAGATCTCATACTTAATATGTGTTTTTAAACTGGAAATGCATGTCAGACCTCAGCGAACTGGTCATGATTTACTGTGTGTTTCCTCCTAAATAGTGTTTCCTCCTAAATATATTCAAACAAACTGGTCTCCCGAAACTGGTTCTCCCGCTTAGAAATGATACCAACCAGAACAAAAGTTTTTTTGGCTCAAACAAACAACAGGATGCACAGAGAGGCAACAGGTTATTATTGAGGCAGATCTTTGAGACGTGCCAGAAATAATTTCTGAGATTTTCTGGCAGGAGGAACAGAAACATCCTGAGCAGGTTCCTCCTTCATCTGCTCTCTTTCAGCCTCCTGCTCTGATCTGTGTGGAGACTACGAGCTAAACCAGAATAAAATAGATGTGCGATATGCAAAGAGTGCAATAAGTGAATACACCTGCACAGACAAGCTATTTATTGGATGTTAAGTTTGGACCACTTCAGTCCAGACCAAAATATCTCAACAACTCTCGGGTTGCACAGACCTTCATGTTTCCCAGAAGATGAACCCTGCTGATTTTGGTGACCTGTTGTGACCAAACTGTTGATATTAATGAAATCTGCATCATTAGCTGCTGTAATTTGTCTGATAATAAAGAAATGTTAGAAATAATATGTGTTTTCCACTTCATTTTTAATATTTTTTTATTTGGTCTTTTCTGTTTTTGTCTACTTTAATTTAGTTGTACTCTTTTAAAACCTTTCCTCAGGGTGTGATCAGTATTTCTGCCTCTTACTTTTATATTGATAGTCTCTGTAATACTTTTATACTGTTCTGTATCTCTGTTTGACTTTTGTTGTGGGAGATAATGACAACAAATCTTTCTTGAATGAGTCACATTTCTCTCAGTCTGTGCAGATTGGTGGGCGTCTCTTCTGAACGTCAGAGTTTCTTGTACAATAAACTTTATTATAGGCGCGTTAGTTTACCTGCCTCTCTGTTCATTGGCCCGTCTGTCTAAGCTCCGCCTTAAAACTCCGTTTCCACCAATCAGGAGCGCCCAGTCTGTGAGGGCGGAAAACAAACACGGAAGTGATTTGAAAGGGAGAAAAACACACAACAGGAGAGGACGCCACGTTGGCTGTGTGTATTTTTGAGGTGTATTTAATTCGATTTAATAGATAAGTGTGATGTTATTGTGTTTGGCTCAGTGTGCAGCTCTCTGTTTGCAGGCTGAATGGAGAAAGACAGAGGTGAGGTGTTGGCCACAGAGAGGTATGGCAGTGCAGAGTCCTGGAGGTATTTTGGGCAGGATGGGGTGATGGAGAGGAGGAGAGATGGGAGCGCAGGTGAATCGAGAGGAAACTCTGTGGTTGGAGTGTTTAAAGTAAGGACAAATAATAATACGATAAGGTCTTTATGCAGCTGCACTGACTGTTCACACACACTTCTTTAACTTTTTATTTCAGAGTATCTTTCTGCCTCAAGGGTACCCAGAGAGCGTGAGCGCTGATTACCTGCAGTATCAGTTCTGGGATACAGCGCAGGTAAATGATGCTCCATCACTTCCTGTTACCACCACCCAAACTCTCCATGCACACTCATCTCTTTTTTCTTTCTCTCTTTCTCTTTCAGGCTTTCTCCAGCTCTCTGTCGGGGACTCTCGCCACTCAGGCCTCCCTTAAAGGCGTCGGCGTTGGGAACCAGGAGGCGACAGTCGCCGCGGCAACAGTCACCTGGTTGCTAAGAGGTGAAAGCTGAAAATGCAACCAGAAGATTATATTTTTTTCCTCAGTTGTGTTGAGGGTGTTGCATGCTGTGCAGGTTGTAAAGCCCTTTGAGGCAAACTGTGATTTGTGCTGCGTGGCCATACAAATACAAATGACTTGATATCTCTCCTGCATGGTGAGTGCAACTTACAAACTAATGTCGTCACCCCTGCAGATGGCACGGGCATGTTGGGAAGGATCCTCTTCGCTTGGCGGAAAGGGTGGGCTCATGTTTGTGTCTTTTTTTTTAAAGTCCAATAAGTTTTTGGGAACTTTAATTAATTGTGCAGATGCTCTATGTGTTGTTTTTTCGTGCTTCTCTTTTGCTCATGGAAATTCCCCCTTTAAACTAATTGTTTGTCTTTGTCGCAGGAGTAAACTGGACTCAGAGGCCAAAAAATGGAGGTAAGCATGGAGTAAATGCATTAAATCAAAGTAATAAGATCCCACATGACCACACTGTCGGCATACGTACAGCCCAACGGACATTTTGAAGCTGTTTCTTTACTTCCCTACCAGACTGTTTGCTGATGTCCTCAATGACATTGCCATGTTCATGGAAATATTGGCTCCGTACTTTCCTGCCTTCTTCACCCTGATTGTGTGTACAGCAGGAATATTCAAGGTAATAAAAACTTTAAATAACTCAGTGTTTAGTCAGTGTGCTTTCCCCAAAAGTAGGAAGTAAGTGAATCTAAAGTTGACAGTTTTTATTCCCATGTACTGTAAATGTTCTCAGAGTCAAGGAAGAAGCTGCATGTTTAATTGTCTTGTTTTTGTTTGTTTTTTTGTTCAGTTATCAAGAAATGTGTTGGATTGCCAGTCAACCAAGGCTATAATTAGTCAACTTAATACTTAATTTGCTTCATGCTTTCCGTGTTTATTGATCGATATAAGCTGGTTATGTGTGTTTGTCTTCTCCAGTCCATCGTTGGAGTGGCAGGCGGTGCGACCAGAGCTGCTCTGACCGTCCATCAGGCCCGCAGAGACAACATGGCCGACATCTCGGCCAAAGACGGCAGCCAGGTATCAGACTGTTTATTGGGAAGCAAACTGTGCTATTACTTGAGATAAAAAATGACCCATTAACAGCTGTTTACACTGCAGGTTTCTGAGTTTAACTTGATAATAGTCTACAAAGTGACAAAAACAAAAGTTTTGTC